>BTPG01000008.1:82188992-82300497 GCA_036245525.1 Semisulcospira habei | reverse complement strand
AGCCCCTACTGGCCTAGTCTGAATTATTGCACTGACAATACCACCTCATAAGGTCACTATACACCAAATTTTAAATTTGACCTCAATCCAATGGAAATATATTTTATATAAACATGTGACATTTCCATGTAATTGTGTGACCCCTTTAAACAGAGTTATGCGCACTGCACATGCCCTGGGAAAGTTACAGGACTATCCTCTTAATATAGTCATAAATTAATTTTATTGCAATTTGATCATAAACCCTGGAAAAATCAATGCCAAAGGCAAAACCAGATTTATGCCACAATGGAGAAATGAATGCCCAAGTCTAAAGTACAAAATCGACATAACTGCATGGGCAAGTGCACAACTGTTCATCGGATATGGATCTACTGCTCCATGGGATGTTATCAAATGTCATACAACACTGTCAACAGATTTTATAAGATAAATAGACACTTACAGGTTCTTTTCTTGGAGGAGGTTGCCTTGTGACAATGGACTTGACAGGCATACACTCTGTTGGAAGGCTCCCGGGTAGAAGATACCGTTTTTTTTCCCACCAGGACCTACAGCAACATAATACCAGAAAAATAAGAAATTTGCAAAGACACAAATTATATAGTGATCAACCATAAACAAAATTGACAGTTAATTATACTCCTGTGATTTCTATTCCGTTCTATCGTTCCTCTGCATGAAGTAGCAAACCGAATAAGACTCAGAACTGAATACTTACTGAAAGTGAAAGTACACACGTGTGCTACTGGGGAGTACTGCTACTTTTGCTTACGATATTAACATCATGCAAGAGTCCCGAATAAATCGCAGGATAAAACTTTTGTATAGTGAATTGAACTTAATATGATTAGAACGAGCTTATATTCTAGGTAAATAATACTTACCCAACTTCACGCATTCCTGTCGAAAGTGTCTAGAACAAATCTTTGCAGTGAATATGTTTAAATTGCTGTCTGCACGATTCACGGCGTGAACAAGCTCTCTCTCCCACTTCAAGTCCTTTGGTTGGCGAATGGAGAAAAACGACAGCCCCTTGTGCTTTCCGTTGCATGCACCACAGCCCACAATCGTACAACTTGCACCAGGCATAATGCAAGACAAAAGACACTTTACAAACTGCACCACTAACCAAAATCATAGAAACAATCCACGTGAAAAGCTCTCCGATGTACTGAACCGGAATAATGAGTTGACTGATGCGCAAGAATAGTTGCGCGACGAGTGCAGAGACCGGAAGCAGGAGAGAGAGCGGTCCGGTTATTTATGGTCTATGGTAAAGTGCAGGGAAGGGGTTAACAATCGTACGAGTACCAGTAACCCCGAATGAGTCCCTCAAAATGCGCGGGATGTCAATGAGGCCAACATAAGAATTGAGACATTCTTTTTTTTAAAGATAAACTTGTTACTTAACCTTCAAAAGGCATAGATGTTATGACGACAACCCCCCCCCCCTCCCCCCTCCCCCCGCGTCCCCCCTACACACACACAAAGGGGATTTGGGAATCTGTGCTTCATGCCGTTGGCAGTTCATCTAGGTCAACCTTTGTTTCAACGACGTTGAAGCTTGTCGGAATAAACTTGAACCCGCATCTGCAGGAAACTCACAAACATTTGGCCTCAAGCAAAATTGTCTGCTTCTGTGTTCCGGTCTGTGATATTGGACCTTACGGCCGTAGGCCGTAAGGTCCAAAATCACAGACCGGCACACTCATGCATGTTTTTTTCACACATGGGGACTGTGATCAACATTTCATCACATCCTGTTTCGGTTAAGACTCTTGTAGACGTCGTTTCCTGAGGGAACACTGATTGCTGGGCACTGCTGGCCGTAATTGTAGGAAATGGTAAACAGAATACCTGGGATTTGTCAGAGAGGACACAGAACTAGTTCATCCTGGAACAGATTTTGACAAACCGAGAAAGCTACACGCCTTAAAGGCCCACTACCGCCGTAACTGTTCAATCTACACTTCTGTAACAGATGTTTACAAAATGCTGCACACAGGACTAGCTATGGTTCATTTAGACACAGGACGATCCAGTTCAGCACACGTCGTCTTTACATCAAGTAAACTGACAATGACTCCAATCCTTTCTATAAATACAACGCTTTCAGTACGAGAAACAGCTATCCAAGTGGCCTGTCGGTAGGCTGTAGGATCAGCAGACGAGTGTGAAAAATTCACAACTGATCTAAAACAGTGATGCCGCAGGTCACACCAGGATCTTTAACACCTATCTACTTATGTTTCTTATTTATTTTACAATTTATTTAATCACGTCTCTTATTATCTTAAAATGTTAATTTTGATAAGAATAAAACACAAGGACCAAACTTCTATGGCGAACGTCTAAATTGGTTTTAACTTTTTTTTAAAATTATAGTAGACGTATAGACTCTTAAATGGAATTCTTAACTTCTTCTACATAAGTGGTCCTAAATTTTAACCCTGATTTTAATATGAAAATAGATTATACATACCTCTTTTATATATAAGGACCGTTGTTGGCTATTAAATTGTGAAGACCTAGTGTGGTGTATTTTATAACAATAAGGACAGAATGAAAGCTTTACCCTTTTATGTGTTCGTTATCCAAAGTAAACAATGTTAGTCTCCGATCACCTTGGTGCCAGTGGGACAGTAAACTGAATAAAAAATGAAAAGAAAAAAAAAAAAAGAGAAAGAGCTAAAAATAGATTGACACGCTTAAGGCTGCGCAGAATAAATAAATGCGATTACGCGTGTGCTTTTGTTGCGTGTCCAAACTGCTGTTAAATTTCATTTCATGTGTCGAGAAAGTATAACAAACACAAATGGTGCTGAAATGTGTCTTCAGATTTATGCGTAATGGAACTTTAACATATTTTGCCGCAGGACCGAAATCCCCAAATTTTGAAGTTGCCCTCAGAAGGAGTGTATTACACTGTATTACACTTCTGGAGACAGATCGAACGTAATAGTTCAAGGGTGGTGCCAGAATAGCTTGGCGTCTGTGGGCGCCAGGCTATTCTGGAACCACCCTTGAACTATCACACTCGATCCATGTCTTGCTGTGATGTGTCGGGGCTGAATGAGTACATTATCTTAGACAACTTTCTTCGATTCTAACTGCATTTTGTCAGAAAGAGCACCGACAGAAATAAAATCGTGCAAGCTGTTTAAACTTGCTGATATATTATACCGGACCAGTTAGTCTCCAAACTCGAGTTTGCACTACCGTGAACCTAAAGGGAGCATGAGCATCGCGCTATTCTACGGCTATTCTACGCCGCAGTGCAGGGACGGTCGTCGAATCGCACGTGTTGACAGCCATGGGTGTTTTGTTTTGGGCTCAGTGGTCGCGATTTCATCCCGGCTGCGTAAACATAGCAGCATAGAGGCAACACTAGTCACCAAGATACATACAGTACATTTAGCTTCTCACAAGCCCCCGCACTCTGCGCGGAACTCATAGATCTTGGGGAGTTTTGTCTTTGGTTATGGGCGAACATTGCTAGGCAGTGAATGCCATCCGTCTGATGTAAAAACAAGAATATATTTATCCTCGTGAAAGTATGCGGTAAAGGTGGAATGAATGTTTCTTGATAGGTTCATTTGTCTCTGTGCACATCAGACGGAACAGAGAACCTTCTGCCATACCATCTGACGGCAGTTCCGATGAAAGCGGCCTTCAAGGCAGGCTAAAGCCTTGTAGTTGTACTGTCCCCAGCCCTCAAACAAATAATAGCCCTATCCAAGACCATTTTAGTATATATTTTTAATTTGTAACCTGGATTTCAAATTTCTGCCCGTATATGTGCCTCAGCAGATCCAAGTATATTCCGTAGTGAACCCGAATCTGTCTTTAACAGAACGATAGAGGGCGGGAAAGTGTGTTTATTTATATGGTCATTGATGTACGGTTACTGAAAAACAAAAGAAACAGCTGCAAACCACAAAGCGCATCTCCCTCCCCCTCCCCCACTCAGCCTGGAAATTAAAATTGTGTGAACTGAAAAAGCAAAACTTAGGCACAGATTCTCACGGGTCACGATCCTGTAACTTGCATGACGGACTCCTGTGGATCTATGCCTTTTCTCATCAGTAGAAAGGGCCACTATCACACTGAATTAGATACATTCACTGATACGCACCTTCTGTCAGTCTGGAATAAACATAGATCCTCATGGCGCCCGCAGATGCGAAAGCTCATGAGAATCGTGCCTCTTGCCTGGCTCTATCATTATGCTGGTCCTTACAAACAAGAAGCTACACGAGCTGGTTCACTGACTGCCTTCCATAGTGTAATAGACGCGTTGACAGCAATTATAAACAAACCGCTCGGCTGAAAAAAGGGGACAGAAACAGAATAGCTCGAGCTCACATTCCATCGAATGAAAATGATTAGGCTTTTTGGAGTCTAAGTTAGAACTGTGTCAGTATATATTTTAAATTTGTAACCTGGCTTTTAAATTTCTGAGTTTTCAGAATTATAATTATGTGCCTCAGCAGATTCAAGTATATTCCGTAGTGAACCCGACTGTCTTTACCAGAACAAAAGAAGGGGGGAAAGTGTGTTCATTTATAATATGGTCATTGATGTACCGTTACTGAAAAACAAAAGAAACGGCTGAAACTCACTGCAAACCACAATAGCCCATCTCGCTCCCTTTCCCCCACTCAGCCTGGAGATTAAAATTGTGTGAACAGGAATAAGCAAAAGTTAGGCACAGATTCTCGTGGGTCACAGTCCTGTAACTTGCGTGGCGGACTCTTGAGGATCTATGCCTTTTCTCATCTGTAGAAAGGACCACTATCACACTGTCCGAGATACACTCAATGATAAACACCTCCTGTCTGGAATAAACATAGATCCTCATGGCGCCCGCAGATGCGAAAGCTCATGAGAATCCTGCCTCTTGCCTGCCTCTATCATTATGCTGGTCCTTACATACAAGAAGCTGCGCGAGCTGATTCAGTGACTGCCTTCCATAGTGTATTAGACGCGATGACAGCAATTATAAACAAACCGCTCTGCTGGAAAAAGGGGACCGAAACCGAGAAGAGCGCGCGCTCACATTCCATCGAATCAAAATGATTAGGCTTTTCGGAGTCTGAGTTAGAACTGGGACCTTTTCCAATGGCGCTGTGATGAAGCCCACGCATAAAGTTCACACAGGGATTCTGCATTGTGCTGTCTTGTCAGCGGTTTGTCTAGTGACAAATAGTCCGTGTATTCATGAGTTCCGTGCGATCGCGAGGTGAACGATCTACACGAAGTTTTTGTGGCGGAGCTCAGTCTAACAGAGCTCAAGAGTAGTTAGTACGTGCTATTCTGTCAGAGAGGACGGACGTATGTCGGATACACTAGCCGTATTCCAAGACTCTGAAGCCGAGATTTCAGGTACGTTTTTATATGTATTATCGACAGCTAGTGAGTTAACGGTAGTATGCGTTAGTAAGATTTAGTTCGGTGGTGTAGCGTTCATTTGGTTCAGTTATGGCGGTTTAGAATTTGTTGAGATAACCGGGGATTTTTTTTATATAGTTATTTATCGGGATGGATAACTAAGGAATGTGATGTGTGCATGCCTCGGTTGTTTTCCAAGGTAGTACGTGGGTGTGTTAAGTATAATCTTTTGCTAGGTACGAACCAGTGTATGGCGCGTGCGTCATGCTATAGTCTTTTTCAGTGTAGTGAATGAGTTATGGTGTGTTGCGAACATAGTCTGTTTTATGAAGCACGAGTGTGTGAATGGACGTATAGATTTGTATCAGCCAGGTTACGTAATGTACGTCATATCATCCAATATGTGTGTGTTAAGCAAGTGTTAGGACATTAGAACTGTATTGTACAGAGTTCTTGTGCGTAGCGAGGGACCTGACGCCGAGACGTCAAAGTCAACAGAGGTTGCCGCTGGAGGGAGGGAATGAATGAATGGATGGATGGATGGGATGGGATGGGATGATACTTTATTTCTCAAGGATGGAAACGATAGGCGCACAGGATTCTTTTCGTGTTTATCCTTGCTAAACTACAACATTAAAAGCAACATTAAAACAATATGTTAACAGCACAAACAGGTCACTTGTGTTACATTCCGATATAAGTTCCCAAGTCGGTGAAGGTTACATTCGCGCACGCGCGCACGCACGCACGCACGCACGCACGCACGCACGCACACACACACACACACACACACACACACACACACACACACACACACACACACACACACACACATCAATTGACAGGGTCTTGGGCGGGGGTGCGATGTAAAGTGAGTGTTTATAGACAGCGACTGCGCGCTTATGATACAGCTACTCTTGTTTAGGAATATAGTGAACAAGCAAAACACTACGGTAAATAGAGATATATAAAAACTAACAAGAGCAAAACGGAAGACCACATCAATGCGTTAAAAAAGGAAACCATGCCCGCCACTCTACAAGAGAAACTGTACGGGCCTGTGGAGGCGCTACAGAAGACCACAGATTTCATTTTGAAAGCCAAACTCCAAGTGTGACGGCGTTCGAGAAGAAGAAGAAGAAGGAAACCATTGACATGGCTCTTTTGGACACATTATCTACGTTGCTTTCAAATTTGCTCTGAGATGTATTTAAAAGCTTTGGTCCTAAACAATGGAAGATGTCTCGTTCGCTGTATATGTGGATGAAGTGAGTTTCATAAATAGGCACCCGCGTACGAAAGGCTGGATTTAAACAAGTCAATTCGGGGCCGTTCAATGACGAGACTGTTCCTTGAAGTGCTGTAAACCGCTCTGTGAAAAGCGTAGCCAGGTAGAGGGGGGCTTTCCCTTTCAGTGCTTTGTGCATAAGTACGTACTTATTTAACGTAAGGTGTTGATGTAAAAGGAGCCCTGTTGCCTGAAGCTTTCCCTCCATACTTAGAGAGGGGATTGGGAGGATCAGTTTAACTGGAGCTGCGCGCTTGTATAGAGAATTAAGCCGCTTAAGGTTAGCCTTACTACAGCCGTCCCAAATAGCAGATGCATAGTCAATGTGAGGTTTTATGTAGGAGTTGAAAAAAAGCTTACATGTCTTAGTATCAATGATATATTTTAATCTTGACAGTAAAAATAGCTTCTTTGATAATGTTTTCCCTAGTTGTGTTAGATGGAGCAACCAGCACAGTTGTTCGTCAACAATTACCCCGAGGAGACGATATTCCTTGACTTGCTCAATGGGATCTGAATCGGGGATCGAGAGACTTGGTGCCAAGCCATCAAAGTCAACAAAGGCTGTGCTAGAGGAGCGTGTCGAGAGGACGTCCACAGATCGGGGAGCGTGGGATAGCTTCAGGAACGCGTGACGAAAGAAACAACACGCCTAGACGTAGAGGAACCTGCGAACGATACAGAGCGATAATACCAGTTGAGCAGGTTGGATAATGAGGAAAGTTTACCTAACCTGGCTTTTACGATACTAATGGTCAAAACTCAAGGGCCACTTTTTATCGCAGACGCACCGACAACACCACACAAATAATGTAACAATACTTGGAGTCAGTACTTTTGCTAATTTATTTAGTAACAATTTCATTTAAGTTTTGAGTAAATCAAGCAATTGTAACAGCAGCAGTACGTTAGAATGTTCACCCAGTCCTCATTTGAAAAGTCACACAAGACTGCTCCAGTCAGTAGCGAGTGTACCCACCGTTTGCAGCCAAGCATTCAATGCAGCTTTGACGTATGGAGTTTACCAGGGTTCGGAGAACATGTTGCGGGACTGCTTCCCACTCTTGATGGAGGAACTGAGTCAGCTGGGGGACGCCTTGAGGTGGGAGGTGGTTGCTGACTACACGTTGCCCCAGCACGTCCCAGAGGTGCTCGATGGGAGCCAAATCAGGTGAACGAGCTGGCCACTCCATCCTCATGATGCCCCGTTGCTCAAGGCACTCATCCACTACACGGGCGCGATGAGGTCGAGCGTTGTCGTCCTGCAGAACAGCATTGTCGCCTATGGCTTGGAGAGCTGGCTGGATGAGGGGCTGCACAATCTCGTCCCGATAGCCCAGTCCAGTCAGGGTGCCTCGGATGACGTGGAGGAGGGTCCTGCCTTCCCTGCTGAAGCCTGCCCAGACCATGACTGAGCTTCCTCCGTGACTCATCAGTAAACAGAACCTGAGTCCACTGGAGTCTGTTTCACCTCACTTGTTGACGACACCAGGCAACCCGGGCTCTGCGATGAGCTGGAGTGAGGGGTATTCTCACTGCTGCTCTGCATGAAGCCAGGCCAGTTTCACGTACGACGTCGGCAGACTGTGCTTCTGCTGACGTTAACGTTTGCAGCTTGCATCAGTCGACGCCGCAGAGTGGTTGACATGACAGTTCGGTCGCGCAGAGCCGCCACACAGAGGTATCTGTCCTCCCTTCTGCTGGTGCAGCGCGGGCGTCCTGAGCAGGGTCGTCGTTCTGCCCTTCCAGTTTCTTGGAATCGTGCCAGCAGCCTCTGGATCACTGAAAGGGACACCCCAAGACGTCTCCCAACTTCTCGTCCAGAAATTCCCTCCTGCAGCCATGCTAGCGCCCGGCCTTGATCTACTGGCGTTAGGCTTCGTCGTGGTGGTATGGTTAGGAAAGTGACAATTATGCCCCTACTGTTCCGGTATTTGTAGCGAAACAGAAGTGCTCAGTGTTCACGACTGACCTCTTTACCACGTGCATCACGACTTTACCGAGTTTTTCCACCTGCCTGCCTTTGGTACGCTTGCCAATATCGCACAGCTTTTCACAAAATCTGACGATGTTTCACGTGCATTTGACACGTTCGTGGAAATTTATCAATTGTTGTCTATTGTTTCCTGTACAGTGGACTGCCTAAGGTCAACTTTTAACCCATTTGAATCGAAAAAACATTGCATTTTATTAGCGTACTTGCGACGATAAACAATTACACAAAAAGTGGGATGGCCCTTAAGTTTTCACCATTAGTATATATTGTGTGTGGATTTCAGGGTGATGTGCTAGTGTTGAGAATTGTGTATCTTGTGAAGAGTATTTTTGAGTTCACGTTTTGTTAGTTAGGATTTCAAACGGGGCCACAGAAAAAAAATGATGTTGTGTGTTTATACTGCACGAATGCGTCCGACTGAGAGTTAGCGTTGTTTGTGTATGTGCCCTTTGCGTTTGTGAGCATGTGCGTGCGACCGGTTCAAAGTCTGCGTGCGTTACAGGCGCAATTATAATATTAACGTACAAGTGTTAAGCAATACTAGAACATTTTTTTAAAAACAAGAATTGGAAAAGCATGCAAAAAATTGTTGTTGGGTGTCCATGATTTCAAACAAGATTCCCAGCCCAGAGTTGTTTCAATTTTTAAGCTTATTCTGATCCATCTCTCTCATCTCTTTTCTAAGTGAATTATCATCCAAATGAGGTACAATGTTGGGCAACGAACTCACTCTATTGTCTTCCTTTTATCCATATATATATGCATATGCAAAATATTTAGGAAAAATAACAAAAATTAAGGTTGCGGGTCAACCTGTTTTTGTGAAATGGCCATTTTCCCCGTCTATGTGTATTTTAATCCATTCAGTCCCGACACACCACAGCCATATATGGCTCGACCACGATAGTTCAAGGGTGGTGCCAGAGTAGCTTGGCGCCTATAGGCACCAAGCTATTCTGCCACCACCTTTGAACTATCATGGTCGATCTGCCCTTGAATTGTAATGCAACCCCACCCGGGTCTGCCCTGGGGGACTTGGGTGGGGTTAGGTATTTTTTAGTTCCCAGGGTCACCCTGGTCAGCCCCACAGGGTGGGTTTTTCTCTTTATTCTGGGGCATGTGTTTCTGTCTACCCTTTGTCCATTCACCTGTATTTGCCTTTTTAAAACTCTCCCTACTGTCTGCACTGCCTGTAGCTCTTGATATTGGATGTGTGTTGCTAAATGGTCTTGGCTTTATTTAGGCCCCATGTGTTAGGTTTATTTAATGTATTTGACCGGCTGGCGACATAGATTCAATGTTCTGTTTATTTTTTTTTTCACAAGCAGTGCAGGCACGTCCTGAGAAAGCCTTGTTGCTGTCGGGACGTTAAGCAATAGACAATAGACAATTGAATTGTAATGCAGTCTTCAGAGGACAACTCCAGAATGTGAGGATTCCCTACCTGGGACACAATGAGTTAATTAATTTTTTTTTAACTATCTCGGGAATATTCTCGTTCCTAGATTCTGTCGTTGCCGCACGCCGCACGCACGCACGCATACGCACACACGCGCGCGCGCGCGCGCACACACACACACACACACACACACACACACACACACACACACACACACACACAGACATACACCAAGCGCACACACAAAGGGGTATTTAGAATATGTGCTTCATGCAGGTGGCAGTTCATCTAGGTCCCCCTTTGTTTCAACGACGTCAAAGATTGTCGAAGTAAGCTTGCACCCAACTGAAGTAAACCCACAAAGACCTTGGCCTCACGCAAAATTGGCTGCTTCTGTGCGCCGGTCAGTTATTTTGGATCTTACGGCCGAAAGCTGAAAAGTCCAAAATCACAGACCAGCACACTCATGCATATTTTTCACAGCCGGATACTGTGATCAACCTTTCACAATATTCTTACTTCGGTTACAGGGTCGGATCAGTTATCTCGAGGGGGGGGGGGGGGGGTGGGGGGGGGGGGGGGGGGCGGGGGTGGGGAGGGGGGGCGTGTTCCAGCTTCTTGTTTGGGAACTTCAACCTGACACAAAAGGCCTCCCCCACGCTAGACCTTCTTCCGCTAGTACAAAAATCAAACAACCGGGGGAGAGGGGGGGGGGGAGGGTGGTGTGTGTTTCCAAAAACCTCAAAACGCACTTTGTTATATAGCATTTTAAACAAAAAAAAATGTTTTTATTTATTTATTTATTGTTTTATTTTATTTATATTTATATTTATATTATTATTATTATTATTATTATTATTATTATTATTATTAATTCGTTTTCTTTCTTCTTTTTTTTTTTTTTTTTTTTTTTTTTTTGGGGGGGGGGGGGGGGGGGGGTGGGGGGTGGGTGGGTCCGGAACGCCTAGGATCCCCCCCCCCCCCCTTTCCACTCAGATCTGTCAGCACTCTTATCGACGTCATTTCGTGACTGAACACTAGCTGGCACGCCCTCCCGGCTATAATTATAGAAAATGGAAAAACGCGTCACCTGAGATCTGTGTCAGTGAGGTGACGGAACCAGTTAGTTCACCGCGGTACAGATTTGGACAAACCGAGTCAGCAACACGACCTACTTATCTTAGATAAGGCTTCTAAATGCATTTTGTGAAGAAGAGTGCCGCTAGGTATACAATCCTGCAAGCTTTTATAAAATGTCTGATAGGTTATCCCGGGCCTTTTTCTACTGGCCCCCACCCGGGTCTGTCCTGGGGGACTTGGGTGGGGTTAACTACTTTTTAGTTCCCAGGGTCACCCTGGTCAGCCCCACAGGGTGGATTTTCCCCTCTATTCTGGGGCATGTGTTTCTGTCTACCCTTGGTCCATTCACCTGTATTTCCTATTTTAAACGCTCCCTACTGCCTGCGCTCCCTTAGCTCTTGATATTGGATGGGTGTTGCTAAATGGTCTCAGGTTTATTTAGCTTATTAGACCGTCTGGCGACATACAATCAATATTTTGTTTAGTTTTTTTATTTTCACAACCAGTGCAGACACGTCCTGAGAAAGTCTTGTTGCTGTCGGGACGTTAAGCAATGCACAACCAACCAACCTTTACTCCGTCTTTGACAAAAAACCGCTACCGATATCCAAAGGGTTAATATTAACGTGCTGGATGTACACGCTGTTTTCTTTTAACCCTTTCAGTGCCGAGAAAATGTGAACACCGGCCACGGCCCAGGCATGTTATTTCCACCTCCGCCGCATCAGGCAGATCAGAAAATACCTCACTACCGAAGTTGCCACCAAACTCGCTGTCTCTCTCATCTTATCTCGCATCGACTACTGCAACTCTCTCCTTTCCGGCCTTCCTCACTCCACCACTCTCACTCTCCAGCGCGTCCAGAACAATGTTGCCCGCCTCGACCTCGGAAAGAAAAATTCCGACCACATCACTCTCCTGCTCAAGCTCCTTCACTGGCTCCCCATCCCCCAAAGCATCCAATACATGATTCTGTCTCTCTGCTACAAATCCCTGAACAACTACGCTCCTACCTATCTCTCCAACTTACTTCACCCCTACACTCCTTCCCGCTCCCTCCGCTCCGCCTCCGATCCTCTCCGCCTCCTCATCCTCCGCACCAAACTCAGCACTTTCGGCCCCCGCTTCTTCTCAGTATACGGTCCAACCACCTGGAACACTCTCCCACTCTCTCTCCGTCAGAAACACTCTCTCTCCTCCTTCCAGTCCGCCCTCAAAACTCACCTCTTTCAACAGTTCTAGCACTACATCACCACACTCCCCACCCCAAGCTGACCGTCGTAATGTTTTTTCACTATTTGTGGTACGTGAGTCATTGTCTAAAGCGTGCGCATGCGTGCGCGAGTTGTGAGTGCGCGCTTAGAGTTATAATTATTATAAGATAAGCGCATTATAAATACCATCATTATTATTATTATAACACCGCCCAACTACAAGAGGCGCAGATCATCATGAGCCCCCGCAGTCGCGGGGACTCATGAAGATCTGTGCCTCTTGTTGAGACCAGTGTGTATTCATGTTTCCTTGGACGGTTTTGGCTTTTGTTCGTTGAATGAACACAGGTATCAGAAACAAAATATGAGTCAGCTGGCACTAAAGGGGTTAAGTTAATTCAACCAGGAAACGTCAGCTAGATGGGTTCATAATTGTGGCCATGCATAGGAAATACCAGCTTGAGTTTTTTTTTTTTTTTTAAAGTTGTTAACTTGTAATCCTAACGTTCCAAAATACGCACTCCCCTGACCATCATGCACATAAATAAATAAATAAATAAATAAATAAATAAATAAATAAATAAATAATCATTAAGTACATAATTAATTAATCAATTACTCTAAACGATTTCCTAATGTATTATTACATATGGCAATAAAGTTCTGTCATCATCATCATCATCAATACGTAAAAAAAAAAAACTTAATTACCTACTTACTTACATAATTATTTACTTACTTACTTACTTACTTAATGGAACGTCCAAGACATTCAAATTCTGTTGTTTTTTCGTGATAGTAGTTATTTGGGTTTAACGCCGAGCAGGCGACTAAGGCCATCTCAAGGCGGTTTTTCGTTATAATCATTAGAGTCTGAGGATTTGGGAAATGCTGATCAAGCGGTTTTTTTTTTCTTTTCATTTTTTTTCTCTCTCTAAAGCTGGGATGTTCTGTGCAGGTGGAAATGTGTGTGGGTTTCTTTTTTTTATATAAGCAACGACCTTGGTTTTGAAGAGAATCCACACAGCCTGGTCATGTAACTCTGAAAACCGAGACTCTTATCACGGTTATTTCTGTTTCATTTCCCTCAAGACGGTAGACATTTGGGCTGAATTAATTTATGTCTCACGTATGTAGCTTAGAATGAGTGCATGACGATAAAGGATCCCAGTGCGCAAAAGGCCATGGGGCTGACGTCGGCCACCCGTTGGCCAGCGCACGGCCGTGCGCTGGCTAACGGGTGGCCGACGTCGGCCCGATGGTCTTTGCGCACTGGGATACTGACGACGAGAACTAGATCATCCTTTGCGTGTCTTTTGTCCCCATGATTCCTACGGGAATCACCGCGACAAAAACTGCTGCTATCAGTGAAACGGTTCTTTACTTAATAACCTTGGACGTTCTGAAACCAGACATTTCTCACTTTACCAGTTTCGTTTCCGGTTTTGACAGAAACAATGTGAACTGATTAATTCAAACATTCATCTTATATATATCATCGTATATACTGTTATATCACCCATTGCCAAAAGGTGTTACTAAGATGGTTGACCAAACTGTATGCATAATAAAAGCACTTCCAGTCCTGATTCATCTGATTTTAGTAGTTAAGATCATGGTAAAATGCCTGAATATACACTAGAAATAGGTCATATATATTCCTCTTATATATATTCTCCTTATATGTACCCCACCCGGGTCTGTCCTGGGGGACTTGGGTGGGGTTAACTATTTTTTAGTTCCCAGGGTCACCTTGGTCAGCCCCACAGGGTGGGTTTTCCCCTCTATTCTGGGGCATGTTTCTGCCTACCCTTGGTCCATTCACCTGTATTGTCCTTTTTTAAACGCTCCCTACTGTCTGCGCCGCCTGTAGGTCTTGATATTGGATGTGTGTTGCTAAATGGTCTTAAGTTTATTAGCGTATTAGACCGGCTGGCGACATACATTCAATATTTTGTTTAGTTTTTTCTTTCACAAGCAGTGCAGGCACGTCCTGAGAAAGTCTGTTTGCTGTCCGGACGTTAAGCAATGTACAACCAATCCTTATATGTCCTTTGGGCTGCGCTGTTTATCGTACCAGAGTCCTCTGCAATGGAACAGACTCCCGCAAGAAATCCATTACGCTCAGTGCAGTCACTCGTTAAAAAGCTCGCTCAAAGCATATCTTTTTAAGTCTGCCTACTGATGACTTGTTCGTGTGTGTGTGTGTGTGTGTGTGTGTGTGTGTGTGTGTGTGTGTGTGTGTGTGTGTGTGTGTGTGTGTGTGTGTGTGTGCGTGCGTGCGTGCGTGCGTGCGTGTTTTGTGTGGTGTGGTGTGGTGGTGGTGGTGATGGTGGCGTGGTGGTGGTGGTGGTGGTGGTGGTGGTGTGTGTGTGTGTGTGTGTGTGTGTGTGTGTGTGTGTGTGTGTGTGTGTGTGTGTGTGTGTGTGTGTGTGTGTGTGTGTTCGCCAGTGTCTTCACGCACGGTCTGTCAGATAATATTTAATGTTTAATAATAATATTTAATCTAACGTCAGTGTCTTCACGCACAGTCTGTCAGATAATAGCGTAACATCAGTGTCTTCATGCACAGTCTGTCAGATAATGGTATTTCATGCAACATCAATGTCTTCACGCACAGTCTGTCAGGGAAAAAAATGTTGATCGTCAGTGTCTTTGCAGTGAGTCAGTCTGGCGTCAGTGTCTTCACGCACAATGAGTCGGATAATACTCTATCGCCAGTATCTTCAGGTATAGTAACATCAGTGTGCATACTCTGGCTTCTATTCTGACGAACAAAAGAAATGCGACATTTCTAGAATCATCAGAAACACTAAGTGTTTCCGATGATTCCAAAAATGGCGCATTTCTTTTGCTCATCATATACTTAATCCTTTTCCTTGTCGAGAGCGCCTCGTGTTGAGGTGATATTATTGGCATTTTTATGTGCAGGAGAGAAAGGAGTGGGCAGTGGGCAGATGTTCACATCTGCACGGAACATAGACGACCCCGCCTTCCACGAGTCCCCTGCTGCCTTGCAGGTCATGTTTTGGATAACCAAAGGCTAGGGTGCTGACACGGTACCAGATTGGGAGTATGAACTTCCTTGATGAAGTTCACCACCCAGGGCGAAGGAGTCCCATGAGGGTCTCATCGGCTACGTGTCCATAACCAAGGCGAGCCACTATTTATGTGGAGTTTTGGTCGTGGTTAACAGCCTGGAGAGGGATGGGCTCCGCCAGGTTCATTTGCCCAAGACACACCACATTGACAACTTTACCTCATTCCATACCTGATCGGTCGTTGCCCGGAACAAGGACCGCGCCTTCTGTCTTGCGCCAGGGCAGAGGTGTTCAGTGTGTTACTGGTGCACCACCAAAACTCCGTGCCAGAAACATCAGCTTTGGCACTTGGAACATCAGAACATTAAGAACGCCAGGAAAGGTAGAGAAACTGACAAACGAAATAGACTGGACCATCCTAGGACTGCGAAGTACGATGGAAGAACCTTGGGGAAACATCAACCCAGGAAAACCACAAACTGTATTACAGTGGCAGAGAAGACAAACACGAACAGGGTGTCGGATTTCTCGTCCACAAAGACATCGTGAACACTGTCATGAGTTGTGGGCCAGTCTCCAGCAGGCTTATCACCATACGCTTGAGGGCAACCCCATTCAATATCAACCATTGTACAAGTTTACGCTTCAACAACAGACTATGGCGATGAGGAAATAGAAGACTTCTATGACCAACTGCAAGAAGTCCTGGACCAGACCCCCAAGAAAGACAATCTTGTAGTGCAGGGAGACTGGAATGCCAAAATAGGAGAGGATGCTGCTAGGAACTGGAAAGGCACATGCGGACGCTACTGCAGCGCAGAGACCAACGACAGAGATTTAAGGTTCCTAGAATTTGCCAGCTCAAATATTCTAAAGCTGATGAACACGTTTGGCCCACACAAAGCATCCAGAAGGTGGACATGGCACAGCCCGAACGGAGAGCACCATAACCAAATTGACTACAACATGGTGAAGAGACGCTTCCAAACCAGTGTGAACATTACCAAGACAAGAAGTTTTCCGGGAGTAGACATTGGAAGCGATCATGACTTAGTGATGATGACCTTCCGACTCCGCCTACAGAAAGCAGGGTACAACCAGAATCAAGTTCGACCTTGAGAAGCTAAAAGACCCAGAGGTAGCGGAAACCTTCCAGGCAAAGATAGGAGGAAAATTCGCGTCACTGTTACTTCTAGGTGCAGAAGACACGGATGTGGACACACTGATAGACACATTTAACACTGCTGTAACCCAAACAGCCAGTGAGATCCTTGGCAAACACCGACAAGCAAAGAAACCTTGGGTTACAGCTGACATCTTTGTTCTATGTGACAAGCGTCGAGAAGTAAAGAAAAAGAAATCAGAGGTGGAAGGAGATAAACAATACGGACAAATTAACCTGGATATCAGTAAAAGCATGAAAAAGGCAAAGAATATGTGGATTGAAGATCAGTGTAAACACGTAGAAGAAAATCTGAGCAAAAATAATTTTTTTTTAAAAAAGCATACCAGCTGGTGAAAGACCTGACCAGTGTAAAACCAGGGCGCTCCCCGATCATTCAAGATAGTGAAGGGAACTGTCTTACGGAAGACCAAGACATATTGAAGAGATGGACAGAGTACTGCTTAGATTTGTACAACCACCGAGCTACAGGGGACCCAGGCATACTTGTCAACCCACCAGTGACCAACAATGGCAACTATCCCATCCTCCGAGAAGAAGTAGAGGCTGCAGTGAAGTCGCTGAAAAAAGGGAAGGCAGCAGGAGCAGACAGCATCCCTGCAGAGCTAATCCAAGAAGAGGGAGAAGACATGATAAACGCCTTTATAACAATCTACAATAAGATTTGGCAGTCAGGGGATTGGCCCACAGCATGGACCCAATCACTTATAATAACTCTCCCAAAAAAAAGCAACTTACGACAATGCCAGAATTATCGCACGATCGGTCTTATAGTCCACCCAAGCAAAGTCATATTAAAAGATCCTACTAAACAGGCTGAAGCCACAGGCAGAGGAAATCATAGCTAAGGAACAGGCAGGCTTCAGACCAGGGCGCAGCACAACTGAGCAGAGATCTATGTGAGAGATACCTCCAGCACCAGCAAGACCTCTATCATGTCTTGAGAATTTTAAGATGGCGCTTGACAGGGTGTGGCATGCAGCTCTTTGGTCCACCATGAAGCTATACAACATCAATGCTAACCTGAGCAAAGTAATAGAAAACCTTTACAACAAGGCCACTAGCGCAGTCTGCTTCAACGGCAAAATAGGAAAGTGGTTTAGGACTACAGTCGGAGTCAGACAGGGCTGCTTGCATTCACCTACTCTTTTCAACATCTTCCTGGAAAGAATCATGACGGACGCTCTGAAAGATCATGAAGGAACTGTCAGTATTGGAGACAGAACAATCACGAACTTGCGCTTTGCGGATGACATTGATGGCCTTGCAGGAACAGAGAAGGAGCTAGCTCAGCTGGTGGAAAAGTAGGACAAAACAGCCATTGCGTTTGCGATGGAAATCAGTGCAGAGAAGACCAAACTGATGACCAACAACACTAGTGGCATTGGCAATGACATCATGATTGGAGGCCAAAAACGGGAAACAGTTAATAAATTCAAATACTTAAGAGCCATTGTGACAGATGAGGGATCAAAACCAGAAATACTGTCCAGGATTGTGCAGACAACGAAAGCACTGACAAGATTGAAGACCATTTGGAAGGACAGAAACATCACACTCTGCTCCAAGATCAGACTGATGCGCTCCTTAGACATCTCAGTGTTCTTATATGCCTGTGAGTCATGGACCCTCACAGCAGACCTTGACAGGATGATACAAGCCACTGAAATGAGATATTTTCAAAGGCTGCTTGGCATTTCATACAGAGGATCACATCACGAACGAGGAAGTGGGAAGCAGAATCAGGCAAGCCATCGGGCCCTATGAAGACCTATTTGCCATTGTGAAAAAACGCAAACTGAAGTGGTATGGGCATGTCACACGTTCAGCAGAGCTTGCCAAAACAATCCTGCAAGGCACTGTGCAAGGAGGACGAAGGAGAGGAAGACAGAGGAAAAGATGGGAGGACATACCTCAGAGTGGACAGGACTGAAGCTGGGCAATAAACTAAGATGGGCAGAGAACAGAGAGGAATGGCGGAAGTCATCAGTCGTGTCCCAACGGTCGGCAAGACTACGGGACATAGATAGATAGATGGAGGGATGGGATGGGATGGGATTGGATGGGAGAGAGAGAGAGAGAGGGAGAGGGAGGAGGGAGAGAGAGGGAGGGAGGAGAGGGAGGGAGGGAGAGAGAGAGGGAGAGAGAGAGGAGAGAGAGAGGGAGAGAGAGAGGGAGAGAGAGAGAGGGAGAGAGAGAGAGGGAGAGAGAGGAGGAGAGAGAGGGAGAGAGAGAGAGAGGGAGAAAGAGGGAGGGAGGGAGGAGGGGAGGGGGGGGAGAGGGAGGGGAGAGGGAGAGAGACTGACTGACGACGACGACGATGACGGACCGACCCGACCGACCCGACCGACCGCCGCCGACCCGACCCGACCCGACCGACCGACCGCTTTATTTATCAAGGATTGAGATATTAGGCGCACAGGCCTTTCTTCCAATCTGTCCTTGCTACATCTACTGACATATAATAACAGGCAAAGCTACATTACACTCACAAACAACATCGAAAGTAATGCGAATTACGACAACACTACAAACTGCAACAATGATTTAACAAAACACACAGGTACCCATACGAAGATGTTTGCACGTGTCATAATATCCGTTTGCGGGAGCCCTCCCCAGACACTCCCACCCCGGGGGGGGGGGGGCACGCCACAAATATACTTTCACTCGAATGACATACTAAGCACATCGTTTGAATAAACTGTGCACCGGCACTGCATCCCCTGACCAGGTCTATACGGGAAGCACCCCCACAAACGGCACGTGAACGCAAATGGTATAATAAAAATAATAGTTGCATAAAAAGAAATAAAAATATATTATGTTTAGACAACACGAGATAATTAAATTTACGTTGCCTTGGATAAGTGCTTGTACAGTTTTGCTTTAAAAGCAGCTAGGGAATTAACTTCTTGTAGATGCTGAGGAATAGAATTCCACAGGAAACCACCTGAGTATGACAAACTGGATTTATACAAATCAATGCGGGGCCGTTTTATGCTCAGGTTGCTCCGAGAGGTGCTGTATCTCTTCTCAGTAAGAGTAAAAAGTTCCGATAAGTAGCCGGGGGCCTTACCCTTAAGAGCTTTGTGCACTAGTACGCACTTGTTAAATACTAAGTGTTTGTCAAGAGGAAGGAGTCCAGCTGCCTCGAGCCTCGCCTCAGTGGGTAGAGATGAGCTAGGAATAATGAGTTTGGCTGCTCTTCTGTATAGCGAATTTATTTTCTTGAACTGAACCTCGCTACAGCCATCCCAAACTGTTGAGGCATAATCAATGCGGGGCTTGATGTATCCATTGAAAAATAGTTTACGCGTGTTCAGATTAATGACCGCTTTTAGTTTAGACAGTAAAAATAATTTCTTTGAAATTGTCTTTCCGATGTGTATGAGATGAGGCTGCCAACTAAGTTGGTTATCTACAACTACCCCTAGTAAACGGTGCTGCTGTACTTGCTCTATGGGGACAGCTTCAAATGAGAGGTTTAGAGGCGCGGGTTGTAGCTGATGTTTCTGACGTGTTGTGACTAACATGCTTTTTGTTTTAGTTGGATTGACTATCATTCTATTTCTACTGCACCATTTAGAGACTTCTTGTAGGCTCTGCTGGAGGCTGTTGGTTATGTCAGCTACAGTTTTACCGGATGCATGTAGCGTCGAATCGTCAGCAAACATGTCACACTCGGCACTAGCACATGTGATGTGTAGTGGTAAATCATTAATAAAGATACAAAATAACAATGGGCCCAGAACCGAACCCTGAGGAACACCAAGCACTACCTTACCCTCTGTGGAATAGTTACCATTTACATAGACAGCTTGTGTTCTCGCAGAAAGATAAGAGTTAAAGAATGAAAGGGCTGACGGGCTGTTGTTGTTGAAATAAACATTAAGTTTCCTCAGCAAGATTTCATGATTTATCAGATCGAACGCTTTTTTCAGGTCCAAGAATACCGTGCCAGTCATTTTGTTATTGTTGATGTTATCTAGCCATGAATCAACCATACGTACTAATGCTGAGTGGCATGAGTGTTTGGGTCTAAAACCGGACTGGAACTTATTTAACAAGGACCGTTCTTCGAGGTACTGGAGGAGATGCTTTTGAATATGCTTCTCAAGTGGCTTTGATAAAACAGACAGAAGAGAAATGGGACGAAGGTCATTTACATCAGTAGCATCTTTGGTCTTGGGTATAGGAACAACTTTTGCTTTTTTAAACGCCACAGGAAAAGTATTATACTGTATACATAAGTTAAACATGTAAGTGAGGGGTTCAACAATATAAGGCAGTGATATGTGGAGTATATAACCATTTATACCGTCCACACCAGCAGATGTCTTGTTCTTAAGGCACGTAATATAACGCCCGACTTCGTGAACAGCGATAAAGGGGATACCAAACGTATCATCGGACGATAATCGTTCCTGGCAAAACATGGACAGTTGATCCGATATTACATACGCTGACGGATCAGGGCTGTTGGAAGTAAGTAGCTGTTCTGGAGCTGAGAGAAAGCAATTGTTTATGCTTTCCGCAGAGAATTCGTGTGGAATGATATGAGTCTGCCTGCGCGTGTTGCTTGTTAGAGTATTCAAAGCAGTCCAAACAGAAGCAGGAGATTTTTCGTTCTCAATTGTCTTTTCAACAAATGACTTTTGAGCTTCTCGAACTAAGTACTTAACTTTGTTACGCAAACGTTTAAACTCAGCGAAGTTCTTTTCTCGTTTAGCGGTGTTTCGTGCCTCCATAGTTTGTTTGATTTCCTCCGTTATCCAGGAGGGAGGCTCGCGGCGTCGGACTCGCTTCCTTCTTAGCGGCGCGTGTTTATTCAGCACCCCGAGGAACAGATCAAGCCAGAGAGAGAGAGAGAGAGAGAGAGAGAGAGAGAGAGAGAGAGAGAGAGAGAGAGAGAGAGAGAGAGAGAGAGACAGAGAGACAGAGAGACAGAGAGACAGAGAGACAGAGAGACAGAGAGACAGAGAGACAGAGAGACAGAGAGACAGAGAGACAGAGAGAGAGAGAGAGAGACAGAGAGAGAGAGACAGAGAGAGAGAGACAGAGAGAGAGAGACAGAGAGAGAGAGACAGAGAGAGAGAGACAGTGAGAGAGTGGGTGAGAGAGTGGGATGAGAGAGTGGGATGAGAGAGTGGGATGAGAGAGAGGGGGTGGGGGGGGTGAGGTGGGGGGTGAGGTGGGGGGTGGGGGGTGAGGTGGGGGGTGGGGGGTGAGGTGGGGGGTGGGGGGTGAGGTGGGGGGTGAGGTGAGGGGTGAGGGGTGAGGTGAGGGGTGAGGTGGGGGGTGAGGGGTGAGGTGGGGGGTGAGGGGTGAGGTGGGGGGTGAGGGGTGAGGTGGGGGGTGAGGGGTGAGGTGAGGGGTGAGGTGGGGGGGTGAGGGGTGAGGTGGGGGGTGAGGGGTGAGGTGGGGGGTGAGGGGTGAGGTGGGGGGTGAGGTGGGGGGTGAGGGGTGAGGTGGGGGGTGAGGGGTGAGGTGAGGGGTGAGGGGTGAGGGGTGGGGTGAGGGGTGAGGTGAGGGGTGAGGTGAGGGGTGAGGGGTGAGGTGAGGGGTGAGGTGAGGTGAGGGGTGAGGTGAGGTGAGGGGTGAGGTGAGGTGAGGGGTGAGGTGAGGTGAGGGGTGAGGTGAGGTGAGGGGTGAGGTGAGGTGAGGGGTGAGGTGAGGTGAGGGGTGAGGTGAGGTGAGGGGTGAGGTGAGGGTGAGGTGAGGGGTGAGGTGAGGTGAGGGGTGAGGTGAGGTGAGGGGTGAGGTGAGGTGAGGGGTGAGGTGAGGTGAGGTGAAGTGAAATGTGAAGTGAAGTGAAATGTGAAGTGAAGTGAAATGTGAAATGAAATGAAATGTGAAATGAAATGAAATGAAATGTGAAATGAAATGAAATGTGAAATGAAATGAAATGTGAAATGAAATGTGAAATGAAATGAAATGAAATGTGAAATGAAATGAAATGTGAAATGAAATGTGAAATGAAATGAAATGTGAAATGAAATGAAATGAAATGAAATGTGAAATGAAGTGTGAAATGAAATGAAATGTGAAATGAAATGAAATGAAATGAAATGAAATGTGAAATGAAATGAAATGAAATGTGAAATGAAATGAAATGAAATGTGCAATGAAATGAAATGTGAAATGAAATGTGCAATGAAATGAAATGTGAAATGAAATGAAGTGAAATGTGAAATGAAACTTTATTTCTCAACGGATAAAGTAATTAGCACGTGTGCCATTTTTCATACTTGCCGTTGCTACTCTACAAACACAGGATAATAATTTTAATACTAATAGTACCAAATTACACAAAGAAAAATTAGAAAACATTAAACATGAAGAGACATTAAACAAAATTCATTCATTCATTCGGTCATACAAAAAACAAACGAAAAATAAAAAGTACACGCAACGCGCGCACACTGACACATACACGCTCGCGCGCACACACAGACACGCGCTAATGATAACTTGACCTATATACGAAGCAAATCATTTGGATCATAGTGAAAATTCACTTCAGACAGCAAAATTATTTGGATTATAATAGAAAGTTGAATTATGTAATTAGGCGATTATTATTAGTATGGACAAACCATACGGCAGCATGCACTGATTATACGATAAGCACATGTTTGATACGAATACTTGTGGTAGATTATGTATCAGCAGACAAGTACTTGAGGAGGCATTCCTTGAAAGAGGAGAGGGAGCTAGCGTGTGTTATACATGTTGGCAGTGTGTTCCAGAAAGATGCGCCTGAGAAAGATATGGTTTTAAATAGATCTATCCTGGGGCGAGGTGTAATAAAGTTTCGTCTTGAAGTAGAATAACCTGAACTTGCCTTGGTAAAGAGCTTACAAAGATATTTTGGGTGAATCTCATTCCAGATTTTATACATAACCACACCCTTGTTTAAGAGGTGATGCTTGCTAAGAGGTAGCATTTTCAGTTTTTCAAGTCTTTCATCAGTTGTTAGGGCTGAATCAGGCAGGATATGTTTCGCTGCTCTCCGATGCAGGGAGTTAAGCCTCTTTAAGTGTATGTCACCGCTGCCATCCCATATCGTGGACGCATAATCGATGTGGGATTTGACATGCGCATTGTAAAATAACTTGCGGGCATCAACATCGATAAAGTACTTCAACTTTGAAAGCATAAAAACATTTCTAGCAACAGTTTTACATACAGCATTTATGTGTGATTGCCACTTCATCTGGTCATCAACAATTACACCAAGTAATCGGTGTTCCGTGACATGATTAACGATGTCATTATGGATAGTCAGGCTGAGTGTAAGTGGCTTGAGCTGGTGCTTCTGACGGGCTGCTATCGTCATGCATTCCGTTTTGGAAGGATTTAAAATCATTTCATTGTTTGCGCACCAAGTGGAAATTTCGCTCAAACCCTGCTGCAAACGGCCATTTAAAGAATCAATACTCTTGTCCGGGGTGTGAATTGTGGCGTCATCAGCGAATAAATCACATGAAATTTTGTCGCTAGTCAAATGTAGCGGTAGGTCATTTATAAAGAGGCAAAACAGAAGAGGCCATAGAACTGAACCCTGGGGAACTCCCAGTGTTACTAATCCGCTTGAGGAGTATGATCCATTGACCATGACGCGCTGCTGTCTGTCGCTAAGATATGAGGCAAAAAGTGGAGTTGTGCCATGGTGGTAAAGAGATTTCTGGCTGTAGTTAATTGAGGAAGAAATGCATTTATTGCCAAACGAACTACCGAAGTACACATTTAGCTTGGAAAGTAGAAGTTTATGGTCCACAAGATCAAAGGCTTTTCGTAAGAGAGAGAGCGAGAGAGAGAGAGAGAGAGAGAGAGAGAGAGAGAGAGAGAGAGAGAGAGAGAGAGAGAGAGAGAGAGGGAGGAAGGAAACAATGTTCTTACGTAGATGTCTGGACAGGTTTGGCAGACCTGCATCCGTTCTCTTTGGGGTTGTCGGCAGCGTCTTTTTGTCGAAGTGATTCCTGCAGGAATCACCTCACGAGGGAAAAAAAAACAAAACTACCGACAAGCAAAGTGTTATATTCGGATTTGTTCCTGAATTAGAAACAGGCCACACAACGGACACGATATGTAGGTCATCCGTTTTTCGAGTTCACTCTGCATGAGTTAGTTATTTGGGTTTCACGCCGAACAGCCAACGAAGGCCATCTCACGGCGGGCCGTCTGCATGAGACACAGGTCTGATCAACCCTAAAATAGCAAAAAGACGCTTTCAGGGCTAAGTTACTCACGCCGTCCAGTGGCCGATGACGGAAACTGTGTTTCTGCAGTCTTTGTCAATTGAACATCAACAAACCCTCGCTGTCCCAGGAACGTGGATATAAAGTGGCGTCAGCAAGAGGTATAGATCCTCATGAGCCCCCGCAATTGCGGGGGCTCATGAGGATCTATACCTGTTGCAGTTGGGTGTGTTCAAATTTACTCGGCACTGAACGGGTTAAACCTGAGGTTCACCTCAAACTTGTTTGCGTTCGTTTTCCAAATATTCCGCGTCCGCGCCTTGTTGATCTTCAGTAACAGCTAATCATTCACCAGCTGCATTGAACTCCTGATAGTCTTTTTCACACACACACACACACACACACACACACACACACACACACACACACACACACACACACACACACACACACACACACACACACATATATATATATATATATATATATATATATATATATATATATATATATATATATATATATATATATATATATATAATATATATATATATATATATATATATATATATATATATATATATATATATATATATATTATATATATATATATATATATATATATATATATATATATATATATATATATATATATATATATATATATATATATATATGAATTTTAAGTGTATATATATATGTGTAAAATTTTTCAATAAGTTCTGAGAATGTTCTTGCTGTGCTAATGCCATGGAATTCCATGCTGGTATGCTTGCATTGTGTCATCAGGACATCAGCTGCCCTTTTTATGACTGCATCGCTCACGAGATCTAGAAAGAAAGGGTAGTGGGAGAAAAGGAATGACAGACCTATTTTTTTAGCCTTCCATTGAACACCTACTGCATATAGCAATAGGAACTACTCCCAGGCACACACACACACACACACACACACACACACACACACACACACACACACACACACACACACACACACACACACACACACACACACATATATATATATAATTTTTCAATAAATTCTGAGAATGCTCTTCCTGTGCTAATGCCATGGAACTTGCGTTGTGTCATCAGGACATCAGCTGCCCTTTTTATGACTGCATCGCTCACGAGATCTAGAAAGAAAGGGTAGTGGGAGAAAATGAATGACAGACCTATTTTTTTTAGCCTTCCATTGAACACCTACTGCATATAGCAATAGGGACTACCCCCCAAGCGCGCCGCAATCCGCTGGAGAATATCCAGTCCTCCCCCGAGAGGGGAGGCTAGTGCATGAATATTCCCAAACATCTTGGACCTTCTGGATAGATTTTTGTTTTTGCCGCCTACGACCGGTTTCGCCCCAAGGGGGGGGAGGGAGGGGGGGCTCTTCAGGTAGGCATACGGACATCAGGACATCAGCTGCCCTTTGTATGACTGCACCGCTCACGAGATCTAGAAAGAAAAGGTAGTGGGAGAAAAGGAATGACAGACCTATTGTTTTAGCCTTCCACTGAACATCTACTGCATATAGCAATAGGGACTACCCCCAGGCGCCCCGCAATCCGCTGGAGAATATCCAGTCCTCCCCCCGAGAGGGGAGGCTAGTGCATGAATATTCCCAAACAGATCTTGGACCTGCTGGATAGATTTTTGTTTTTGGCTTTGGGTGACGCCTTTGTTATAAGTAAAGAATAATTGCACCACAAAATTGCCTAGGTGTTGCCTTTTAAAAATTAGTCTGTCTTCTTCCACTGCAACACCTCATAAAGCTTTAGGGATGCAATCCGCACTGTGCTAGTGGTGCTACCAGTAAAGTCTGGAGTCGGCTTCTAGTACATGCGTTGTGTTTGCAATTTCAGGTTACGCCATATGCCTACCTGAAGAGCCCCTCCCCCCTCCCCCGCCCCACCTTGGGGCGAAACCGGTCGTAGGCGGCAAAAACAAAAATCTATCCAGCAGGTCCAAGATCTGTTTGGGAATATTCATGCTTTACCCTCTCGGGGGTAGGACTGGATATTCTCCAGCGGATTGCGGGGCGCCTGGGGGTAGTCCCTATTGCTATATGCAGTAGGTGTTCAGTGGAAGGCTAAAAAAATAGGTCTGTCATTCCTTTTCTCCCACTAACCTTTTTTTCTAGATCTCGTGAGCGATGCAGTCATAAAAAGGGCAGCTGATGTCCTGATGACACAATGCAAGCTTACCAGCCTGGAATTCCACGGCGTTAGCACAGCAAGAGCATTCTCAGAATTTTTTGAAAAATTACGTCCCTACGAGCTATTCTGATTGAGTGCATTTTTGGGCTTTGGGTGACGCCTTTGTTATAAGTATGTATATATATATATATATATATATATATATATATATATATATATATATATATATATATATATATATATATATATATATATATATATATATATATGTGTGTGTGTGTGTGTGTGTGTGTGTGCAAAAGACTATCTTCTTTGTCAACAAGAGTCATAGGTCTTCATAAGACCCTGCCATCAGGCAGGGGCTTATGAAAACCAATATATCTTGTTGGCAAAGTTTACAGCCATGAAGATATAAATCCTCATCTTGCCAAAGCAAGGCATATAAAAAAATATATGCGGGTTTTCTTCCCTTGCTGACGACTATTACGATAATGAAGATTGATGTCCTTTGTAGTTTTAGAATAGCTTCATTGAAGTCTTCCAGGCAAGGACTTATCAAAATCCATGTTTCTTGCTGACAAAAATTACACAAATTAAGATTTATGTCTTTCATAGACCTTTACTAATACCTTTATGACTGCTGGAACCCGCGAGAACCAAGCCAATTCTTGACAAAGATTAAAGTAACGAAGACTTTTGCCCTTTGGAGATCTTGAAAACGGCTTCATTAATGTCAGTGGTTTATAAAGACCTAGATGCTTCATGCTTACGAAGATTACTCAAAAGAAGAACTACGTCCAAGGCAGATCTGTGAATGTGCTTGAGTGTACTATCCTCATTGCCACGACATAAGGGCACGTGCAATTTGTTCTCCGTTAACAACCGTGTGACTTATCGACTGTAGAGTTTCATTAGCCGGCGACACAATTTGCAGGGCAAAGTATCGATTTCATTCGTTACATTGCAGCCCGAGATGTTAACCCCTTCACTGCCATTGGACGCAGACCGTTTTTGAAATCTTGGTAAATTTCTACGTCAGAAACGCCCATCCATCCAAGAAACATGCATAAAGTGGTTTCAGCAAGAGGCATTGATCCTCATGAGCCCCCGCGTCCGCGGGGGCTCATGAGGATCTATGCCTCTTGCAAGTGTGTGGTTGTCGATTGTTTTCGGCAGTGGACGGGTTAATTCAATACAACAGAGATGTATGGAGACGACCTCAAGCAAGGGTGACAAATGACAGAGCAGTTAACGTGTGCATGTTATGATCTTCTACAGTTTCCAGAACTCTCGATTGATGATTCAGCATCATCACTGCGCTTCGCGTCTTTCGACCTACTGGAGCCGATCTCAACCTGCGAGACGCGTGCATTTTGACAAGGCCACCACATGAAACTCTTTGTCGCTAGCAGACAGATAGAGTTCGCTGTAATACCGAAGTAACGAGCAAGATTCGTGCCAGATCGCTCCTAAGCTGGCAGAAAGACTCGATTAATTTAAATTTTAAATCTAAACAAATTCAAGATATCAATGAAATAAATAAACAGATGAATATATAAATCAATAGGTAAGTAAATAAATAGAAAATGAATGAATGAAAGCATGAATGAATGCATAATTGAATGAATGAGACCTTTGACTTTTTGGGTTCAGAGAGCGTTTTTTGTTTTGTTTTCTTTTGTTTGTTGGTGGTGGTGTTGTTTTACGGCGTTCTCGTCTGTGTGAAAATAAACTTCGTGTCTATTTCATCTGGTGCCCTTATAGACCATGATAGTTCAAGCGTAGTGACAGATTTGCTTGGCGCCAAGCAAATCTGCCACTGCCCTTGAACTACCATGTCAACGTATCCCGATTTGTCACCGGCGGTGAAAGAATGACTGTCGATGCCTCTGCCAAGACATGCGCATTTTGTTCTACTCACACCCTATTTCTGCCAATGGACGAAGATTGTGTTTCTGAAACCTTTGTTAATTAATGCATCTCTAAAGAATCTCAACCGTCCGAGAAACATAGACACAAATTGGTCGCTGCAAGATGAGCCCCTGCTACTGCTGAGACGCATGATGATCTATATTTCTTGTGGCTGGATTGTGTTAAGAGTTCCTTGGCAGTGAAAGGGTTGTGCTAGTAAATTACGCGTGTCATTGCTTACGGTTTCCTGTGACATTAATGAATTGCCAGTGGGTATTAATTTCATGGCTTCTTCCTGTAGGTGAATGAAAGATCGTTTCTGCACCTGAGACTCTCAGTTTGTTAACAGCTTCACTGCTGAAAAAAAGATCAGCAACACTATCCAACTGCAAAAAGGCACAGATCCTCATGAGCCCCCACTTTCGCGGGGGCTCATGAGGACCTATGTTTCTTGGCCAGATCATTTTGTATCCACGTCACTTGGACTTTGGCGCCTTTGGATCTTTGAATGAACGAAAGACTTCGGTAACAAGGGCAGGGGTTAAAGAATGGCAATAGGTATTAATGTCGTGTCGGCTTCCTCTTTGTGAATGAGAGATTGTGTGTACTATCCCGCGTGAGATCGGCCGCGCGCCTGAGACTTTTTCCATAATCACCTAGCTAGAAGTCAGTCTTAACGGAACTCTTTCAGTATGAGGAACAACCGCCTCCGATTTTGTTTAGCAAGAGGCGTAGATTCTCATGAGCCCCAGTAAGAGGCGTAGATTCTCATGAGCCCCTGCAGCTGCGTTTGGTTAGGTTTTTGGATGAAGATCTGGCATTACATATATATATATATATATATATATATATATATATATATATATATATATATATATATATATATATATATATATATATATATATATATATATTATATATATATATATATATATATATATATATATATATATATATATATATATATATATATATATATATATATATATATATATATATTAGTACTGAAATGACACAGGTAGTAAACTTGAAGTGTCAATCATATGAACCAAGGCAGTGTGACACGAATGTTTAAGGCGAAAACCAGACTGATATTTATTCAGGAGAGACGTTTCTTCCAGGAATTCGAGAAGATGTTTGTGTACATGCTTCTCAATAGGCTTCGACAGAATAGATAATATGGATATGGGCCGAAAATTATTTAGATCATATGTGTCTTTTGGTTTGGGTATAGGTACCACTTTAGATTTTTTGAAAGCCGCCAGAAAAATATTATTTTCAATACATAGGTTGTAAATATAGATTAAGCTTTCCACAATGTATGGAAGAGAAAGTTCGAGGATAAACCCATTGATACCATCAACGCCAGCTGACTTTTTGTTCTTGAGACTAGAGATAAATCTGCCCACTTCGTGTACAGCGATGAAGGGGACATTAAAAGCATCGCCCGCGGACAGTCTTTGCTTACAAAAGTCAGTAAGCTTCTGCGATGCGACATGTTCTACATGATCCAAGCCTTCAGTATGTAGTAAAGATTTTGGAGCTAAAATGAAGTGGTCGTTAAAAGCATCGGCAGTCGTATTTGCAGAATGATTTTTACTATTGTTGGTTAGTAAGTATATTGAAGACGGATTCCCGCCACGTATGGTTTTCTCTACCAGTGTTGTTTTTTTTTTTTTTTTTTTTTTGTGCCTCCGGGATAAGGTATTTGACTCTGTTACGTAACCTTTTGAACTCAATAAAATCGTTGTCCCGCTTGGCTTGATTTCTGGCTTCCATGGTTTGTTTAATCTACTCCGTAATCCAGGTGGGGGGGCTCACGGCACCGGACTCGTTTCCTTTTTAAGGGGACATGCTTATTAGCACTCCGAGGAACAGCTCAAGCCACAGTGAGAGCGCTACATCAGGGTCATTGTGATTGTAAACTTTCATGGAACGGCAATAAACTGAGGTCTTGAAGGAAACTATCTCTATCTATTTTTTTTAAAACATCTGTAATCATTGACTGCTGAGGATTCTGTTGTAGTTTTGCTGTGGTGCCTGGAATGTGTGTGTGTGTGTGTGTGTGTGTGTGTGTGTGTGTGTGTGTGTGTGTGTGTGTGTGTGTGTGCGCGCGCGTGTAATATTGTATACAGTTTTCTGTAATTGTATTTTTGAAATTTGTAAGGCGCCTAGAGCTCTACCTGAGGTTAGGCGCCATAGAAATTATTATTATTATTATTATTATTATTATTATTATTATTATTATTATTATTATTATTATTATTATTATTATTATTAAGTAATGTATAAATGTTGGGCTCGGCTCTGTTAGGAACATAACATGACCATGTACAGATGATGGGAAAGTGGTCACTGACAGCTAGTGAAGTGACGTCAGTTTCAGATAGCTTGAGGGTTGTTAGTATAGATGTGGTCTATCAAAGTAGATGAAGAGTGTGCTACTCTGGTGGCAGCGGTAATCATCTGTTTTAGTCCAAACATCATTGTTGTACATTGCCATATCGAATGGGGTTTTGAGATGTCAATGTTAAAATCGCCGAGGATGAGTATATCCCTGCCTGTGTCATTCACTTTATCCATTACCTGTACAAAGTCGTCATACCACTCAGCGGTGGATGCTGATTCTTATGCACAAAGCCAACTAGCAGTGGCGAAGTGTTAGAAAGCTTGAATTCCAACCACAGGCATTCCACCTCCCTGGTCTCAAGATCCATACGTCTGCGTACCCTGTGCTGAACAGTGCTGTGCAGATAAACAGCTAGCCCAGTATGTCCAGGAGAAGTTGCATCAAGTCGAATAAGAGAAAAATTCGGAATACTGACACATGCATCAGCGATTCGAGAGTCCAGACGAGATTCAGTGAGACCAAAGAGACGGAAATGTGACGTCTGGTTCAGAAACAGGGAAACATCATGTACTTTCAGATATAAATGATACACATTTAAATGTCCGACTTTCAGTCCTTGAGTGGCTGAGCCAGTGGATGCACTCGCCATATTGTTCGTTGTATATAGACACTAGTGTACACACGACGACAAAAGACCTTTTTTTAAAGTCAATAGTCAATAGTTATCCTTTCTCTCACAAGTCTGTACGACTGATCGTTGTACAGAAGAAGAAAAACAATTTAGATAACCAAGAGTTAACGAACATTTTCACTATACAGTCACACTCCGCCCTCTAATGAGTACGTTATAACTGGCGCTATTCAGTCCACACCTTAATAAAAACCAAAATTTACCAGTTTCACTTTCCAAAGTGCAGATTCACAGTCAGGCACAGTGGATATAACAATGAAACAAATCCATGGGTCCCTTTTCACGCAGCTTCTCGAAATAGCCCCTTTATGTCACACTTTGTCTAGAAACTCAAATTTCTGGCTCAATCAGAAAGCTGCTCATTTGCAAATACACAGTCACAAGACAAGATGGCGGCCATGCAACACCTCCCGGCCGCCCGCTCCGGCAGAAATAGTCGCCACCCGCAGTATTTTAGCAGTCATTGTGCCTTCGTTGATATATGATGTCGGGCCCTGCAATGCTGCATCATGACTGGTGTTTCTGTTTGATGACTTTTGTGAATTTGCTGTGCTGTGGCTGTTAAATGGATTCAGTAGTCTCAGTCAACGGTAGTTTCCTCCGCCGTCAGTGCAGTGCTGGTAGTTTATACACGCCGGCTGATAGTTTGTTAGTCAGTACCATGGAAATCGGAACTCAGAAGAACAGCGCGCATTATGCTGTGGCAAAGAACCAACGTGCTTTTCTCCCCTTAGTAATAATCTCAGGAGTGGCTCTTCCCACGAGGAGTGGCGTGCGTGCAGTGAGGCGAATGCCAGCAGGCTTCGGGCCCCCACATTCCAGCCAAGTGATGTGATGACGGACACTTCCCCGACACAGTGACTGTGTTTTTTACAACACTTAACAGCGTGTGCATGTGTGTACTGTGGATTAGGAACAACGTGCTTTTCACGTTAATGTTGTAGTTTTATTATTATTGCTTCAAAAACGTGTAGGTGTGTAGTTATATACTACTTAAGTTATACATATGATTAAGGTGTGGTGACTGTTTATGCCGGAGCGAATGTCTGTCTAATAGCCGGCGCTGACCTATAGCGACGGGCCCCCAGGTAGCAACTGTGGAAGTATAATTTGTCTTTTTGTTTTGTTTATGCGTATTTTTTTTTTTAATTTTATTTGTGAAACTAGTCTCAGCCAAGCAGGAAGTATAAAAACATTATATTACGTGTTTAAGAGATACCATGATAGGGCGGCTGTCCTTAGTTTGCTTTGTGTTAGGAGGTTCAGGTCGGGTTGGGGCCGCTGGCGCCGGCCATGAGACGCCTTGGCGACGGGCTTCACCCGTCCCGAGCCATTGTCCATTTGTTGTTGTAAATGTTGTGTGAGTTTGGGTGATTGCGAGTTGCACCTGAGGTGGCGAAACAAATTTTCCTGTACGTGGCAACATGTATTTGGAAGAATAAAGTTACTTGACATCACAGACGACGTCTGCGTCAAAAGCAAAATGAGATCGACGTAGCCAAAATGCGCGGCACAGTAATGTCAGTCCAGATATCTGTCTATTGCAACAAAATCAGCACCGATCAACTAAATATGGCAGTAGAATCGAAATAGATAGCAACAAGCCTCACACTGTGTGTCCTGTTGAACTAGTTCACGTCACTATCAATGCATGTTTATGACATGATTGTTAAAGAAAAAATCGTGAGACAGGCTACTTACTTACAAGACACTTACTTACTTACGCCTGTCAGCCCTTCCAGGGTATAGGCCGTCGACGAGAGACCGCCAGCGACTCCTGTCCTGTGCTTCTCCTTCGATTTTACTCCAGGTGGTTCCCAGTCTCTTGATGTCTGCTTGGAGGTCTCGACGCCAGGTGTTTCTCGGCCTGCCTCTTTTCCTCTTTCCCTGGGGGTTCCATGACAATGCCTGCCTAGTGATACTGGAAGCTGGCTTTCTCAGACTGTGACCAATCCATCCCCATCTTCTTCGCCCAATTTCATTCTCTGCTGTTATCTGCTCTGTTCTCTCCCAGAGTCTGACGTTGCTGATCTTCTCTGGCCAGTGGATTTTCAAATTCTTCTAAGGCAACTGTTTATGAAGATCTGCACTCTGTTGACTGTGGTTTTTGTCAATCTCCAATTCTCTGCTCCATATAGGAGAACTGCTTTTACGTTGGGAAATCCGGACTTTGGTGTGTTGTGAAAGCTCTCTGGAACTCCACACTTTTTTCAACTGGAGAAAGGCTGCTCTGGCTTTACCGATTCGTGCTCTGACATCTGCATCAGTGCCGCCTTTTTTGTCTATGACGCTCCCGAGATAGGTGAAGGACTCCACCTCCTCCATCGGGGTGCCAGCAAGCAAGACTGGTTCTTCCTTGGTTGCGTTCAGCCTCATTGTCTTTGTTTTCTGTTTGTGAATGGTGAGGCCCACATGGGACGAGATGTCAGCAAGCCTCGTGGTCTTGTCCTGCATTTGTTGATGAGTGTGGGACAGTAAAGCCAAGCCATCTGCAAAATCGAGGTCGTCAAGCTGTGTCCACAGTGTCCACTGTATTCCACTTTGTCCATGCTCTGTGGTCCTCTTCATGACCCAGTCTATTGCCAGTAGGAAGAGGAACGGAGACAGCAAACACCCCTGCCTGACATCGGTTCTGACCTGGAGCTCCCTGGTGAACTGCCCTTCGTGGATCACACGACATGTCATGCCATCGTAGCTGCTCTTGATCAGGCGGACGAGCTTTGTGGTACACCGTAGTGTCGTAGGAGTTTCCACAGAGTCTCTCGGTCCACGCTGTCAAATGCTTTCTTGTAATCCACAAAGTTGACGTAGAGCGGGGAGCTCCACTCCAGAGACTGTTCCACGATGATGCGGAGAGTGGCGATCTGGTCTGTACATGATCGGTTTTTCCTGAATCCTGCTTGCTGGTCTCTCAGCTGGGGGTCAACGGAGCTCTTCATTCTCTCCAGGATGATCCTGTTGAAGACCTTTCCTGGTACTGACAGCAAGGTGATTCCTCTGTAGTTGGAACACTTGCTGAGGTCGCCTTTCTTGGGAAGCTTGATTAGGTACCCCTCCTTCCAGTCATCCGGCATCACCTCCTCTTTCCAGATCTTTCCAAACAGTGGGTACAGCAGCTCTACTGTTGCCTCTAGGTCTGCTTTCAGAGACTCCGCTGGGATACCATCTGACCCTGCTGCTTTGCCGTTCTTCAAAAATGCCACTGCTCTTCTGATCTCTTCCCGGCTGGGTCTGTCACAGCTGATGGGTAGGTCGGTCTCTGCTGGCTGGATGTCTGGGGGGTCGGGTGGGGTGGGTCTGTTCAGTAACTCTTCAAACTACTCGGCCCATCTGTCGAGTTGGTCTGCTCTGTCTGCAATAGGCTTGCCTTCTTTGTCTTTTACTGGTCTTTCTGTATGGCCGTACTTGCCCGACAATCTTCTGGTAATGTCGTAGAGCTGTTTCATGTTGCCGCTGCCTGCTGCCTTTTCTGCCTCTGCTGCCAGGCTGTCTGTGTAGGCCCTCTTGTCTGCTCTGATACTCCTCTTCACCTCACGGTTGGCTTCCGAGTATTCCTCCTGTGCCCTTGCTTTGGTTGCTCTCGTGCGACTGTTGTTGACAACTGCTTTCTTCTGCTTCCTCACTTCTATCTTCTTCAAGGTCTGTGCCGACAGCCAGTCCTTGTGATGGTGTTTCCTGAACCCTACAATGTCTTTGTAGGTTGAGTTCAGCGCCTCTCTAACTGCCTTCCAATGCTGCTCTGTGGTGACCGCCTCCTCTTCATTTACTAGCTCGTGTAGCGCTTGAAACCGGTTGGATAGCACCAGTTTGAACTCTTCTCTCACTCCAGTCTCTCTCAGGAGGCCTACATTATAGCGCTGTCTTCGTGTTGTCTCTGTGCGGCTTTTCTTTAACGTGAGCTTTATTCTTAAGGTAAGTAGATGGTGGTCTGAGGCGACATCTGCTCCCCTCCTCACTCGAACATCTTGAAGGTATCTTCTAAATTTCTTGCTAATGCAGATATGGTCTATTTGGTTCTCTGTAGTATCTGGGGTATCTACTTTGGTATCAGTTTCAGTCCACTTAATCAAATTTCAAATACAAACGATTTTGAATTTCCAAAAACTACAGTAGCTCGCTTGAGCTTGCCCTTAGCACCACGTGAAAGTTCTGCGTTTACGTTCAGTGTGTGAGTGAATGCGCGTGATTCACGTGAGCGTGCTTGTTGGGTTCAGTTCGCGGCGGCGCTTTGAGCCGATTTTCAATTGGGATAAAGCGCCTATTTAATGCGCTTATTATTAGTATGGTCAGGTGAGACCCAAGTTGCTTTGTGTATTCTTCTGTGTGGGAAGATGCTGCCTCCAATGACAAGTCTGTTTAGAGCACAAAAGTCTACGAACCTCTCCCCGTTCTCACTCATCTCCCCTAGTCCCTGTCTCCCCATCACCTCTTCATATCCGGTGTTGTCCTCCCCTATTTTGGCATTAAAATCACCCATGACGATGGTGATGTCTCGCTCCGCACATTTGTCCACAGCACTCTGGAGTCGGTCGTAGAACTCTTGTTTCTCTTCCTCGTCACTGTCATTAGTGGGCGCATAACACTGGATGACATTCAGCTTGATCTTTTTCTTGGTTCTAAAGGCTGCTGTGATAATTCTTGGCCCAAGAGGTTCCCAGCCCATCAGCGCTCTCTGTGCCACTGGTGACAGCATGAATGCTACTCCTTCTGTATGGGGTCATTCTCTTCTTCATGACCTGAATACAGAATCATCTCCCCACTTAACAGCCTTTTCTGGCCAGACTGCGTCCATCTGGCTTCGCTGATACCTAGCAGGGAAAGGTTGTACTTTTGCATTTCCGCTGCTATCTGGGCGGCCTTGCCGCTCTGGTACATGGTCTTGACATTCCATGTGCCCATGGTTGTGTCCCTGGATAGAGAGAGGCGGCTCGGTCCTGTAGCTTCCGAAGACGGCTTCCGGCTTTCACCACAGGACGTCATAAATCTTCTGGTAGAAGAACCTTCCTCCTCCAGGAAAGAAATTGCTGTTTGTCTTTTCGTCGGCGTTTTTGTAGCTATTTCCTTATTTGCAGGGTGGGGAAGCTACCCCCACGCCCAACCCCCGTACTAGGAGGACCAGGGGTTTTCTGTCGGGGTCATCTTCCCTTAGACCATGTTGGTTCACGGCACCTTATTTCATTCGGTGCACCCCTCTCGCGAGGGACCCCCTATCCACCACCCAGGGGACGCGCCTCAACGCCGTATGGTCCCAGCACGAGGACCAACAAGACAGGGTATAGTTAAACCTAAGCCCTAAATAAACACTCTGTACCCAGCTGTCCCTGGCATAATCCGATCACATGGTGACCTGGGGTCGCAAGCCGCCTGTGTGGTACGGGAGCGGCCACTGGGGATAAGATACTGGGTACGGTGAAAAAGCCGGGTGGAATGCAGGTAACGGTGGCACAGGTAGTCCGTGTGGAGTGACCTGCGGCCAGAAGCCGGCAGAGGGGCGTACGTAGCTGTCGGGAAAACACGAAGCGAAGGGGTCCGGTCCAGCTTCCACACGGTGGTAAAGGAGCGGCTGGGACAAAGGGAAGTTGGAGGCAAAAGCAGCACCCGACCTGTCCTGTTTGACACCTGTGAGTTCATTGACAAGCGGCGCACTCTGGTCCTCATAAGACTGGATGCCAACAGCTGTAGTAGCATGACGTCCGCCAGAGGCTGAGGGACCAATGTCACTTGTGTTGTTACTGTTATTGGGAGGTGAGAACAGAGTATCGTGGGCTGTCTCCCAACGGCGGACAGGAGACGTCTGTGAGGGTTGGCGCATGATACCGTCTAAATTCTGAGTGGGATGGTCAGGTCCTGGTCTCCGGCCCTCAGCAGAATTTACTACCTGAGTACGATCACTGTCCGAGCATAGCGTGTCAAAAGCACATGTGCTCAGTACTTGGCGGGTGGCGCGCAGGTCGCGAGGCTGTTGTGTGTCAGATTCCCTGTTATCTCTGGCCTGAAGGAGGAACTGTTTGACCAGACGGAGCAGGACACCAGCACCACGCTCATTGACATGAAGTCTGTCGTTGTTGAACAGTGATGTAACCACTGCGCCTGCTGGCGTGTAAACGCCAGTCTCTTGGAGAGTTTTGCCAGACGTTCATTAATGGTGCACACTTTTCGCAAGGGGCACCGGCCTTGCGGAAGGACGGAGATGAAGGCGACAGATGCTGACGGGAAGGCACGGCGGACTGCTACTGTCAGACTCTGGTAGTCCCTCAGGATGACGTCAATGTCATGGCCCGAGGCGCAGTCATTTGTACCAGCGTGGACCACTACATGTCCAATGTCAACACGTGGTTCACAATGACTCAGGGCCACTGCCAGCTGTCCAACTGTCACCCCTCGCAGGTTTCGAACGCACGTGGCCTCGCTGGGATCCAGCCTCCAGCGATCTACCCGCTGTAAGTTAGAGTCACCACTCAGTAGTCCCGCTATCCTGGCTTTGAGCCGGTAGTCGCACAGTGAACGGGACATTATCCTGCGGTGGCTGACGACTTATAGGATTAGCCGACACCCCTCCGGTCCCGGTCTCGCTACTGCTATTCCCTCCAGGGCTGATTGGCAGATAGAGAGAGAGAGAGAGAGAGAGAGAGAGAGAGAGAGAGAGAGAGAGAGAGAGAGAGAGAGAGAGAGAGAGAGAGAGAGAGAGAGAGACAGACAGACAGACAGACAGACAGACAGACAGAGAAATGAAATGAAACTTTATTTTCCAAGGATAAAAGAATAGGTGCGCAGACCTGTTTTCATTCTTGTCCTTGCAACACACTACAAAACAAAATAAAGTACACAAAATCTCTCTCTTACCCTCACACACGCGCTCGCCCGTGTGCAATTGCCGCGTGCACAAGTTTGTGCCAGATTAGCTTGTAGCCTACAGGCGCCAAGCCAAGCCTGCACAACCCTCCACACACACACACACACACACACACACACACACACACACACACACACACACACAGAGAGAGAGAGAGAGAGAGAGAGAGAGAGAGAGAGAGAGAGAGAGAGAGAGAGAGAGAGAGAGAGAGAGAGAGAGAGAGAGAGAGAGAGAGAGAAAGAGAGAGAGAGAGATTGAGATTTTCCGATTCCAGGATTCTGGAAAAATCCACCGCCTCTATTTCTTGTACGCGTGATGAAGCGTCCTTGTCATCGCATTTCCTTCACGTGTTTGTGACCACAAGCAAAGGCTGTCATAAGAATTATTTTAAATCCATTATATCTCGTCTTTGGTCTCAAGGCCGTAGCCTCTTCAACGCCAGTGGGCGCAGAAATCATTGTAAATTCAAACGTTCCCAACCGCCAAAGGAACATAGATAAAAGGTAGTTTCAGCAAGAGGCATAGATCCTCATGAGCCCCCGCGGTTGCGGGGGCTCATGGGGATCAATACTTCTTGCAGTTGAAATGTGTTGACTTTTTCTGAGTATTCAGGCAGGTAAAGTGTATTGTTTTCATCCCTACGTCACACGACCAATCACTTTAACGCAAACTGTACCGTGTAACCTCGCTACAAACACCATTGTTTTCCTCCCTACGTCACACGACCAGTTTCTTTAGCGCAAACCGTACCATGTGACCGTGATACAAAAATCCTTGTTGCGACAAATGGCGGACTTTTTGTAACCCTCTTTGTGACGCATCCTGGATGCGAGTTTTGTTCTATAAAAGATCACCAAAACGTTTTAAAATAAAAAGTTAATTAGTGTTGTTCGACACAACAAGCACACTACTGGAGACGGCAACGTCGTGAAATATTTTAAATTACGTCATGTCTATTATGAATAAATGTATATTCCTTTGACGTCAGTCAAGTCTGGCGTGATCCAGGTCGGACGATTTCTTCTTGATTTCTTTTACGAAAATTGTGGAGGAATGAAAACAAATACGTTATTGATAGCGGGGGCTTGCTGCACGGACCATTGTAGGCCTTCGGGAGGTCAAAAAAACCTTCGGCCTTCGGGGTACATATGGTTCTAGCCTACAAGGGTCCGTGTAGCAAACCCCTGCTATCAATAACTAACATTGTAGCCACAAATGGCGGACTTCTTGTAGCCCTCTTTGTGACGCGTCTTGGACGCGAGTTTTGTTCTATAAAAGATCACCACAAAGTTCTAAAGTACAAAGTTACTTAGTGTTGTTCGAATCAACAGGCACACTACTGGAAACGGCAAAGATTTTGAATTACGTCATAGGTATATTGTCTATAAATGTATCATGAAACGTTTTTAATTACGTCATAAGTATATTGTGTATAAATGTATATTCCTTTGACGTTATGTCTGGCGTGATCCAGGTCGGCAGATTTGTTCTTGATTTATTTTACAAAAATAGTGGAGGAATGGAAACAAATACGTTATTGGTAGCATGGGCTTGCTGCACGGACCCTTGTCTGTAGGCCTTCGGGAGGTCAAAGGCGTTCGCCCCCCCCCCCCCACGCGGGTCTGCCCTGGGGGACATGGGTGGGGTTAACTACTTTTTAGTTCGCAGGGTCACCCTGGTCAGCCACACAGGGTGGGTTTTTCCCTCTATTCTGGGGCATGTGTTCCTGTCTACCCATGGTCCATTCACCTGTATTTGTCTTTTTAAAAATCTCCCAACTGTCTGCACTGGCTGTAGCTCTTGATATTGGATGTGTGTTGCTAAATGGTCTTAGCTTTATTTAGGCCCCATGGCTTAGGTTTATTTAACGTATTGGACCGGCTGGCGACATACATTCAATATTCTGTTTATTTATTTTTTTTTTTTTCACAAGCAGTGCAGGCACGTCATGAGAAAGCCTTGTTTCTGTCGGGACGTTAAGCAATGTACAATCAATCAATCAGTCAAAGGCCTTCGGAGTACAATGGTTCCTTTGACCACCCGAAAACCTACAAGGGTCCGTGTAGTAAACCCCTGCTACCAATAACTTATATTGTACAGCACTCTTGTGCCAAGACCGAAGACGAGGCAATTTAGTGTGAATTTCACATCGTCATTGTGTCAGTCAGCGCCTGTGCTTCCGGCAAGGTTTTCTGAGCGTGCTGTTTTGAAGCTTTTGACACTACTACGTCTCCGCCGTAAACCGTTCACTCCCACGGCCGTTATTTTCCACATCGTGACCAAAATGTTCAGCATTTGCACCAAGCGACCAATGCGTGTGCAGCATATCGACGTGACAGTTTAAGGGTAGTGTAGCCCAGTTGTCCAGCCATAATCAGGCAGTACCCTTGAGCCGTCACAGTCGATCAATCTCTAGAAAGTTGGTCCTGGAGGCGAAAGTAATTGCTTTGCGCGTGCCTTGTCCTTGCAGTGTCAGGGCCGTGCCATTACTCGTAACAGCAGGCTTGTGTTCGTTATGAAACCATTAGCTCGGTGCCGTTTGTTTCCAGAAAAGAAACATACCCTGGGAGTACAATGAGGGGATGGGCGGTGGGGAGGGGAGGGGGGAGGGGGTGGGGGATTCGAGACGGATTCACGACGATATATTTTGCGATTCACAATTCATAATAATAATAATAATAATAATAATAATAATAATGTACATTTTTAAGTCACCTATACTTTCGATAGAAAAGCTCTAGGCGCCGTACAAATGACACACTAACATACATACACCTTGCATCCTACAATTCATGAATATTATAAAAAAAAAAAAAAAAAAAAAAGGATTCACGTTTCACGATGGAAAGAGATGATACAGTGTGGTAACGCTTTCATACCCTCTTTCACTGGGCGAGATCTATATATATTTCGTCAACATCATACCACCCTTTGAAACATCGTATATCCCTTGTTGCGTACTGGCAAGCTTCAAGACAGTCTATAATGCAGTAAAACTAAACCTGGAGGGGCCAACCAGTCCTTAGTGTCGAGTTTAACCACTTGACTGCCAGTGAACACAAACTGTGTTTTGGGAAACATTCATTCAACGTCAGCGATCAGCATACGTCAAACGAAGAGCAACATTGACCTACAACGCGATTTCAACAAGAGGCATAGATCCTCATGAGCCCCCGCAACTGCGGGGGGCTCATGAGGATCTATACCTCATTGAGTTCGTTGGTGTCCAGGATTTCCTCTGGCAGTGTCTGTAGTGGTGAGCTTCTGGTCTGAGCATCGTGCTACGTTACTTTGAGTTGGTTGGTTAGTTTGGGTTTAACGTCCACAGCACCGAGGTGATCATGGACGGACCTGACGGGCGGGTTATGGGGACAGGGAAATCTATTGCCTATGGAGTACGCCCTGAACACTGATCAACTCAGGCGCACTCCAACTGTGCCACTTTGATTTACCAGGACCTTTCAACGGACATGCTATTGAACAAATCCGTTTTTTCCCCTGGATTGTGAGTCCAGCTACGGGGGCCGGGACGGGATTCGAACCCACGACCCGGCGATTCCCTTCGCTCTCCTGATCCGACGTTTAACCGCCTGAGCTATTTCTGACTCTGAGGTAATAAGGCCAACGCTCGAGAGATATGGATCCTTATGAATCCCCGCAACTGCGGATGTTCATGAGACTCTATACCTGCTTGCAGTTCGGAGGTGTTCAGATTTTCTCAAGCAGTGTCTGTATTGTCGCCTCAAGGTCTGATGTCGTGGCCATACGAATGTGCGCGGTCTTTGATTCTGGGCCTTACGGCCTACAACCGTAAAGTCCAAAATCATAGACCAGCTCACAAATTCACGCAGCTCGCCGGAGGCCGCTTTGACGCATTTTGTTTTGACAGTTGTTGTGGCACAGTCCATCATTACTGACGACTGCACGTTTCTTCACACGTGCAACACGAAGCGCGGTTAACCCATTTAGCCCTGACGCACTACAGCAGGAGACGGGTCGACCATGATAATTCAAGGGTAGTGCCAGATTAGCTTGGCACCTGTCGGAACCGTACAGCAGGGTGGTGAGGACGACAGCTCTGTACACGCTGATCTTGGTGCCTTTTTTCAGCTGTTGATTGTGCCACACCCGCTTGAATAGTCGCCCGAAAGCACTGTTCGCTTTTGCCAGCCTGTTGTCCAGCTCCTTGTCCAGCTTGGCGTCTGACGTGATGATGCAGCCGAGGTAGGTAAACTGGTATACAGACTTCAGTTCGGACTCGCCGATGGTGATGTGGGGAGGGCGATGCTCTTCCTTGGGTGCCGGCTGATGAAAGACCTCTGTCTTTTTCAGACTGACCTCAAGTCCAAAGAGCTGGGCAGCGTCTGCGAAGCAGGAAGTAATGCGCTGCAAGGCTCTCTCTTTGTTTGGAACTGTGTTGGACTTGTCCTTTCTAAGCGTGTTTCTTTCTTTGGGTATTTCTGTGCATTTTACGCGCTTGGCAGTCACTTGGTGTGGACGGAGTTGAACGACATACAGTATATACAATGTACATGATATCTGCTGGTAACAGGAATGCATTCTCATAACTCTCTGTATTCTGCAACAGCGGCTCTAGAAACTCTGTTCCTTTTCCCGACGTTTATTTATACCATGATATGAATCTATAACTGACGACCCCACATTTTCTACGGAGTCTGTGGTTAATATAGATTCCCATCACTGCTCTGCGTGACCTAACACTTATGACATTTTCCTGTGACTCAATCCGGCAGACCGTCTGCATTTGACACTTGGACAGCGCAAAGGGGCGCAACCAGACCGCAAGTATCTCGCCATGGCTACCACCAAGGGACGCAGCACTAGTGCATCTGTCTTTTGTAGGCTTTCGCAAAGGGACGCAACATTAACCCCACCACAGACAGAGGAACGAAAGGATGATTTTTCTGAAACCAGAACAAATTCGCTGTTTACTGAGGCGCACAGACATGCATAATGCCAGCAAGAATAAGAATAAGAATATGAGTACTTTATTATCTCGAAAAGAGAAATTCGTCTCGCCACCACAGGTGCAACTCGCAATCACACACACTCACACAACAGTTTACAAGCACATGGATAATAACATAGCTACAAATGGACAATGACTTGGGACGGGTGAAGCCCGTCACCAAGGCATCTAAAGGCCGGCGCCAGTGGCTTCATCCCGACCCGAACCTCCCTGACAAAAAACAGAATACTAAGTCAACCCTGTCTCCTGAACACACTATTCTATGTTCTTTCGTAAAGTTCCTACTTGACTAAAGCTAGTACATGAAGTACAAGTTAACAACAGAAACAAAATACCGTCGACAGAGAAATGATCTCAGATCTAGGCTACGTAAAAAAAACAGCAGTCAAAGCTGCATCTGGGGGCCCGTCGCCATAGTAACAGCGCCGGTATTTAGAGGGCACCGCTCCGACAAAGAACGTCAATGGAGCGGTGCCCTCTAAATACCGGCGCTGTACTATGGCGACGGCATCTGCGGGGGCTCATGAGGATCTAAGCCTCTTGCATTTGGGTGGTGCTTGCTGTGTGCCGGCAGTGACGAGGTTAACGCCGTCGTCTGCCATTGGTTCACACCAAAGCACGCAATATTGTCCAAGTCGTCTGCCATTGGTTCACACCAAAAGCACGCAATATTGTCCAAGTCGTCTGCCATTGGTTCACACCAAAGCACGCAATATTGTACAAGTCGTTTGCCATTGGTTCACACCAAAGCACGCAATATTGTCCAAGTCGTCTGCCATTGGTTCACACCAAAGCACGCAATATTGTCCAAGTCGTCTGCCATTAGTTCACACCAAAGCACGCAATATTGTCCAAGTCGTCTGCCATTGGTTCACACCAAAGCACGCAATATTGTCAAAGTCGTCTGCCATTGGTTCACACCAAAGCACGCAATATTGTCCAAGTCGTCTGCCATTGGTTCACACCAAAGCACGCAATATTGTCCAAGTCCTCTGCTGTTGTCTCACACCATTATAGAAGTTACGTCTGCAAGAAGCTGTCAACAAGGGACGCAACATTATAGCTGCAGCTTCCTGAGGATGTAACGAAGGGACGTAATCAAATTGGCGTTCATTCCCTTGCGAACAATATCCCCGCAGTGTTACTCAATTATATGGAGACGGTTCATCGAGTTCTTCCAACAACAACAGCACTCTTTACAGCTTTAGCGAACTCATGTTTTTTCCTGCAAGGGACACAGATCTATATGGGCTTGCGCAACTTGTGAGGTTCATGGTGATTCACGCTTCTTTGCAGATCCTGGTTTGGATTGAGTTCTCAATATGATATGACCGGGTACACCCAGCTCTCATAACCCACCTGATGTAACTTTGTTTTGTGCAGCAAGACTTGTACTTGTTTGCAAAATATGTTTTGTATTGTTTTTATTCAGCGATTTTCCTTCATTGTAAGGTCTCTCAAGGTATTGCTTTCAGTGATGCCTGCGTTGGTCCGACCCCTCCGGCTTATTCTAGACTACTAGGTTTTTAGCGTCTGTTCAGGGGACGCAACCGCGTCAGCCACTTCGCTGCTTTGTTTAGCGAGGGTTTTTCAGTGGCGTTTAGCTTGTGTTTGTTGCTCGGCCTTTTGTGTTTGTTGCTCGGCCTTTTAAGTCGAATATCTCTTCAATGCCTGCACCGATTGTTTTAAGCCAAGATTCATAAAATTCAACACGATAGTCACTTTCTCTTTGTAATTTACTTCTAGTCCGATCGATTTTGGGTTAAACATTATTTTGGAGATTTTGCACCTTTTGCTTCGTCCAAGTCCATGGAATAAAGTCCTTTAAAAATTCATAATTAATTCTAGCCTTAATTAATCAAGTCAATGTTTAGCACTAGTAAGACTACACGTGCGGCTCTTTTCTTAGTAGGAAATCGCAAGTTTCTAGGTCCTGTAGAATCTGAGCTATAATCAGAAAACCAAGTGCAAACAAACACAGATGTCAGCTTTCCCGCTCCAAAAGCACCTATTTCTGGAAACGGACAAGTGATGCTTTCTTTGCTGCCTGCGCCTGCCCTATATAAAGCCCCTGCACGCAGCGTATCCTCATCACTTCTTCACACAGCCACTTCAGACACGCTGCTTGAGCCTTGCTCCTACCTGCCTACCTGCTGCGCCGCTTTGCCGTTGGGCTACGCTACACTACGCTGCGCTTCCTTCCTGCTTTCTTCAACGTCGCTTCACCGATCTACGCTTGTCGCTGCCTCTACGCACACTTAGACAGCTGGCATATTATTCTGTTAAGTCCTTTTCAGGACCGCCTTGTTAAGGACTCACCTAGGTGGCTGTGGTTGTCTCTTCGGTCAAGAAAACTTGGTTTAATCTTTTTTTATAAATAATTTTTATTGTGATTCTGATAGTGATTCTTAAACTGATTTTAGATTGGAAATTTTTAGGGGAAGCTGGCCCGACAGAGGTACACCTATGAGGACTTTCTGTTCGGGTCTATGTCTTCTTCTGCTGAGACCGACGATGGATCTGGCTCCTCGTCGGTCTTAGATGACGGTCAGAAAACCCCCGTTGGGGGTAAGAGAAAAAAGAAAGATAAAGATAAACGAAGACGGACTAGGGCTAGGGCCAGCGGTGTCACCAATCTGCACGCACCGACGCCTGCTGCTAGCTTTGAAGGTGGAGGTAGTCTGCCTGTGTTATCCCCTGGCCGGGCCTCATTAGGAGGCTCGGTCGGAGGAGAGCTTAGGGTATTCTCTTCCCCTCCCCACTCCCCGGACATTGCACGTGTCTCTGACACAGTCCCGGGAGAGCTTAGGGCTAGCATCTCCCATCCACAAACTTCTTTGGATATTGGAGAGGAGGGACCTGGCGGAGCTGTTGTGGAAGACTCTACACAGCACCGGTTGGCCCCTCTTGTCCGTCAAAATTCACCCGAAAGTTACAGTATGGATGGACTCCCGCTCCCTCTCATTGTCAACGAAAATATCGAAGACGGTGAGAGTGTTGCGGTGAATTCCACACTAAAATCTGGCAATGTTGAGGGTGACCCGCCTCCCTCTGCTGGCGGTGGTTTGTCTGCCGCCGGTGGGAGTGGGGACGGTGATCCCTCATCTAGAACCCCTTTCAGGACAGTTGTCAATAAGAAAGTAAATAAGCTTCGATCTAAACAAAAAATAGTGGACTCGGATGGTGGCTGCCCTGGTCCCGCTGCTGAGGTGTGGTGCACCTATCCAGTTAGGGTTCATGATCTTGGGACTGGATCTTCCAGACTCCGGGATCATGGCACGCTTCAGCCCCACCTCTGCGGTGGTGCTGGGGTCGCCCCATCTGAGATCACCTTAAGACAGATAGGTAGGGATGTTTGGATAGTCTCTTGTCCTAACACCAGATCTCAAAAACTGTTAGCTGCTAAAAAGAACCTCGGTGGGGCTGAGGTTGAGTGTACCATCCCCACACCTAGGGTTGTGGGGGTGGCCCACGGAATCCCCCTCGCTGAGGACATTAAATATATTAAAGATTCACTCGCCAAACAAGGATACCGGACAGAAGTGACTAGGCTCACCAATAGAGATGGGGTCCCCTCGAGAGCGATAAAGATCGACTTCTATGAACTGACAAAGCTTCCTCCTAGAATCAAAATAGGAGTTCACTTTCTCTCGATTGAGACGTATGCCCCTCCTGTGCTGCGTTGTTCTAGATGCAGCAAGTTGGGACATACGGCTCGAGTGTGTAGAGCTAAACAGGCAGTGTGTGTCAGATGCGGCGGCCGTGACCATGTCCGGGATGCCTGCCCTGACACCACAGCACCTAAATGTGTTAATTGTGGTGGCGCACATAGTGCGGCCTACCATAAATGTCCCCAGATAATTCTCCACAGAGAAGCCAATAAAATCAGAAATGAAAATTATATCCCGTACAAGGAGGCTGTAAGGAGGGCCCAAATCAACACTACTAAAAAGAAGGATGAGAATGTTAATAAAGCTCCATTACCGGTAGGTCTGGATACCACAGCGTGGACCAGACCTCCTGCAATTCGTTCACAGCCCGTTCGCAAACAGCCCGCTTCGCAACAAAAAAGTAAACAGTCAATGACGTACAGAGATATATTAGTTCAAAGTACTTCACAGGCTAAAGTAGTAGATAGGGAGGAGAATGATAAATCTCCTCCTCTGCCTCCTCCCCCCCCCCCCCCCCCCCCCCCCCCCCCCATCGTTGATGGAAGGGATGGAGGAACAGAGACAGGAATTACCTCCTCGAAGAACTTTGAGATTCGGAGAGGTCCGACAAACTGACGATGGCCCTGGGTTGAAAGAGTTCATGCTCAGGGACATCGCCCAGCAAACTCAAATGTTGATTTCAGCAGTTACTGGGGGAAATGTGCAGGGGATTGTGATGGCCATGTTGCAGTTCAATCAGCTCATCATGTCCATCCTGGTCCCCATGCTTACAAATCCCAACATTAGCTGACTGATTAAAATAGATAATAGTAAAATTCAAGACAGTGGTGATAGGTTTTTTCCACCGTCATGGGAGTACTGAATAGTGACAAATTAAAAGTCCTACAGTGGAACTGTCGGGCGATAGGGTCTACTATCCACTATTTAATTAATTACTTGGATAAAAATGATTTCCATGTAATTTGTTTGCAATCCCTGGCTAGGACTAAAGTTAAATTACCTATTATTAGGGGATATCATTATCCACCGATAGTTGAATCTCCTACTAAAATTACTGATAAAATTTATACAGCAATATATGTTAGAACAGGGATTGATCATATAGTAATGCAGTCACCGGTTCCTATACATGAAACACAACCTATTTATAGTAGTTATATTCAAATTAGAACTAGTACGCATAAGGTTATTAATATACTTAACCTATATGCACCTAAGTCGGTTTCTCCAACAGGTTTGGAATGGTTGTGTGCCCTTCCGGGTGGTGGATGGTTGGTCATGGGTGACCTTAACATCCACCATCCGCTCTGGTACGCAAAGATTCCTGACTCTCGTAATATAGCACATAAACAGGCTGATGATATATCTAAATCTAACTTTCTTATTTTAAATAGTGGTGATAGTATACAACAACACCCATCGGCGGTTGACTTGACCTTAGCCTCCAATAATATCTTCTTGGATGTTTCTTGGGTGTTGGGCGATGATCCGATGGGGAGTGATCATTTACCGATATCCTTGGAACTAATACTTAAAAATCAGTTGGTTAATAATCTCCCCGAATCTAATAGGAAATTTCAATATGATAAAGCTAATTGGTTTTTATTTCAGGAAAATTTTAATCAACATAAAAACACTATAGATACTACTAATGTAGATACATTTAATGATTCTCTAAGTAGAGTGATTTTTAATGCTGCTGAAGTAGCTATTCCACGGAGCAAGGGAATTCCACCGGATAAACCTTCCAATGCTTGGTGGAATGAGGAATGTGATAGGGCTGTGAAGGGAAAAAAGAAATTCTATAATAAATGGAAAAAAACTAGGAACCCTGATGACCATGTGGCTATGAAATCGGCTAATATTCAGTGTAATAAAACTATTGCATTGGCTAAACTTAAATGTCTAGACAATGTTTTAACTAATGAAATTAATGATCCGACAGATTTGACAAAGGCATGGAAAATAGTTAAAAAGTTTAAAAATATTAAAAATCCCTCTCCTGTTCCAATAGTTATAAATAACTTAATGTATTCTACTGACCAGGATAAAGCAGATATCCTGGCAGAAACCTTTGCTAATGTTAGTACCACTGAAAAATTTAACCCTGTTGCTAAAAATTTTCGTGTTGCTGAAGAAGATAAGTTGGTACTTGAAGGTTTGCTAATTCCGGAACCGGGAGATACTGCTTTGATTAACCTTCCATATACTATGGAGGAACTTAATTCTGTTTTGTCCCAACTCAAATCTAGAAAAATTTCTCCGGGACATGATCAAATAGCTTATATTATGCTGAAAAATCTTCCAATTGAAGGAAGTAAACTGTTATTAGATCTATATAATAAATGTTTTGAAGAGGGTCATTTTCCTTTGGCCTGGCAGCATGGTCTAGTGATTCCGATTCCTAAAACGAAAAAACCTCGAAACCTTGTTTCTTCATATAGACCTATAACCCTAACACCGCATATTAGTAAAGTATTTGAGCGGTTGGTTAAGAACAGATTAGAATATTTTTTGGAAAAAAACAATATTATTCCTAAAGTTCAGGCTGGTTTTCGGAAATTTAGATCTGTTTCCGACCAGCTGTATGCCTTATCATCTTCAATTAAGCAAGCTTTTAAAAAGAATCAAAAAGTTATGGCCTGTTTCTTCGACGTCAAACGAGCGTTTGATGTCGTATGGCATAAAAAAACTGTTATATAAGATTTATGCACTTGGCTTAACTGGAAATATTTTCAAATACTTTGAAAATTTTTTAAAACGAACTTTCCAGGTCAAACACGGACAGGCCCTCTCCAAAACACATAGTACTGATTGTGGAGTACCGCAAGGTACCTGTCTTGCTCCTACTCTATTTAATATTATGATGGCGGATCTCCCGGTGTACCTAAAAACTAAGCTAGACAAATACACTAATAATACTGTACAAATATCACAGTATGCCGATGACATAGCCATATGGAAACCAGTTAAAACTAATTCCCGTGAAAGGGAGATATCTAGAGAAAAAGCTATGAAATTTCAAAAGGTTATTGACCTCGTACAAAAGTACTTGGAAAATAATGGTTTTGAGTTGGCACCTGAAAAAACGCAGTTAATTATTTTCAGTACTATGAAAGCTAAATTTAGTATTCCATTAACTGTCAGTAATTTTGATATGAAATATTCGCTGACTTTGCTAACTCAAATCAAATTCCTGGGCGTGATCTTTACGTCCACATTAAACTGGACACCCCATATAAACAGCCTTATTTGTAGGGCGAATAAAGCGGTTAACATAATTAGACTCTTAAAATATGAAGTGTGGGGCAGAAATACTAAGCTACTGTTGCACCTCCATCATGCGCTTGTGCGTTCTAATCTCAATTATGGAGCGGAATGTTTTCTCTCAGCATCTAAGCGAGTTCTTAAAATGCTAGAAGCCGCTGAGATGAGATCGCTGAAGTGCATTTTGGGGGTGCCAGAGTTCACTTCAAACAAAGCAGTATATGCCCTCACCAAGATACTTCCCCTGGAACAGTTCCGCTTAAAATTTTGTGCAAACTATTTAAATCGTATGTTCAAAACTTCTAATAACGCCCAGGATATATTTCATAGTGAAGTCAACATGGATCGTATGGAATTAGCCATCCATGCGATCCAAAAACGTAGGATTCAACCATCCTTAACCGCTCTGGTTCACGAGATCCAAGTTAGGGCTGAGGTGGTTCCCCACTATAAATCCGATTCCGCTTTCTCCTTATCCGCCTTGGACCCTCCTGGCGGCCTCAATAAGTACGGATATACCAAATATTACTAAAAAAAGTGATTTAAATTTACAAAGAATAGCAACTTTGGATTGTTTGGAGACTCGGTATCCACACTCGCTCACTGCATATACCGATGGATCGATTAATGATGCCGGAGATGCGGGGAGCGGGGTGTTTATCCCGTCTCTAAATAAAACTATTAGCTATAGTTTGGGTAGGGGCTGGGCTATTTGTACGGTAGAACTTGTGGCCATACTTATGGCCCTTGATCACGTACTGACCCTGCCCCTGCAGATGTATCAGTTTCTTATTTGTACAGACTCCAAATCTGCTTTGCAGAGTCTAAAATGTATTGAATATTCTGGCAGATCTGATATAGTACTAGAAATAAATTTACTGATTAATCAACTCAGTCTTAGGGGGGTCAGTGTCGCTCTCCAGTGGGTCCCTTCTCATGTCGGAATCCTAGGTAACGAGGCTGCTGATCGGGCCGCTCGGGCTGGTGCGACCGGTTCGCACTTATTCTTTTCAAGATGTTAAAAATAAAATTAATAAAGTTATAGTTGAAATTAGTAATGAAAATAATTTAATATTGGCTAGGGAGTATCCAAGCATCCTTGCCTACAGAATTACGAAAAATCATTCGATTTATAAACTGCCTATGGTAGACGGGGCAATCAATAGGATTTGCACTGGTGGTTGGCGTGCCAGATTGACTCGCCCTGCATGTCTCTGCGGCGAGGACTTCACCCCAGACCATGCGGTCTTGGAGTGTGTGGCTTTCGACGCAGAGTGTGCTGAGCTGAGAACAGCTTATCCGGTAGCCTCGTCTCTCCATACAATTCTAGAAAACGCTAATAAGCATACTATTGCTTTAATTACAGATATATTGAAACTTCCTGTCTTTTCTGAGTTAATTTAATATAGTACATTTACCATATAAGTTAGTGGGTACATCGGTGGCCCTATCCCAGGTCTGTCTTGAATTTTTTTTTTTCTGACCGTCAAATTAAGTGTAAAGTGTATAGATTTATTTTGTAGATTTTATTCTATAATTCTTAACGGATGGTCCTGAATTTTAACCTAATTTTAGAAATTTTCTTTGAAATAAATTAATGTACAAATGACCGTTGTCTCTGTTCTGGGTCAGAGACCAAAACTCCAGCTATGTATATGAATCTTATATTTTTATCTCGTAATTTTTAACTATAATTAATCTCTATATAGCGCTCAAATTAAAGTTACAATGGCTAGTCCCTGATCACTTTTAGTGCCAATGGGACATAAAAATGAAGAAGATGATGATGTATCTTCATTCACCTCTGGGCCGGTCACTGGTCACTTGTGCCAAGTGAACCTTCATTTTGTGCGCGAATTTTGAACTACCTCCTTGCAAGACTGAACATGTGAGGGACTACTGTGCTGAATTTTGCCTCTGCACTGCTTAGAACTTGGTACAATAAACAAATGTCATAGCGACCTCTTTGTTGACTCCTCCGTCACATGCCTCTGTGGCCTGTCACCAATCATTTCTTGTACTCGGTTACACTCATATAGCTAGCAAAGCAGAATCGACACAACTGCTGGTAACTATAGAAATGTTGAATGTTTATTTATGATCAGATGTTTTTACCTGACGCAGATTGCGTTTCTGCAATTTTTGTCAAGTCCACACACACACACAAAAACCCAGCTGTCCCAGGAACGTGCATTCTGAGGAGTGTCAGCAAGAGGCATAGATCCTCATGAGCCCCCGCGGCAACTGCGGGGGCTCATGAGGATCTATAGCATTTGCAGTTGGGTTTTAATCAAGTGTTCTCGGCACCAAACGGGTTCGTTGATGGTTGTGTATTTTCCACTGCTACATAAAAATAGAAATAATGAAGATAACTTGAAATCGACCGAACTGAAGTGAAAATTGAATATTGTCAGGGAATGGAAATAGACAATTGAAAAGGATGGAAGCGAGAAAAGGAGACATGGTTTGTTGTTGTTGTGATTTTTTTAAAATCACATTCAGCACTGACACACAAACAACACGATTTTGATCGACCATGATACTTCAAGGGTGGTGCCAGAACAGCTTGCAAACGGGCGCCTAGATGCGCCAAGTTGCTCTGTCATACCTTTGAACTATCATGATATGTGTCTGTCAGTGAATGCAGTCTACAATGCTGAACACTTCACAGACTTGCAAATTCAGATATCATGGCTGTAGTGTTGGGTGGGGGGGGGAGGGGAGGGGGGTGAAGGGAAGGTAGCGGGGGGTGGAGTGGGGAGTTGCGAGGTCATTGTGGCGGCGGTGATAATGTCCATGAGAAAATCCTCAACTAACTGTACATGCAAAATGGTGCCATATACGGATTACGTTTGACTGCTATGCAGGCGCGCGTTAGACGTGTTTAACCCTTTTATTGCAGAGAAAAAGTAGCACGATCCAACTGCAAGACATAGATCCTCATGAGCCCTGCGACTGTGGGGGCCCATGAGAATCTATGCCTCTTGCTGAAGACCAATTTATATCCCTGATTTTTGCACACACACACACACACACACACACACACACACACACACACACACACACACACACACACACACACACACACAGAGAGAGTTAGAAAGAAGGAACATTTTCTTTTCTTTAGTGACTAAAACCCAAACATGTATGCTTACTTGATAGCCACAAGTATCCCCACTTAATCCTTTGATGTCAAGATATTTTTTAAGCTTTTCTGGTCAAATATTTTACAGGCATTAGGAAAGAAATAAACTTCATAATGAGGCCAATAAAATCTCAAATGCGATAGTAGCATACGTGTTGTAGTGTAAAAAAAAATGTAGCAGACAGAAAAACACTTTTTTTAAAACTTAAGCTGTCGAAGTGATACCGTTCTGACGTCAAAATGTAACGGACTCCTTCAGCACAATCTTCGTTATTTTCCTTTCTTCCTTTTTTTTTTTTTTTTTTTTGTTATTGGTGGACATTGTACATGTATCCTGTCTTGTGCCACCCGATCCTTAAATATATCTTCCCTCTACTAGGCCTCCAAATGACCTTTCTTGTAAGCCAACGAGAAAGGGCAGCTTATTCCAAAAACCTCTGCTAGTTAGTCCAGAGGTGTACTTCTCTTCCGTTCGTTCTTTGCATTGTCTTCTTTCTAGTTTAACTCATTTAGTCAGACGCACGTATTTCCAAAATTTTGGAGGCGCCGTCATCTAACGACTATGCACCTGTTGCAGGAACTAGGTCGACCATGATAATTCAAAGGTAGTGCCAGATTAGCTTGGGGCCGACAGGTCGACCCATCTCCTGCTATAGTGAGTCAGGGCTGAATGGGTTAAGCTGTCGAAGTGATACCGTTCTGACGTCAAAATGGAACGGACACCTTAAACAGAATCTTCGTCGTTTTTCTTTATTCCTTTTTTAAAAAAAAAGGATTTTGTATCCTGTCTTGTGCGATTGCCTGTTTCCTTTTCTTCATTTCTTTGTACCTTTTCCTTAGTCTTCTCTTCCGTTCGTTCTTTGCTATGTCTTCTTTCTAGTTTGACTCATTCAACCCGACGCATGTATTGGGAAGCGTCATCTAACGACTATGCACCTGTTGCAGGAGATGGGTCGATCATGATAATTCAAGGGCAGTGCCAGATTAGCTTGGCGCCGACAGGCGCCAAGCTGATCTGGCACTACCCTTGAATTATCATGGTCGACCCATCTCCTGCTGTAGTGCGTCACGGCTGAATGGGTTGAGCTGTCGAAGTGATACCGTTCTGACGTCAAAATGGAACTGACACCTTAAACAAAATCTTTGTCATTTTCCTTTCTTCCTTTTTTTTTTTAAATGGATTTTGTATCCTGTCTTGTGCGAGTGCTTGTTTGCTTTTCTACATTTCTTTGTACCTTTTCCTTGGACTTTTCTTCCGTTATGTTTTCTGCATTGTCTTCTTTCTAGTTTAAATTAGTTGAAAATAACCCCCTGTGAATCTTGCCGTTTCACAAAAGGTTTCTTTAATTTCGTGCGTTGTCAAGACCCACTCACTCAGGCGTTCGCTTCAGTTTTCATTACACTTTTTTTCAGTTTTCCTCGCAAAGTTTCTATTAACTCTTTCACTGCCGAGAAAAGTGAGCATGATCTAGCTGCAAGAGACATAAATCCTCATGAGCCCCCGCGACTTCGGGGGGCTCATGATGATCTATGCCTCTTGTTGAGACCAATGTGTATCCACGTTCACCTGGACGGTTGCGGCTTTAGGCCTTTCAATGAACAAAGATTTAAGGAGCAACTAGGCTTCCAGTGGCAGGGTAGGTTTTCGCTTCTTCTTTGCGAAGGTCTCGGTTCTGACGGCACCTGTAGTTGCATGGAATTGTGAGGATGAGAGCCCCTTTTACAACCTACAGAAGTGACCCATCTGTTCCACAAGAAGTTCCTCATCAGAAGCACACACGAACGAAAGAAGGGTCTTGAGGTGCAAGTGTTCATGCGGATTTATGTCTTCCTGTGCAGGTGGCCGCAGTTAACCCGCGCACGACTGTGCGTGGGCTAACTGGGACCGACGTCGGCCCAAACGCCCTTTGCAGACGTCCCTAACGGGCAGGTTATGGGGACAAGGACAGCAATCGCCGATGGCGTACGACCTGAACACTGATCAATTCAAGCGCGCTGCAACTGTACCCGTTTGATCTACCAGGACCTTTCAAAGGACACGTCTTCTGCACTCCCAGGGTCTTATATGAGGCGACCTCACTTGGCGAACCTGGTTAAGGGTCAATTCCTGTGGCATCTTCGGTCCGAGGAAGCCGGATGTAACAGAGGTTGGTCCTTCTCAGCAAGGGCATAATTGTTGCAAAGATTCCCAATCAGACTTTGTCAGGCTGCATTTAACTCTTTCGAGACGTGCTGCCTCCGGATACGCGGCTTTAAGCGACACGTCAGTCTCCGGAATGAGTTAATAGATCCGAAACACAGCTGGATGGACCCATTTCCAATACACCGTTAGGACTGTTCATGCGCTATCGTTGTACCTAACATACATTCTGTAAAACATGTGCGTGCGGCATGTCTTTGTATGAGAAACCCCAGACAAAACCAACGTCGTGTTTCATTTTCTTGATACGGTGACTAAAATGGGCGAATCCGACTTTTGAGCCCATGATTGTTGGTCCCCAGGAGTGTTTCTAAATTGTTCTAATGAGACAGAATGGGCTAAATATCATTTTTGAGCGGTTTATTTCCACGGGATTAGCAATAAACGCGACTTTTAAAAGGTGATGAAATCAGCGATGTCACCAGCACTGGAGAACGATGCAGGAGGTAGTGAAGCTGAATGACCGAGTTTTCCGAAAGTGTTTTGAAAACACGAGCCCTCTGAGTCTGTTTGGTACAACACCCGCCCCAGCATGCATTACTTGTCTGAGCTTCCGAATTTTTGTATAGAACACTTTGCAGTGATCATGTTTCCGGTCGACCTCTTTCACTGCCTTTTGTCTTATACTGTCCTTTATCACTCACATGCACAGAGTTGTCGTTCGGCGGAAGTAATGCCTCACTCCATTATGGGTCCAACTATCTGATAACAAAGTTAACTCGTGTAAGGTACCCAGCATCAATAGCTGCGAAAGTGTCGTATAGCTATTGATGCGGGGCGCTCTTCGATACTGAAGTTAACGTCCAAAATGCACTTTCTAATTCTCTCTGACAACGTTATCAAGCAGAACCACATGTAAAAGTTCTCGTGACGGAATTCGCGTATGTGTTTTAATGCTTGCATATGTCAAAGACTGCCCACCCACCACCCACACCCACCCCCTTCCCCCACCCCCTCCCGCACACGCCCCCCCAAAAAAAAAACAAAACAAACAAACAAACAAACAAACAAACAAACAAACAAACAAACAAAAACCCACTTTGTTTGTTTTACAAATGGTATTACTACAATTTTAAAATATGTCTTTTAACAGAAAAAGCGCAGTTAAACTGTTCAGAAATGTTATGAAAGTGGACAACATCTCCTACTGAAACACCATAGATATATTTAACCCTTTCACAGACGAGAAGTCGCGGGGGTTCATGAGGATCTATGCCTCTTGATGGGACCAATTTGTATCCACGTCACTTGAACGGTTGTGGCTTTGAGTCGTCGAATGGACTAGAATTCAGTACCACAATACGCGTCCGGTGGCATATAAGTGTCCCCTCACTAAAGTCAACGCCGCGACAAAAAAAAAAAAAAAAAAAAAAAAAAATGTTCCAAACGGACAGCACACACACACAAAAAAAAGCACGTCATAATTTCTGGAACATTCTCGATCATGCGCAGTATGGCAATTATCCCGCAGAAGGACCGATTCGCTGCATTGGCCTACTTTCTATCCAGGAGGGCAAAATGGCCATTCGAGTCACATATCCGGTGTAAGGGGATCCAGTTCTAGCCAGCCCATTCTCATTCCATCTGGAAGAGGAACAGATTCTCACTGCAGCGGCGAATAAGTATCTGTGTACTGCTGTTGGCAATTTCACCCATTTACATCCTCATGAGGAGGGAGTCGCCGCAAATCCAGAGTCTGATGCCTGAAAGACGTTTCCATCTGCAAGAGGCATAGATTCTCATGCTGTCGCGGGGGCGCATGAGAATCTATGCTTCTTGCTTTTAGTGACTGCCACATTTACATCGTTTTAAGGAGGGGTTGGTTTTTTCTTGGATTTGGAGAAAACTCCGTCGTAGAGACAGCATGCCCAGGGCCATTTTAGATTAACTTGGCTTATTCTTAGCCGGCGACTTCGGCGGTGGCTATTTTCACTTCCGGTGTAAACGGCTTGTGACGGAGTGGTCGTGATAACACGCACACCCAAGTCATCACGCACTAACATTGTGCTATCTCAATTTATCCATCAACTGGTCTATGCATGATTGTTACCATGCCTGTACTGCCTTTATATCTAAAATTATATTATCCAGACAAGGTAACTTATAACAGTGAGTTTTGTTTAATTGCTTAACCTTGGAAGTCAGCCTTTGAGTATTGAAGAAGATCCAGTACACACTGATAAGCGCAGCGAATCGAGGGAGACAACCAGTGTTGGTTTATTGTAGGACTGATCTGATGCAAAGTGGTTACATCGCAGAACAGGTACTAGCGAACATGTGTGGATATTTCGACTGATTTAAAACACACACACACACACACACACACACACACACACACACACACACACACACACACACACACACGCACGCACGCACACACGCACACACACGCAAACAGACCGGCGTTCACACACACACACACCGGCGCGCGCACACAAACACACACACACACACACACACACACACGCGCAAACACACACATCATAAAGACGCGCGCGCACGCACACACATACGCACACACACACACACGCACATACACACACACGCACACACCACGCAAAGACACACACACACTCAAACACACACACACACAAACACGCACGCACGCTCGCAAGCACACACGAACACACACACACCAAACACACAAACATACACACGCACAAGAAACACACACACACACACACACACACACACACACACACACACACACACAAAAGCACACACAAACACCAACACACACACAAGCACACACACACACATACAAGCACACACACACACACACACACACACACACACACACACACACACACACACACATACACACACTCTATTTTTCGTCACGTAAATAAAAGGGTCAGAGCGATGCTCATAGCTTCTTCTTCTACTATGCCCTGTGAAGGCAAAGCCTGTGAAAAGCGAGATTCTCATTGCATTAAAATGAAAATCTCTCGTTTCACAAAATGGACGTATTGTCCTTTTGCCTTCGTGTTGCAGATAGCTCCTCAGTAGGACCTCTGCACGCCTCACAATGCGCAAAAGGCCATCGGGCCGACATCGGCCGCCGTTGGCCCGCTCACGGCCGTGCGCGGGCCAACGGCGGCCAACGTCGGCCCGATGGCCTTTTGCACATTGGGTTCTTTTTCCATATACCCACAACAGGGGAAGGAATCGCGTGAATCGCGATTCAACGTGAGTTCCTCAACGCTTGGCAAAACGATTAAATCCAGGGATCTCACCGTTTGTCTGTCCAGCGCTGAGTAACTCCCCTTGGAAAGTGTACTCGTTCTTCCATATATTAGCATTCGAATCTAACGCGTATCACCCGTTTGGCTGCGGTTATGATGTGCTGCGGTAATCCTGAGATAATAATTTGTCACGCACAAGCCGCAGGCAATACCAAGCACACGAGCGTATAATTAATTATAGTGTTCTGCCCTGTGATTTGGTCCTTACGACGCTGAACGGAAAGGTCCTAACTGAAATCACAGACATGCATACAAATCATGAACAGAAATTCTCATCAATATGCACGAGCAAACAAATTGTTGACTCGTGACAGCGCTGCAGGCACTCTAAATTTTCTTCATAGAAATTGCAATCTAAAAATCTTTTTCAAAACTTTATGAAAGGAAAATGAACTGTTGATTTGTGATGGAACAGCTCAGTACGCAAAAGGTCCTCGGGCCGACGTCGGCCGCAATCTGCCCGCGCACTGACGTGAGCTTACTGAGAACCTTTTTTTTTCCTAAACATTTCCACTGAGCTGATTTCTGGAGTGTAAAGTCATAAGCTGTTTATTAGACAAATTGATCACATGCGTATTCATTCGTCCTTCGCGTCTGATTATTTCATGACTTCAACAGTTCGCTGGTTGGGTAGTGGAATGACTGTGTGTTGGATTGTTGTATGTATTATGCTTCGCCGTGTTTTGTATGGGGAGACAGGGTTTCCTCTTGAGCGATTAATAAAGTGTTATTGTAATGAAATGTATTGTACTGTATTGTTTTGTATTGTAATGTATTGCATTGAAGAAGAATACGAGTACTTTATTATCTCGAAGAGAGAAATTTATTTGTGGTACATTTATAGCAAGTAGTACAAACAAGTGCAGTGCAGTGTGTTGTGTTGTTTTGTGTTGTGCTGCGTTGCGTTGTGTAGTGTAGTGTAGTGTGTAGACCACAGTGGAGTAACAGTTCCAACAGTACTTTATTCTCACGATGCAATCTCAGCAAAATGCATCCACAAATGCATCCACACGTTGATACACTGTCTCATACAATGCATCCGCAGTTTTGATACACTGTGCCTTTCATACAATGCATGCACATATCTCCTAACACCCTCTTTTATACTATTACAGATTTCCAGAACAATCCAGCAAATTACACAACGCAACCAATCGGAAAAGAACCGTAACCAAAACTCATTATTATTCATTAAAAAGAACATTCTAGATCTATCTGCAATCTTCTACTGACATCTAGGCGCATTCAGTAAATGTTGTGAAATGTAGCAACATGCGTACTACAAAACTTTGACGTCATGATATTTGAGGTCACTAGAACGAACGCAATCCTTCCAGTACCTTCCAGCCTAATCTAGGTGGCACTTCGCAACAATGTGCAACATTCTAGCTACACGATAAAAATCGATAAGTACATTAATAATTATAGAATAAAGTTAAGATATTCTGGCACCACCCTTGAACTATTATGCTCGATCCATGTCTTGCTGTGACGTGTCAGGCTGAATGAGTTAAGCAAACAATTATATTGTTGTTCGATGCCTGTCTGAGTCTGTTGCAAATTACTCTGACATATCTAAAGGTCAGTTATGCATTGCCCAAGTATTTTTTAAAATTTTTTATTGACGTAATCATCTGCATGTGACACTGGCCATAGTTTTCTTCCCCTTAAGAATTCCACTGAAGCTTAAGTCAGGATGTAAAATCGAGAGCTGTTTTTTTTGAACAAATTGAACGCGTGCTTATTTAGTTGCCCTCCGCTCATCTTAAATTTTGAAGTGTCTGTTGCTTGCGGCGCATTAAACGAAATGCAATTCTAAGACAAAAATTAAATTCTATTTTTGCTTGATAAATGTCTGAGTTGGTAATCTGTTGCAATATAATCTAACATATACATAAATGTCAGACATGAATCACCCAATTGGAACTTTTGCTCATCTATTTTTTTTTTTCATTGACGTAAGCGTCGTCGGCCATACTTGTCTTCTAACGAACTCCGCAGAATCGTTAGCTATCTCGCAAATATTATGAACACGTGCGACCTATTTGCATTTGAATTTTCTTCAAATTTATTAATTAGTCTCTGCACCAACTGCAAAAGACATAGATCCTCGCGAGCCCCCGCTACTGCGGGAGCTCATTAGGATATACGCCTCTTGCTAAGACCAGTCTGTATCCATGTTTCTTGGACTGTGTTGGCTTCAAGTCGTTGAATAAAACAAGTTCAGAAAGAAAAAAATGGACGTACAGTGTACGTACAGTAGAAGGGAAGAGGTTAAATAAACTATACAAAGAGGTAAGTGAGACAATTATAAGAAGAAAAGTGAAGCAGACAATTCTATTTTTGCTTCATGAATATCTGAGTAGATATAGATTATCTGTTGCAATTAGTCTGGCCTATTCGTAAATGTCAGTAGTGAATAGCTCTCAACGAGTGGTTTCTCATCAATTTTCTTCTTTGACGCAGCCACCTGCAAACGTACACAAACCAAGGGGAATCACTCAGCGCTGGACAGCGCTGAGTGATTCCCCTTGGCTTGTGTACAATTCTGCCAGCGCTAGCCTCACCTATCTGGTTTGTGAAAACCTGCAAACGGCATACACCATACCTTTCTGTTTTGAAAGAATTCCACTGAACTCACTTGAACTGCTTTCATACTGAACACGTGGCATATAGATTTGCCCTTCAGATTTATTTTTTAATTTAGTAACGTCTGTAGCTTGCAGCGCTGATAAAATAAAAGTTAAGTCTGGCAACTCTAAGAAAATAAAGTTAAAAAGATAGACCATGATAATTCGAGGGTAGTGCCAGATTAGCTTGGCGCCTGATGGCGCCAAGCTAATCTGGCACTACCCTCGAATTATTATGCATGGTCGTTAGGTGACACCTCCAAAATTGCGAAATGCACCCGGGGGGTGGGGGTGGGGGGGCGGGGGGGTTAAATGGGTTAAGCTTCTTCTTTATTATTATTTTTTAATTTTTTTTTACATTTTTTTTATTTTTTTATTTTATTTATTTATTTATTTATTTATTTATTTTTATATTATTTATTTATTTATTTATTTATTTATTTATTTTTTTTTTTTTTTTTTGGGGGGGGGGTGGTGACAGTGTCTCACGCCATGAGTGTTTCTGTGTTTTGATCGATGAGTGCATGAGTAGGCCATCTGATGCAGCTGATACAACTGTGCGTAATGAATCGCCCAAGCGGTATATTTTCAAGATGACTTTATTGTTGCTGTAATTGAAGATAATCATACTCAGCAAAAATTGTCTTGCCACCGCAGGTGCTGCTCACATTCACTCACTCGCTCATTCCACAAATTACAATAACAGAACTACAAAATGGACAATGACTCGGGACGGTGAAGCCCGTCGCCAAGGCATCTTAATGTCCGGCGCCAGTGGTCTCATCCCGACCCGAACCTCCCTGACAAAAACAGAATGCTAAGACAGCCCTATGTCTCCTGAACACACTAGTATATGCTCTTTTGTTAAATTCCTACTTGACTAAAGCTAGTGCATAAAAATACAAGTTAACAACAGAACCAAATTACCGTCGAAAGGAAAATAATCTCCGATCTAGGCAAAATAAAACAACGGTCAAAGCTGCACCTGGAGGCCCGTCGCTATAGTACAGCGCCGGTGTTCATCTATACTGACGAAGTGTTTCCGATGATTGCAAAAGTGTCGCATTTCTTTTGCTCGTCAGTATATTTCTTTCGCTGACGCAACCACCTGCAGCGGCGTTTATCGCATTTGTCTGGAACAATTTTTACTCAGCTCATTTCCGAATCCAAAGTCGTCGGCTGTTTTGGGGACAAATTGAAAACGTGCGTAATTTGACTTTCAGAAGTGTCTCTTGCTGTCGGCGCTTTAAATAAACTTTAAAAAAAAAAAAAAAAAAAAAAAAAAGATCGTCAGACAATTCTAAGAAAAGAAAGTTAATCATGCAATTCTATTTTTGCTTGATGAATGTCTGGATCGATCAATAGCCTGGCTTATACATAACTGTCAGTCCTGAATCGGTCAAGTGGTAGTGTACTCATTTGTGTGTGTGTGTGTGTGTGTGTGTGTGTGTGTGTGTGTGTGTGTGTGTGTGTGTGTGTGTGTGTGTGTGTGTGTGTGAGAGAGAGAGAGAGAGAGATGGTGTGTGTGTGTGTGTGTGTGTGTGTGTGTGTGTGTGTGTGTGTGTGTGTGTGTGTGTGTGTGTGTGTGTGTGTGTGTGTGTAAGCATCTCATTTGAATAGAAGTGCACTTGTGGAATATTTTACAAACAGGTCTATCTAAGTGGTACACCCGCAAATGGTACTAGCTCGCACGACATCCCATTTCCGATACTCTCTTCCACTTAGGAGGGGAGTAGGGTAGGAGGGGGAGGCACTAAGGTGAACGTCCACATGGTGTGTTAGCTTATCCCTTAACTCATTCAGCCCCAAGGCCGTATTTCCCAAATTTTGGAGGCGTCATCTAACGACAGCACCAGTTGCAGGCGATGGATCGACCGTGATAATTCAAGGGTAGTGCCAGATTAGCTTGGCGCCGACAGCTAATCTGGCATTACCCTTGAATTATCATGGTCTATCCATCTCCTGCTGTAGTGCTTCGGGGCTGAATGAGTTAACACCTCACGATTTGAAAAGCCTGTTGTGTTTGTTGATTGTGGCGTGTAAATGACCAACTTGGGGGAAAAAAAATCAGAGATTGTTTTCCCCTAGGTGAATGTGTTTCCAATTACAGAGCGCCGAGCATACTATGAATTTCACCCGTTAAAACTGAATTCTAAATGAGCCCAATCTGCCCTCTTCCCCAGGCGCCAAAACTCTTCACTGCAATGTCAAAATCATTTGGCTGCCTCGGAGACTCTAGTTTCCAATCACATCCTGAGAAGGCCTTTGTCGCTTGCGGGACGTAAAGCAATCTATACTCACTCACTCTAGTTTCCAATGTGGCGGGAAAGCTAGGGCTGGATTTCACAGAGAGTTCAGGGTTCCCAGTAAAACTCATGGTATATCCAATGCACGTAAACTTAGCTGAAAGCGCTCCGATTATACTCACAAACCAGATAGGTGAGGCTAGCGCTGGTAGAATAGTGCACATTCCAAAGGGAATTACTCAGCGCTGGACATACAAACAATTAGATTCCCTGCCCCCGCCTATCAGGTACGCAATCGCCAGCCCACAGAAAAATACGCAGGTAAAAAACAAGACGATCATATGCACAACTTAAGGGATGTTTATAATCGTCTTGTTCTTTACCTGTGTGTTTTTCTGTGGTCTGGCGATTGGGTGCCTGATGAGCTGCGATTATAGTACAAATGTTTCCTTGAAAAACTGAACTCTCAATGAAACCGACCCTCCGTTTTACGCCTCATATAAACAAGAACCGTTGCAGCAAGTATTTTTATTTATTTATTTATTTATTATTTATTTATTTATTTATTTATTTGACATTTGCAATGATGAGCGTTGACCATAGAAAGTTGGGGTCATTTAGTGGGCATTAAAATTCATAATATGTTCTGCGCGCATTTTAACCAAACCACCTTATAATTATGGCTGTGATAAGTCGCCAAGTGGTAGTTTGCTCTTCATTCTTTTTTCCTGTTTACACATCCATCTGCAAGCAGAGTCTGTCATCATCAGCCCTCACCAAGACCGCATCCCCAATAGCAAAAGGTCTTCGGAGGCAGATGACGGCCGCAGTTGGCCCGCGCACAGTCGTGCGCGCACCAACGGCGGCCGTCTTCGGCCCGAGGAACGTTGCGAACGTTGTGCACTGGGCTAGACCTGTCCACTTCTCCTCATCACTCACTCACTCACCGCCACCACCCACCCCATCCGATTGACACTTCTGGTCAGCAGATGTCGAAGGTAGCTGAGACTACAAGGAATAAAAAGTACATCAGACTGACCTACTACATGTGCATACACACACACACACACACACACACACACACACACACACACACACACACACACACACACACACACACACACACACACACACACACACAAGCGCGCGCCAACCCTTCTTCGTTACTTTCTTCTGCTCAGATCTGATATCAGGACTAACTTTTCCAGTGCTGAGAAAAAACTTAACACGACCCAACTGCAAGAGGTATAGATCCTCATGAGCCCCCGCTACTGCGGGGGCTCATGAGGATCTACGCCTCTTGCTGACACCACTTTGTACCCATGTTAACTGAACGACTAGAGCTCTTTGGCGTTCAGATTCAGATTCAGACACCTTTATTATAAAAAAGAACATTATTGCGTGAGGCTAATTGTAAAGTAATTGTAAAGTTTAACCCATTCAGCCTTGACGCACTACAGCAGGAGATGGGTCGACCATGATAATTCAAGGGTAGGACCCGGTCGGCGCCAAGCTAATCTGGCACTGCCTTTGAATTATCATGGTCGATCCATCTCCTGAAACTGGTGCATAGTCATTAGATGACGCCTCCAAAATTTGGGAAATACGGCCGTCGGGCTGAATGAGTTAAACAGAGATATCAGAAAGACAGATTTGCGTCCACTGGCAGTGAAAGGTTAAGGTGGTAGTCATCGTGGTGGGCTAGAGTGAGGTGTTAGACACACGACTCTAGACTAGCTCCATAATCACAAATAAAACACTTTTTCTCCAAAGTGTTCAAGTTGTTCAGCTTTAGATTAGGGAGATTTCGAAACCTCTTGCACCCACTAGGTGTTCCGATTTCGCAAAATGTCTAAAGGAAAAACCCCGACTTTTCTCTTTGTCCTTGACATTTTCAATTCGGTGAACCCGTATAAATCACTGAACGGTCTTGTCTGCGACTTTCGGATGTTTCCTTCAATAGCGCGCGGTAATTTGGAAGAATGGTACAGTTAGACCTCTTGAGCATCGAAATACATTGTCATAAATGAAGCAGCGAATGTCTGGCAAGAAACATAGATTCTCATGCACCCCTGCGACAGCAGGAGCTCATGAGAATCTATGCCTCTTGCAGACGAAACTAGCAGGATGAGGGACTTTCGAATTTCGTGAGTCGAACATCACCGGGCTTCTAATCTTGGCGACAGCCGCACAAATGCAGGACAATTTTCGTCAAACGAGACTGCCGCATGTAATTCGACTATTCTGTTGACGAGACCGCTTGCACAGTGTGTCATGGCCGGTTAAACATGACTCAAGAATAACTGAGTAGGTCAGTTAGTTAGCTATTTGAGTTTAACGCCGAGCAGGCGACTAAGGCCATCTCATGGCGGTTGAGCAGGTCAACGGAGAGTTCAGTTCGATTCAGTTTCATTTCAGTTCGGTCAAGATGGGGGATCTCTGCGCTCGGAAAGGTCCACACGCTCTCCACCCAACCCATCAGAAATCTTCCCAGAGTTCCTTCCGATATCGTACCGATATTGATGTTCACTACTAAATGCGCAAAAGGCCATAGGGCCGACGTCGGTTGCCGTTGGACCGCGCTGCCGCGCGCGGGCCAACAAGGGCGACGTCGGCCCGATGGCCTTTTGCGCATTGGTTATGGATCTCTCATGTCCTTTTCAAGTCTGACCAAAGTCCGCTGGGATTTTTTTCCACACACCTCCGCTACGGAGGCGATCGACTGTTTGTGCCCTGGAAATGTATTTTTTTACGGGTTTCTCACCACGTCTGATCTGCCCATTCGTAGGCCCGGTGTGATTTCTGCCGTGCCAGCGAGGGTGTCCGTTAGATCATTGCCCTGGACTCCAGCATGTAGATCCACAGAAGTCCTAACAGTTGTATGTTGGCCATTGCCTAGTGCTAATCTGGGCTTCTCACTGCCGCGTGAGATTTTTTATTTTCATTTTTTAATTTTTTTAATATTCTTTTTAGCAGCATAGTATGTAGAAGGGGAAAAAAATGTTGTAGAAAGACTTTTCAAAACATGTATAAAATTAAAAAGAAATTTGATGTCAGTGCTTCTTGTGAATTTTGTTTATGGCTAACACTGTCGCGCACGCACGCAATTTGTCGTATTCCGTTGACAGACCCATGAGTAAAGGAATCAGGAAGCAGGAATCAGGAATTTATTTAACGTCTTTTCACACATTGGTGATATTACACCCAAAAAAAAAAAAAAAAAAAAAAAAAAAAAAAAAAAAAAAAAAAATCAACAACCAAATACACAACTTGTGAATATCAAAGAATAGCAATAATGAACATCCAACCACACACACAAATTACTCATTATAATAGTTTACCCACCGGACTATGAATTATTACAATTATAATAGTTTACCCACCGGACTATGAATTATTACAATTATAATAGTTTACCCACCGGACTATGAATTATTACAATTAAAATAGTTTACCCACCGGACTATGAATTATTACAATTATAATAGTTTACCCACTACCCTGAAACAGTGCCAGAACTACAGAACTATCAGTCTGATAAGTCACCCTAGCAAAGTAATGCTTAGAATCATTCTCAACCGCCTCAAAACTTTCGCCGAGGAACTGCTGGCAGAAGAACAGGCTGGCTTCAGAGTTGGAAGAAGCACTGTAGAGCAGATTTTCAACTGCCGCGTCCTGATCGAGAAACATCTGCAGCATCAGCGCGAACTCTACCACAACTTCATTGATTTCAGGAAAGCATTTGATCGCGTCTGGCACGACGGACTCTGGCAAGTCATGAGATCGTTCAACATAGAGGAGGGACTGATCCAAATGATAGAAGCGCTTTACAAGAACGCCTGCAGCGCGGTTCTACTTAACAATCAGTCAGGCGAGTTCTTCAGGACGACGATCGGTGTCCGTCAAGGATGCCTGCTCTCTCCTGTCCTTTTCAACATATTCCTGGAGAAGATCATGCAGGAAACCCTCCACAACCACCATACTTCAATCTCTATTGGTGGCAGATCCCTGTGCAATCTTCGATTCGCAGACGACATTGACCTCATGGCAGGCAGCAATAGTGAGCTTCAAAACCTGACAGACAAACTTTCAAGTAGCGCAGGGTCTTATGGCATGGAGATCAGTACGGATAAAAGCAAAGTGATGATCAACACCACAAGCGACAGCAGCAGCAACATTCACATGAACGGCCAGAAGCTAGAAGAGGTCAATAGCTTCAAGTACTTGGGAGCCACCCTGTCCAAAGACGGTAGTTGCATAGCAGAGATCCGTATCAGGATAGGTACAGCAACATCCGCAATGGCCAGGCTGGACAGGATATGGCGAAGTAACTCCATCAGCTTCACCATCAAGTACAGGCTTTACAAGTCCCTCGTAGTGTCTATTCTACTCTACGGCTGTGAGACTTGGACACTGCTTGCAGACTCAGAAAAGAAAATCCAGGCCTTTGAGAACAAGTGCCTGAGGAAGTTGCTCCGCATCTCGTACCGCGAGCACAAGACCAACGAATATGTACGGAGCATCGTCACTTCCCTGGTGGGCCCACATGAACCCCTTCTGGCAACCGTGAAACGGCGCAAGCTTGCTTGGTTTGGCCACGTGACCCGACACAACACCTTGTCCAAACTATCCTCCAAGACACTCTCGAAGGAAGTCGTCGGCGAGGTCGTCAGAGAAAGAGTTGGGTCGCAAACATAAAAGAATGGACCGAACTAGAGATGCCAGACTTGCTTGCCACCGCCCAAAATAGAATTCAGTGGAGAGTACTGTCTGTTGCTGCTGCCTTTCAGTCCCCCCAACGCCCAGTTCGGGTAAGGGACTGATGATGATGATGATGAGTTTACCCACCGGACTATGAATTATTACAATTATAATAGTTTACCCACCGGACTATGAAATATTACAATTATAATAGTTTACCCACCGGACTATGAATTATTACATTAACTAAACTCATTCAGCCCGACGGCCGTATTTCTCAAAGTTTGGAGGCGTCATCTAATGACTATGCCTCAGTTGCAGGAGATGGATCGACCATGATAATTCAAGGGTAGTGCCAGATTAGCTTGGCGCCGACAGGCGCCAAGCTAATCTGGCACTACCCTTGAATTATCATGGTCGACCCATCTCCTGCTGTAGTGCGTCAGGGCTGAATGGGTTAACAAAGCAGCAAGAGACCACAAAAAAAACCCCCAAAAAACCGTGAATACAAAGGCTGACTTGTTTCTTTAGAGCTGAATATTTGCAGAGAGTGATTGTGCACTCAACTTTTGTGTTTACCTTTTTTTTCCCCCCTCTGAAAATGTGACAAGATTAACCCCTTCACTGCAGAGACAAAAAGTGAACATCATCCAATCTGCAAGAGGCATAGATCCTCATGAGCCCCCGCGACTGCGGGGGGCTCATGATGATCTATGTCTCTTGCTAAGTCCAATTCGCATCCAAGTTTCTTGGACGGTGTTGGCTTTTGGTCTTTGGATGAACCAAGATTTCAGAAATAAAAATGTTACGTACAGTGGCATAGAATGGGGTTAAGGAGCTGTGTTTTGACTTTACTAATGTAATTTCTTCACCGATACTCAACAGTTGATGTGCGCTAAACAGTCGTTGAGACGCAGTATTAGCGAAGTTTGCCGGGAAGGTTGTCGCTGTCGCCTCGCCGAGTGTGGATCCTAAACAAATTCACGCTGTCAAGAAGACGTCCTTGAAACTGTTCTTAGCAAAATGCGAATAGCCGCGTAATAAGTTAAAAGGATTCTCTGTCGCCATCCTACATTCAACATCTGGTAACTACCGATTTTGAAGAACACAGGCTGGCAAGAAGCATAGATCCTTATGAGCCCCCGCATCCCGCGAGGGCTCATGAGGATCTATCTCTCTTGGAGATGGGCAGCTTATTTTGGATGGAATGATTAGAGACGAATGAAATTACTCGAGGGGCTTCCTCGTCTCCGACAATTCCGTAAGCAGCAATAGGATCCTGATTAATTCTGTACTTCTCCGCCCCCCCCCCTCCTCCCCCCACCCCGCTTCCCACCCCTCTTCTCCCGGCTCTCCGCTATCCTGTACAATTCAAATCTCTTCCTCAACCCAGTTCGTCTTAACTTTTGCTCGGTATTACGCTGACAAAAATGATTCGAAAGCTCAAGATTCGTCACCATTACAACCGGAGGATATACGATAATCACAAGAAATACTGAGTCCAGCAGTCGAAACCGAAACAGAAAAAAAAAGTGTTTGAAGTTCTTTTTCTTCTTCGTCCAATCAATTAACCACGCAAGACATAACATAAACGGCAGTTAAGTCACATTACACGGAAGACGATAAAATATAAATCATATAATGCCAGGAAACTACTGCGACTGCTACTGCTACTACTACTACTAGTAGTAATAGTAGTAGTAGCAGTAGTAGTAGTAGTAGTTGAATTAATTATGAAAAGGCAGTGCCTCAGACCTTCTGTCATGATGGACGAGCCTTCTACTGCAATATAATACAAAGCGTTGGTTATGAATTAGAGCCGCTTAACTCATTCAGACCGACGCACGTATTTCCCAAATTTTGGAGGCGTCATCTAACGACTATGCACCAGTTGCTGGAGATGGATTGACCATGATAATTCAAGGGTAGTACCAGATTAGCTTGGCGCCGATAGGCGCCAAGCTAACCTGCACTACCCTTGAATTATCATGGTCGACCCATCTCCTGCTGTAGTGCGTCAGGGCTGAATGGGTTAATCTCCAGACAATTAACCCCTTCACTGCCGGTAAAAAATTGACCACCACCCAGCTGCAAGAGGTATAGATCCTCATGAGCCCCCGCAAATGCGGGGGCTCATGAGGATCTATACCTCTTGCTAAAATCTATGTGTCTTTGACGCTGGGCATCTTCGAAGATGAATTTTCAATGATTTTTGAAAAAATGGCAGTTAAGGGCACAAAAAGGACAGAAATGCCAACATATGTACCATAGACCACACAAGTGAGCCGTCAAATGATAACACCAAACAAAACTCCTGAGATCATGCTGCACTCGAAAAACTCGTTTTGTTCCCGATATGTGAGTTTGTTTACTGTGTCGCCATCTTCCGCTCGACTATCGTTATTCGCATTCTTCCATCGCTGCCTGTGTTCAAATCTTGGAATCTCTAGCAAGAGAGAACAGCAGGTGAAGGGTTTCGCTCGGCCAGATATCAATTAGTCAGTCAGTCTGTCCAACTTCCCTTTACACACACACACATACACACACACACGCCACACACGCACGGACACACACACACACACACCCACGCGCGCTCGCGCACGCACGCACACACACACACGCACATATATACACATACACAAACACACACACACGCACACACACACACACACACGTACACACATACACACACACGTACACGCACACACATACACATACACACAAGCACACGCATACACATACACATACACACACACGTACACACACACATATATATATATACACACACGCACACACTTTATAACCAAGACATTTTTATTGTTGCCACAGACGGGACATCCCGAAGGACAACGCTCTTTCAGACAGGAGAGCTTGACGTTTGTACGAATCACTTTTAACAACTAACAACTGCGACAGTCCACCTCGTTTCTGACATCGAGGGTCAAGCTCCTTCTCAGTGCGCAAAAGACCATCGGGCCGACGTCGGCCCGATGGCCTTTTGCGCATTGGGGTGTGACTCTTTGTTGGTCTGTGTCTTGTGGTGTATTTGTCGCAGCAGGAATCCGATGAACATTGGTCTGATTCTATCCAACAAGAGACAATGGCACTGTCTCCTGAGTGTCTAGTCTCTTGCAAGACCAAGGAACAGAAAACATATATACGAAACTTGGTTTGACTCTTTCGAGCAAGAGGCATAGATACTCATGAGGCCCTGCGTTCTGCAGGGCCTCATGAGTATCTATGTCTCTTGCAGATACTGATTAGGATCTGTGAATTCCACTGAGAGGTAGGCGGACCTCGTCACTGCCACGCATATTTCGTTTTTGAAATTATTGTAAACTCAACGTCAAAGATCCCCAACCGTCACAGGAACATAGATACAAAGTGGTTTCAGCAAGAGGCATAGATCCTCATGAGCCTCCAAAATTGAGGGGGCTCATGACGATCCATATCTCTTGCGCGTGGTGCTGCTCATTTTATTTCTCGGCAGTTGAGGGGTTAATTGTTGGAATGACACTGCCACGTGGTGTTGCCCGTGATCCATGTTCAAAACGTGGCCTTCACCCAGCCCCTCATATCTGCCACTGGCATAGATTATCATGCCTCCTGAACCTCTGGTCATTAAAGACCGACCCCAGCAATATTCATCTCAGTTCAAAAGCACAAGGACATCATCTGGGTTTAAGTCCTGCATGCCGAGATAAGCCGTGAACATCACCCATTTGCAAGAGACATAGAACCTCATGAGCCCCCGCACCTGCGGGGGCTCATGAGGTTCTATGCCTCTTGCGGGCTCAAGAGGTCATATGCAACTTCCATGGTCTGCTGTGTATCCATGTTCCTTGTAAGAACTGTGTTCGTCGGAACTAAATTTAAAGTGATTTTAAAGGCCACCTAATGGGCATTAGTATGCCTTGTGATGGCTGAAGACAGTAAGTTTATTTTTGCCAAAAGCAAGATTTTCTTTGTATTACAACGAAAACCGCGCTTTTCACAAAAATGGACTGAGTGTCTTTCGACATCCTAGCACGTGAAGAGATTACTAATGTGAGTGTCCAGAGCGGATGACAGTGCAAAGGCTGGCCTCGGATCACATGTCCCACCATGTGACCAGAGTGTCGTTCAGATCCTTGGTATTTGTTTCTTTGTCAATTTACTATACTTCGTTTGAAAGACGAGACGGCTTTTCTTATCAGTGCGTCTGTAGTATGAATCTCACGGACATTAACCCGATCAGCCCTGACGCACTACAGCAGGAGATGGGTCGACCATGATAATTCAAGGGTAGTGCCAGATTAGCTTGGCGCCTGTCGGCGCCAAGCTAATCTGGCACTACCCTTGAATTATCATGGTCGATACATCTCCTGCAACTGGCACATAGTCGTTAGATGACGCCTCCAAAATTTGGGAAATACGGCCGTCGGGCTGAATGAGTTAAAGTACCATGACACAAAGAGATATCAGTAATGACGTCTCTTCAAAGGGAACTGGGTGGCTCGGTGGTAGAGCTTTCGACTCACGGCCAAAGAGTCGTGGGTTCGAACCCAGCTGGGGTCAAAATTTGTACAGACCTCTTTTCGTCTGTGAAATCACCTTCGTGGTGGTCAAAAGACGTCAAGCCCTAAACGTTTAACGTGGGGTTTTTCTTTTTCTTTTTACGTCTCTTCAAAGTCCGCGGGCCACGTCAAAGACCATTGAGAAAGTCGTTCTGAAGAATGTTGACTCGGAAATAACATTTCCTGTCGTCACGTTGAAAGTCTCTCGGTGCCGATCGTTACTTTAGTCCTTCACCCGTATGGCTGTCGGTAGCGCTTTTTATCGCGATGATTCCTGCAGGAATCATCGCGATAAAAAGCGCTACCGACAGCCAAAGGGTTTCAATTGATCCGTGTTGACGTGAGGCGTAAAAGAGGCCTTTTGAAATGTACCGGATTTCATATTCTACGACCAAGACTCGCGATTTGCCTGTAGTTACGACAATGAATAGCCTACTGCGAATCGATATACACTGCGAAGAAGCGTACATTGTGTTGCCTGGAACTTCTTCATCGTCTCTGTTTTAGAAAACATCGGATATATCTGCAAGAGACATAGATCCTCATGAGCCCCCGCTGGGGCGCATGAGGATCAATGCCTCTTTCCGACCAAAACACAATCAAGCACAGGAAAGCACACAGTTCATGACAGTAAATGTATGTTTAAAATAATGTCAGGCAGAAGTTTCAGTAAGCGATTTTCGTTGTCACAAGGGACATCACTTACTTTTTTATTCATTCAGCCCCGACACACCACAGCAAGACATGGATCGAGCTATTCTGGCACCACCCTTGAACTATCATGCTCAGTCTGTCTCTAGAATTATACTACAGTCCTTCAGATGGCAACTGAAAAATCGGGGGATTTCGGTCCAGGGGCAGAATGAGATTAAATTAAATTATCCCGTTACACAAAATAACGCAGGAATGGCACCAGCCTTCAACTATCATGCGCAATCTGTCTCTAGAATTGTAATATAGTCCTTCAGGCGGCAACGTCAAAATTGGGAATTTCGGTCCTGGGGTAGAATGTGTGAAAGAAAAGGTTCGTGAAAAGACGACTGTGTGGTGTCTCTACTGGGTTCAAAATCTGAACCTATCTAGGGCTATGTTGACAGCTAAGCACAACATTGCTTTTGTTCAGTTCCTGACCTGTTTTGGAAGAAAGAAAATACAAGAACATGCGCAGAATAGAAAATGCTGGAAAATATGTTGTTTTCCAGTATAAAATCCTTGCTAGAGAGAAATGGGAAATGTCATACTTTGAAACTTTATTTTCAAAGGATGAAGATCTTAGGGAAGCAGAGACATTGTTCATTCTGTCCTTGCAAATTATTTACGTATATTTCGAATATAACATTTCGTCAGGGGACCCACATCTCCCGTTACCATATATATATACGAAATTTGTTATAAGCGAGATAATTTACATGCAAAAAGTGCAGTTAGAAATTCTGAGAAAGAGTCGATATATCCGAATTGTGTTATATCCGACTTCGTTATATGCAAAGTTTACTGTCTGTTAAAAGGAGACAAAATGCGTTTATGTATATTTTATCGTAATTTTTTAAATATATTTTATCATAAATAATAACATAGTTCATGAGAGCATCTTTTAGCGTGCACACACACACACACACACACACACACACACACACACACACACACACACACACACACGCACACACTCTTTCTCTCTCTCTCTCTCTTCTCTCTCTCTCTCTCTCTCTCTCTCTCTCTCTCTCTCTCTCTCTCTCCCCTCTCTCTTTATCTTCCTCGGACGGTTGGCTTTCTTTGGCGTTAAATAAACAATAGTGTCAGAAACACAATTAGTGTCCAAACACTAGTAGGAAAGGGGTTAAGGTACTCTCTCTCTCTCTCTCTCTCTCTCTCTCTCTCTCTCTCTCTCTCTCTCTCTCGAGAGAGAGAGAGAGAGAGAGAGAGAGAGAGAGAGAGAGAGAGAAATGAAACTTTATTCATTTCAATAAATAAATAGTTTCATCTCTCTCTCTCTCTCTCTCTCGAGAGAGAGAGAGAGAGAGAGAGAGAGAGAGAGAGAGAGTACCTTAACCCCTTTCCTACTAGTGTTTGGACACTAATTGTGTTTCTGACACTATTGTTTATTTAACGCCAAAGAAAGCCAACCGTCCGAGGAAGATACATACACAATCGTGTCACCAAGAGGCATAGATGTACGTGAACCCCTGCAACTGCAAGGGCTCATGAAGATCTATGCCTCGTGCAACTGGATCGGTTTTACCTTTTCTCAGCAGGGGAGGGGTTACTCCTATTTCTCTGCTTCTTTCCTCTTGTTGTCGAGGTCTGTGATTAAGGTGAAAAAGCAAAGCAAAAAAAGGAAGAAAAGTTCTACATCATCAGGAAACCTTTTGTGACCATAATCTCTGGTGGCAATGTATCTTCGTCTGTAGTGTAAATAAAGCTGTAGATCCGTGTAAAGCCTGTGGATGGCATGGTGTTTCGCACACATCATTCGATACAACACGCGTACAAACACGTGAGCAAATATACATTCCATCATCTACCCATCCACCTGCAAGAGACATAGATCCTCATGAGCCCGTGCAGTCAGAGGGGCTTATAAGAATCCAAGCCTCTTGGTGACAGAACACGGTCCTATTTACATCATCAAACTGAGGAGGTATTCAGGGGTAACTGTACAGCTGTACATAGTTGGATGAGTCGTTTCTTATCTGGACACTTGTATAATTCTAGACAAGAGGAGATAACACCGTTAGATAATGAGTCAAAATGCCGTCAGTGCTGTTACCAACTGGGCGTTCGATCAGGAACGTAAACAAAGCAGGAATGTACCTTTGTATATGACACATATTTTTTCCGTTTATATGACCCACCAATCGCAGGAGCACAAGGATACCAAATGCAAGAGGCATAGATTTTCACGAGCCCCCGCTCCTGCGGCGGCTCATGAGGATGTATGCTTCTTGTTTTCCTCGATCATATCTGTATATTTTATGAAGACATCATTTTTTTAGGCAGTTGCGGTGAATTGTCTTGCACAATTGTAACACGCAGCAAACAAGGAAATAGGAAACTTAATCAAGCGATGACTGCAAAATCTGAAAAGATGAAAAACAAACAACAAAGAAAGAAACACACTTTGAAAGAAAACTTTCAACACAGCTTAATTAAACTTAAATTATGTTGAATTGATCTTTCTAAGCGCGTTTCTTTCTTTGTTAGGCATTTCTTTGCATATTAAACGATTGTAGCTCACCTGTTTGGCCATTATTTCTCTTAGTGGATTTAAGCAGTCGTGCCTGCAATAAGATTGTTTGGACCAACGCCATAGCAAAGCCTTATGTCGTAACCCATTACACCCTGAGGCCGATTTTGTTTAAATTTGCTTATTGTCCTATGAAGGCTACACTACCGATTAGGAATGATCGGAAACGAATTTTACCATTTGCGTTTCCATTTTTCCCCCCATACTTATGCGATTTTGAATTGTTTGACCAAACTATTTCGTTCTTATAAGAACTGATAAGTACATAGCTCGCGATGTTTCTACAAAAACAAAAACAAAAAGTACGACGTTAAGATAAGATCGTTAAGATATTTTGATAATTCTTCCTAGCGACTCCTTTCAGTTACTTCATGGCGGTCCTTTCAAAGTGACCATCGTTCGTTACTGCAGCATGAGAGTTTAGAAGAAAAAAAAAAACGGGGTCAAAGCACAGAGTGTTCGGATGTAGAGTTAGTTATTTGAGTTTAACGCCGAGCAGGCGACTAAGGCTATCTCATGGCGTGCCCGGATGTAGGGAGAGTGCATATGTTTAACAAAAAAAAGTTCATCATATTGTGCCTTGAGCTCAAAATTTGGAATTTGGGCGTGTTCCTCTCAATACATAACAGTTCAGGCATGGCAGTTCAAGGGTATTGCCAGAATAGCCTGATGCTAGGTGGAGTTGTCCTCTGGAGACGATACACAAAATCAGGACATCATCATCATTATCATCATCATGAACATCATCATCATCATCATCATCATGGTCGTCATCATCATCATCATCATCATCATCATCATCATCATCATCAAAATAACTTTTCATTGCGTGTTCAGATTTAGTGATATATTTAACATTACAGTTCAAGGGTGTCTTTGCGCATAGAGGAATGGCAGACGACATAGACATGGACATAGATAGACTGACCATAGATAGACAGAGAGAGACTGACCGTGATAGCTCAAGGGTGGGCCCAGAATAGTTTGGCGCCGAGACTGAAGCGCCAAGCTTTTCTGGCCCCACCCTTCAACTATCATGATCAGTCGCGTCCTGATGTCGAGTGTCAGGGCTGAATGGGTCAAATGTCAAGACACGTGTATGATCAAGGTGCGTCCCAGCGAGGGCAGCGCCCTGCGGAAACCGACGGGTTATCTTTACCATCAGAAACTGTGACAGTTGTAGACAGCTGTACCTCAACACGTGTCTTTGCATAACAGCGTGCCCTGTTTAACCCCTCCGAGGCCTAGATGCGGCTGCAAGAGGCATAGATCCTCATGAGCCTCCGCAGTCGCGGGGGCTCATGAGGATCTATACCTCTTGCTGACACCACCAATTGTACATGTTCCTGACGGGAGATTTTTAACGTTGAATTTACAATGATTTCACAAGCAGAATCTGCGAGTAAGGGGGTTAAGAATCCCTTTCAGTATAAAACGCCGGAATGCCCAAGACATTTACAACTCTCGTCCCTGTCTTCACTCGCTGTTTTTCCAAGTGAACAAAATTGTCGTCTGCCAAAATGTTGAGGTTGTTTATCGCCCTTTGCTGTGTGGCCGCCGCCAGCGCGTTCCTCCTGGACGGCGTTGGGAATGTCCTGACGTCAGCCCTGGGGTCGCTGCTGAATGGAGGCCCCCCTCCACACACCGTGACGGAGCTGGTGGACGAGAAATACTTGGGCAGGTGGTACCAGGTAAACTACACCTATTGTTAAATACAGTAGGCTGCATTCTAGAAGAGAAACTATTTTTCTTCAAATTCTGCAAAGGGTATCATCTTCTTCAGCGTACAAAAAAAAAAAAAAATCTTTAGAACCTCACTTCTTTGTTTGTTTGTTTGTTTGTTTTTACAGTGCTGAAGTAAAAACCATCCCCGATCAATACATGTGCAAGGGGGGGGGGGGGGGGGCATAAACAGGAATAATTAACTAGCCACAAGTATAAAGATGTAGGACATGCCATCGTTAAAAATAAAAGATCCCTTACCGTTTGTTTTTCCAACGTGAAATGCGGGAAGATTAGGCACAGGACAAGCCGAACGTTTAACCATTTCAACAAGTGGAAAAGTGAGCATCACCCAACTGCAAGAGGCACAGATTCTCATGAGCCCCCGCAGTTGCGTAGGCTGATGAGAATCTAGGCCTCTTGCCCAGGCCACTTTGTATCTACGTTCCTTTGACGACTGGGTCTCTGTCGCTGAATTTACAATGACTTCAAAAACAGAACCCGTATGTTACGCGTGAACATATCAGTATCGTCTTTTGAAAACGTCGTATTTTTGTTTTTACATTTGAAAAGTGTGTTGGCCTTTATTTACCCCATTCAGCCCTGACGCACTACAGCAAGAGATGGGTCGACCATGATAATTAATAATAAAAATAGTTACGGTATTTATAATGCGCTTGTCTTATAATAATTATAACTCTAAGCGCGCACTCACAACTCGCACACGCATACGCACGCTTTAGACAATGATTCACCTACCACAAATAGTGAAAATACATTACGACGGTCAGCTTGGGTGGGGAGTGTGGTGATGTAGTGCTAGAACTGTTGAAAGAGGTGAATTTTGAGGGCGGACTGGAAGGAGGAGAGAGTGTGTTTCTGACGGAGAGAGAGTGGGAGAGTGTTCCAGGTTAATGGACCGTATACTGAGAAGGAGCGGGGGCCGAAAGTGCTGAGTTTGGTGCGGGGGATGAGGAGGCGGAGAGGGTCGGAGGCGGAGCGGAGGGAGCGGGAAGGAGTGTAGGGGTGAAGTAAGTTGGAGAGATAGGTAGGAGCGTAGTTGTTCAGGGATTTGTAGCAGAGAGACAGAATCTTGTATTGGATGCGTTGGGGGATGGGGAGCCAGTGAAGGAGCTTGAGCAGGGGAGTGATGTGGTCGGACTTTTTCTTTCTAAGGACGAGGCGGGCAGCAATGTTCTGAACGCGCTGGAGAGTGAGAGTGGTGGAGTGAGGAAGGCCGGAAAGGAGAGAGTTGTCGGCGCCAAGCTAATCTGGCACTGCCCTTGAATTATCATGGTCACCCCATCTCCTGCAACTGGTGCATAGTCATTAGATGACGCCTCCCAAATTTGGGAAATACGGCCGTCGGGCTGAATGAGTTACATCAAATTGTAAGACTCGAACTATATAGATGTGGATACGGGCAAATAAAAGTTGGCATCTCGCTTTGTGATTAAACGCTCCGCATTCACAAAATTAATGTTTGTTAAGGATCTGATGAGCTGAAGATCGAAATACATTCAGTTTCTAAAAGTAAAAAATAATAAATAAATAAATAAATAAATATTAAAAAGGGATATTTTTGGTTTCTGAAAATAACACCATAATTATATTTTTTAGAGCCGTGGGTTGTGATAAATTAGACATCAAAGGGTGTTTTGTCGTTTGAGTTCAACGTCTTAAATGGCAGTGCCCTAGAATTTTTTATTATTTTTTTTTTATTATTATTATTTTAGACTTAGCTTACCTCTCTTGTTCACACATTTATTTATTTATTAAAATTGATGTCCGTAGGCAATTAAAACCCACTTGACGCAAACAAAGCAAAGCAAAACATCTATTTCGGCGAGTTTATGACTTCCTTATGGGCTATTTTCATTCCTAATGAATTTGTTTTTTTATATCCCACGCACAATGAAAATTCATATAGGACATAAAAACATGTACGCTTGTAGGCCTGATTTCCTGCGCAAGCAATGTTTTGTCCCTTCGCTGCATAGACCAAAGTCCAAAGCGTCCAAGGAACATGGCTACAAAGTGTTGTCAGCAAGAGGTATAGATCCTCATGAGCCCCCGCAAATGCGGGGGCTCATGAGGATCTATACCTCTTGCAAGCTGGGTCATGTTCACGTTATATCGGCACTGAGGAGGTCATATCAGCATTCTGTGTTTTGCGAAACAGCGCCCAGATCGGGCGCGTGTTTGACATCTCAGGCCTTAGTGCCTGAAGCGGTTCGGTCCAGATTCACAGATCAACACACGTCTGTTCATGTTTCGCTTCAGACAATTTTGTCGTGTCTTGTTTATGGTCGTATTTCTTTCTGTTCTGCACTTGCGTGCACTCATCAACAAGAAGACATTTTTTTTTAACCTTTTCCGGCACCCTTCCTTTCTCGCTAAACGTTTTCCTGACCACATTATATTACTATCTGCCGTATTAGAGAAAAGCCAGTATGTCTATTTATGTCTATTTGTTCCATGTTATACAATGCAAATCTCGCTTTTCTTGAATATGTACATACTGCGGCCATAAGTCCATTACTTCGAAGTAACAGACTGATGACTATAATGGAATAGTCTGATGAAGATATGTTTAGATAAAGAATAAGCAATTGATGTCTTACGGCTGAGACAGATAGACCTACCTTAAGTCAGCAAGAGGCATTGATTTTGCGGAGGCTCATGAGGATCAATGTCTGTTGTAGTTGGATCGTTTTCACTTGTTTCCGCAGCCAGGGGTTTAAGATGCCATGCTATGCTACGATGGAGAAAACGTTTAAACAGTTCAAGATGAGAATCTCTGATTTTGGGGTTGTTGTGACTAGACTGGATTCATTATATCTGCTATTTGATGCGTAAGCAAAAAGGATGAAGCTAAATTCGCCTTTCTGTTCGGTAGAACATTCACCTCTAGATCACAAGAAAAAAGAAGAATGGTACTGTCGTGTTAGTTTTGACCTGTAAGGCAGGAGGAGAGATTACGGATCAAGGGGGTGGTTTTTTTTTTTTTTTTTTAGGTTTTTTTTTTTTTTTTTTTTTTGGGGGGGGGGGGGGGTTCTGTTTTGGCGTGTGTGGTGGTGTTGTTGTTGTTGGTTTTGTTGTTTGTGTTTTTGTTGTTGTTGGTTTTTTTGTTTGTGGGTTTTTTGTTGTTGTTTTATTTTTTTATTTTTTTTGGGGGGAGGGGGATGGGGGAGGGGGGGTGGCGGAGGGGCTGAGGGAAGGGGATGGCAGACTGACCCAGACGGTGATTTTGATTTTTTCCATAAATAAGTGTCCCCCCCCCCCTCACCCCCCCCCCAACAGCCCCACCCACCCACCCCCAGTTTAAAGAGCAGGATCGTGTTGTTTAACTCAGTGTGCCCGAGGTACACAATGCCCACAATTTGGTGTTATCCTCTGAGGCCTGCACTACAATTCAGGATACGGACCGACCATGATGGTTCAAGGGTGGTGGCAGAATAGCTTGGCGCCTATTGTTCTGCCACCACCCTTGAACTATCATGGTCGAGCCATGCCTTGCTGTGGTGTGTCGCGGGCAGAATGAGTTAATGTCCAAAATCCACTAGTGTTTACCAGAATAATTAATCTGTCGTGCTGTTATCGCAGTTGTTGTTGTCAGTGTTTTTGTTTACCTGCTTTATGGAGTTTGTTGTTGTTGTTGTCCATCTCTTCTTTCTTGCCACATTCTTTCTGCGAAAAGATAAGTAGCGAATGATCTCTATACACGTTAGCTTGTCTATGTTGAAGAAGGTTAGTTAGTTAGTTAGTTATTGAGTTTAACGCCGAGCAGGCAACCAAGGCCATCTCACGGTGGCTTTGAAGAAGGGTATTTACCTAAAATAGTAATAAATTGTGTTGTACCTGTATTTTCTAAGCGTGTTTCTTTCTCCGCTTTCTTCTTCTCTGCATTGTATACTCTTGGTAGTCACCTTTTTGGTCTGGATTTCTTCTTTCTTCGTACCACACTCTGGAAATTTGGAAATATAATTTTATGAAAGCACTTGCAGCAGAGCGGTTCTGTGACATTAAGGAGCGTTAAGAGGAGCCGTTGCGCTATTTAGCGATGTTTACTGTTTGTTATCTCAACAAATTCATCCATAACATCCTACGATAATGTGTGCTTCAAACATGATAGTTCAAGTGTAGTGCCAAAATAACTTGACGTCTATATGCGCCAATCTATTACGAAACAACTCTTTAACTGGTAGAGCTTCTGAGAAGTCACACCATATCTCCGCATGTTAGGTGAGGTCACATATCGCTGTCAGGATTCTTACTTATGCCCTCCCCCTCCCCCCCCCCCCTCCCCCCTCCCCAAATGTGTTATTTGTAGTTCAACTCATTCAGCCCCGGACACACCGCAACATGATATAGTTCGACCATGATAGTTCAAGGGTGATGCCAGAATAGCTTGGCGCCTATAGGCGCCAAGCTATTCTGACACCACCCTTGAACGATCATGCTCGATCTGTCTCTACTGTTGTAATACAGTCCCTCAGAGGACAACTCCAAAATGTGGGTATTTCGTACCGCGAGCACAATGAGTTAAATATTGTATTCGTAATGTATACACCTCGCACGCTTTCCCAGATCATGTGTGACACTGCTGGATACGGCTGTCTCAATTCACGTGGGAAAATAATGGCTGTGCGGTCTCCGCCTCGCCTTTGACTATTTTGTTGCTNTGTGCCACATATACATTGTCACTGAGGCGGGGTGAAGTAAGCACTTCCAAGAGAAAGGAGTAATGTTGATTCGGAGATTAAAGCCTGTTCAGTGCTGAGAAAACTTGAACACCGCCCAACCGCAAGAAGCATAGATCCTCATGCCCCCCCCCCCCCCAGTTGAGGGGGGCTCATAAGGAACCATGCCTCTTGCTGATACCACTGTGAATCCAGGTTCCTCGGACAGGTAGGGTCTTTTGGTGCTGAATTAACGATGATTGCGGAAACACAGTCCCCATCAGCGGATACTGAGCGAGTTAAATAAATAAAAATTATGTTAAGTTCGACCAATAAAATGCGTTCTAAACCTGGCATTGTATCGGTTGAACTGAGACATTCCTGCGTTATTTTGTGTAACGGGATAATTTAATTTAATCTCATTGTACCCCAGGACCCTTAGTTGCCTGCTCGGCGTTAAACCCAAATAACTTACTAACTACCCCAGGACCGAAATCCCAAAATTGTTCAATTGCCCTCTGAAGGACTGTATTACAATTCTAGAGACCATATCAAGCATGATAGTTCAAGGGTGGAGCCAGAATTGCTTGGCGCCTATAGGCGCCAAGCTATTCTGGGACCACCCTTGAAGTATCATGCTCGATCCATGTCTTGCTGTGGTGTCTCGGGGCTGAATGAGTTTAAATGATATCTATGTAACACATCATATTTGTTTCTGGTGCAGATGTACGTCAGTGAGTCGGTGGCTCTGTGGTTCGAGCGCAATGCGTACTGTGTTACTGCTGACTGTAAGTAATTTTACACAGTTTATCAGAGTTTCATTTTTCAGTGTGTGCACCACTTAGTAGTCACCACAGCACCATAGAAGTGGAAAATATGTTATAAGGTTGTGCAATGTGTGTGCCGCTTTGTGGTTCTGACAATACAACTCTGCAAGCAGTAGGGCTAAAATCACAGAGCAGCACAACAAAATAGACGATTAAGGTCAAAATTACAAATGTTTCGACGACAACAGTAGTACGTACATTTTTGTTTGTGAAATCTTGGTTCATTCAAGGACCGAAAGCCAACACCGTCCAAGAAACATGGATGCAAATTGGTCTCAGCAAGAGGCATAGATCCTCATGAGGCCCCGCAGTCGCTGGATCTCATGAGGATCTATGTCTCTTGAAGCCAGATCGTGTTCACTTTTTCTGGGCAGCGAAGGGTTATTATTATTATACTGTATAAGTAGAAACGACACCCACACTTTTAGTTTAAATCTGCAATTTTTTCTTTATCCAGACGGCGTGGCTCCTGACGGCCGTATCACCGTGCTCAACTCGGACCGCCTGGAGTCTGTCAACGGCACCCTGGACGTGATCCACGGCTTTGCCACCAAGTCCAACATTGTGGGACAACTGACTGTCAACCTCGAGACAGTGCCGTTCGGCGCGCCCTGTAAGTATGTCCGCCACAGTGTTTCAAAATATGTTTTTAAATCTGCGTTAAAAACACACCTTTTCCAATAACCATCACCCCACCGATTAACATTGACTGCTGAGGATTCTGTTGTAGTGTTGCTGTGGTGTCTGGAGTGTGTGTGTGTGTGTGTGTGTGTGTGTGTGTGTGTGTGTGTGTGTGTGTGTGTGTGTGTGTGTGTGTGTGTGTGTGTGTGTGTGTGTGTGTGTGTGTGTGTGTGTGTAATACTCCGATCAGTTTTTGTAATTGTATTTTTGAAATTTATAAGGCGCCTAGAGCACTACCTGAGGTAAGGCGCCATAGAAATTATTATTATTATTATTATTATTATTATTATTATTATTATTATTATTATTATTATTATTATTATTATTATTATTATTATTATTATTAAGTATACAGAGTGCAGATTAGATCACAGGCACGCTTGCTGCAAGCTCTGCGTGCTTGATTTTCGACATTGAGGCTTGTATGTGTGCCGGTCTTTGATATTAGACCTGACGGCTGACAGTTGTGAGGTCCAAAATCACAGACCAGCTCACATGATATAAAAAAAAACTCTCCGGGTCGTCACATGTTGGAAAATCCACAAGCGCACGGAATCATGAGCTGCAAAGGTGGTCGTATAGCGTTGCCGGTGGCAACGCTATCCGACACTTCCGCAGCTATTGATGCGAGGCGCCTTGAATTTGTTTTGTCCCAAAGCTTAAAGCGTCAAGAGAATAGTGAAAACCATTGTATGCTATTTTGGCTGGAGGCAACACTATACCGCACTTCAGCAGCTAGTGATGCTGGGCGCCTTGAATAGGTTTAATATTTTTAACGTTTTAAGTGACAAGAAAGTGGTGGAAACCATTGCATGTTCTCTCTCTCTCTCTCTCTCTTGGCTTGACTTCGCGAACGAAGATTTTATAGGAGTTGCCCACGACGTCTGCAGGCTTGTTCGTGGCTGCGGAGGCCAATCCGAGACAGGCAGGTTCGACCGCAGTGACTGCAGGGGAAGGTCTGGCCAGGGTTCTGAGCTGCGGCATCTCTGTTTTTTCTCCTGAGCCGCTTGTCCTTAAGGCTAGCTCTGCGAGAGTCCTCAAAGGAGACAGCTGCCTTGTAAATGGTGGAGCGCCAGGTGTCACGGTCCGCAGCAAGCGAAGACCACTGGCGGTGGTCGATTTGGCAGGCACTAAGCGACTTCTTGAGACAGTCTTTGTATCTCTTCTTTGGTGCCCCTCTGTCACGGTGTCCAGTAGCAAGCTCGCCGAACAGGGTGATCTTTGGTAGGCGATGATCCTCCATCCTGGAGACATGCCCCGCCCAGCGGAGCTGTGTCCGCAGCAGCAAAGCCTCGATGCTCACAGTTTCAGCCTGTTCAAGGACCTCGACGTTGGTGACATAGTCACTCCAGTGAATGCCCAGGATGGTACGCAGGCAGCGCTGGTGGAAGCGTTCGAGGAGTCGTAGTTGGCTGCGGTAGAGGGCCCAGGACTCGGAACCATACAGCAGGGTGGTGAGGACCACAGCTCTGTACACGCTGAACTTGTTATTTAATATAATTATGACATGGTTCACAGACAAGCACAGAAAAACGGTCAGCTTTGAATATCAAAGAACAGGTAACTAACATTCTGCTCTTTAAAAGTGTTTTGTTTGTTTGTTTGTTTGTTTTTTGTTTAATATACGCCAAGTACTTTATGTGCAAAATACGTAGACCGGTCCTTTAAAAAACATTGATATATCCCATTTTGTGCGTGCGTGCGCGCATGCGTTCGTATGTTATCTGACCTTGTTCTGGGCCATGCTGATCAAGTCTTCTTTTTTTTTCTTTTCTTGCAGACTGGGTGGTGAAGCTGGGCCCGGCTACCTATGGTCCTAGCGGTCAGTACCAGTACTCCGTGGTGACGGACAACCTGAAAGCCACACTCTTTGTCCTGGCGCGTGATGTGCAGACCTTCGAGCGGGACTACGAGCAGGAGGTGCTGGACTACCTCCATCAGCAGAGCTTCACATCCATCCTCAACAAACCAGTCAAGACCGTCCACACGCCCGACTGTCTCTACAATGACCAGCCTCAAGCCTAAACAGTCAGCGGTTTTGAACTCTGTAGAAGTTTTACATCTGCGGTATGTCATAAATAGGCGTTGTTCGGAAATCAGAAACAGGTCCGTATTGCACGTGTTTCGACGTAAACAGTGGATTAACACATTCGAGACGTGCCGCATCCGGATACGCGGCTTGTGCCGCGTATCAGGAGGCGGCAAGTCTCGAATGAGTTAAAAGCCCGGACAAACATGCGATATCGCATGTTTGTCCGGGTTTTTAATACACTGTTTGCGAGCAAGTTTCATCTATTCTGATTTCCGGAAATCATCTTCTTTTTGACTTCACACGTAGTGACGCTGCGTATGACGTAAAGCCATGACGTATGGCATGTCTTCAATGATAGGCATGCGGCAACGCTATACGACACATCTGCAGCTACTGATGCGGGGCATCTTCAATGATCTCAAGATCAGGAGACGGTAATCAAGGGAATCCACTCGTCAGTGTAGAACAACTTGGCCGTAAGCGGGACAACGGCCTCGCCAACAAAGCGCATGAGTTGTTCAACTTCCGGTCAAGATATGACAAGTTTTATATTTGACCGCTCTCTTGATATTAGCATTTTAAAGTGTTTTTAAAGAATTTACACACTCTAGCGATGCAAAATAATATGTGCACGTGTGTGTGTGTGTGTGTGTGTGTGTGTGTGTGTGTGTGTGTGTGTGTGTGTGTGTGTGTGTGTGTGTGTGAGTGCGTGCGTGTATGTGTGTGCTTTTATGTCACGATGTCAATTAACTGGCGATAAAAACAAAGTTTTGTTGAAATATACACGTTTCAAGTTTGTTGATGTGTACAATCTCTCTCTCTCTCTCTCTCTCTCTCTCTCTCTCTCTCTCTCTCTCTCTCTCTCTCTCTCTCTCTCTCTCTCTCTCTCTCTCTCTCTCTCTCTCTCTCTCTCTCTCTCTCTCTCTCTCTCTCTCTCTCAAAAATAAAATATAAAAAATCAATCGATGCATAGATCAATCAATCAATCAATCAATCAATCAGGTAATTGCACTCCAGGTTAAAAACCTGTTGTCTGTCGGTAGCGCTTTTCGTCGCAATGATTCCTCTAGGACTGCTAATGGGTTAGTGTAGTGCCATCCTAGTGAATTCACGTCAGATGTTTTCAAAACAACTGTGTTTATAAGCAATATTTTATACTATATAGTACATTTGTCAATAGACGCCCGATAAGTACTTTGCGGAAAACCCATAATTCATGTAAGTCCTTAACCCTTGGTAGAGGTTTTAGTCGCGATGATTCCTATAGGAATCATCGCGACTATAACCCCTACGGACACACAAAGGGCTAAATAGTAAATTACAAGATGACCGCTGCAAAATGAGTTCCTTTCGATTTTATGACATTTCTAATGGACAAACTTTCGTTCTATATAAATATGAAGTATGCGTCTCTGGTCTGGCCTGAGTTATTCCCCTTTTCCAGAAAAGTCAAATTTTCGACATCTTTTTCACATTTCTATATGAAGACAAAAACATCCTACGCCATTTTGGTACGTCGGCTTTACTCATTGTTTTAAATTTCTCTGACAAGCCTCTGTTTCAAACAAACTATTTTGAATATTACAAAGTAAAGTAGGTAAAAGTACTGTCAGGGGAGAGAATTGTGCAATATCGACCAATGATCATAGATCGAGTTTGGTCGAAGCACAATCTATGATCACAATTTTCTCCCCTGACAGTGCTTTTACCTACTTTACTTTATAATCTTCCTAAAATATTAACACTGGCAGTTTCTCCTTTTCTTTTCAAACTATTTTGAAATCCAAAAATACACGTACCTAAAAAGTGCGTATTTCAAATGAAATCTAAAGGACAATCTGGAGAGAGAGAGAGAGAGAGAATCAATGAATCAATGAATCAATGAATCTTTATTTTACAACGGTAAAGATATTAACAATGCCAGAGGCAATGCCATTTTTCAAATCTGCCGTTGCTACATCTACAACACAACAATTACATTACATTAATACATGTATAGGACAAACGCCTACGGTGTGTTGGGGGAGGGGGAGCAATGGTAAAGGGAAGGAAAAAAAAAAAAAAGCAACAACACAGCAGCACTATACATACACAGCAGTAGAATGGGTACATTACTAACAATGATATCTACGTATAGAAAGCAAAGCTTGAAGATAGTTATGGCTGCGAAGATAAATGTTCAAAAAGACTTTTCTTGAAACATGATACCGTTGGAGTGGTCTTCGTGTGGGATGGAAGCGAATTCCACAAAGTCGCCCCCGAGAATGCTAGACTGGTTTTAAATAAGTCTATTCTGGTTTTGGGTACTACATATAGGCTTTTTGTATCGCCATAGCGGGACTGTGACCGGACTAGCAGCTGGGTTAGATATTCCGGAGTGTTGTCATTCCGAATCTTAAAAAGGAGAACACCTTTGTTGAATGCAAACTGCTTTTTGAGAGAAAGAAGTCCCGCTTTGTAAATCTTATCATCCGTTGTCAAAGTAGGATCAGGTAAAATTAATTTCGCTGCTCTTCTGTTTAAGGAGTTCAGTCTTTTTAAATGTACATCTCTGCAGCCATCCCACACCGTCGAAGCATAATTAATGTGGGACTGAATATGTGCATAATAAAATAATTTTCTGGTTTCATAATCAGTGAAGTGCTTCAGTTTGGACAGCATGAAAATGTTTCTTGAAACAGTTTTACACACTTTATGTGTGTGTGCCTGCCATTTGAGCTGATCATCTATGATAATTCCAAGGAGGCGGTGTTCAGACACTTGCTCAATAGAATTGCCTTCAAAGGACAAATCAAGTGAAAGGGGGCTTAATTGGTGTTTTTGGCGTGTCGCAATTACCATTGACTTGGTTTTTGCTGGATGGATACTCATTGAGTTACGTTCACACCAGGCGGACACCTCATCAAGGCTCTGTTGTAAGTCATCTGCAACCACATTAAGGTTTTTATTTGCCGTGTGGATTGACGTATCGTCAGCAAACAAGTCACATTCGACAGATTCTGACGTTAGGTGAAGAGGCAGATCGTTGATGTATAAACAAAATAGAAGAGGGCCTAACACTGACCCTTGAGGTACTCCAAACTTAACCTCCTTCACTTCAGAGAGAGAGAGAGAGAGAGAGAGAGAGAGAGAGAGAGAGAGAGAGAGAGATCAGTGTGAACTTTGAAGGAGTGGATTATTGAGGCCACAAGCACAGGAAAGGAAAATCTCATTGACATTTCTAGGAGGGAACGATGTTGCAGGCAGAACATCGTCTGACACATTTTCGATAATTCAACACTTGTCCAGTATCAAACTACCTTAACTCTTTCAAGGCGCACCCCATCAATAGCTGCGGAAGTGTCGTATAGCGTTGCCGCCGGCAACACTATACGACACTTCCGCAGCTATTGATGCGGGGCGCTTTGAATGAGTTAATGGCGTTGGACTGACTGTTTCAATTGCAATGAAATGTAACCCCTTCGATGCCAGTAGACTCTGGTTTTGGCTCTTTGACCTTCGTTAACCAGTCAAAACCAGAACAATACCAGTCGTCCATCAAAATGTGGATTCAAAGGGGAATCAGCAAGAGTTTTAGATCCTCATGAGCCCCACACCCCCCGCAAATGCGGGGGTCTCATGAGGATCTAAAACTCTTGCAATTGGTTGGTGTTCGGTTTTTTTCGGCAGTGAAGGGTGTAAGTTTATCACTGTTCACTGGATGTCTAACTGCCCTTATATGACACCTAAGTAATATGATGGTCAGCTATGGCGGAGGCTGATTCACGTAATTTTCGTGAAATTAACCCATTCAGCCCTGACGTTCTACAGCAGGAGATGCGTCGACCATGATAATTCAAGGGTAGTGCCAGATTAGCTTGGCGCCGACAGGCGCCAAGCTAATCTGGCACTACCCTTGAATTTTCATGGTCGATCCATCTCCTGCAACTGGTGCATAGTGGTTAGATGACGCCTCCAAAATTTGGGAAATACGTGCGTCGGGCTGAGTGAGTTAATGATTAAGGGGCAATTACATCGAAAATAAATTTGATATGATAAAGCCGTTTCATTCAAATTAATGATCGTGGCGCGAACAATGATTTTGCTGGACGGGGGTGAGAGAGAGAGAGAGAGGGGGGGGGGGGGGAGATACATTGGCTTTGTATCTAACGCTGAAATTTTCATATCAGTGTCGTGTAGCAAATTTGGTCAAGGCTATGTTCGGCAAAAACTTTTAGTGGTTTTTTATTTTTTTGTTTTGTACGGATTTAGATATCACGTGTTGTAGTCGTCCTAAAACTGATACAGTGAAATTTAACTCTCTGATCTGTCTTCGGTCAGTTTAGTCCACTTGTTTCAAGTCGGTGTCTCCGAGTGCGTTTAGATATATGAACCTGCGCTCTGCTGACGTACTGCCTGAAATGTCATTGAAGGCCTTGAGAGGTCATATGGACTCCGGCGTGTTACTGACCCGATAGAAGAAGAACACAACGACGTCACGTCATGTCCGGAAATGTGGCCATCCATCCGACACTTTTAGCAAAGAAATGTCCTATATAATGTCAAACCTTCTGGCTATTTAATCCAATTCTATGTTTATTAAAGGCCGTAGAACGACTTCCTTCCAGCGTCCAAACGTAAAAGTACGTCTCTGAAACGAACGCATCTTAATTTCCAAAGGACTATTTTTGACTGGGAAGCAAGAATACAAATGATGCCAGCAAGAGGCATTCTGCGGGGGCTCATGAAGATCTACGTCTCTTATAGACTAACCTGCCGTGAGATGGCCTTAGTTGCCTGCTCGGTGTTAAACCCAAATAACTAACTAACTAATTGTAGACTAACGGTTTTGTCAGTGTGTGTGGTTTGTTTTTTTTTTTTTTGCAACATTGCTTCCATTTGCCCTCAGATGGTTTTCTGTGCTGTTTCTTGCATTTCAGCATTTTCTTTGTGCAAGAGTGTCACATGGCCATCATTACGCTGTTTGCTAGGTAATGGCTTTCAGGCTTTCTTATATTACACCATCTCCGGGCTTCGCTAAGCGTACATCGTTGGCTAGCGTTCATGACTATAGGGAGAAAATCCCACTTTTTTTTTTTTTTTTGTTGCTCTGAAGGATCACCGGTGTTTGATAAGAACTTGATTTAGACTGAGAACGAAATGTGTAATACTCGTAGTCTGTCATGTTATAACTTGTGGCATAGAGTCGTAATTTCCAAAATCACGGCACAGCACACACATGGCCTCGTTTCAAGAAAATGAACCGTCTTCGGATACCATCTTGAAAATAATGGCAGACGGCACGTCATCATGAATGAAAATGCGTACTATTTTTGATTAAGTAATACCAGGTTAAAATCTTATGAAGTGCAGACAACTTTACTTTTATTTTTACTCATTCAGCCCTGACGCACTACAGCAGGACATGGGTCGACCATGAAAATTTAAGGGTAGTGCCAGATTTGCTTGGCGCCTGTCGGCGCCAAGCTAATCTGGCACTGCCCTTGAATTATCATGGTCGATCCACCTCCGGCAACTGGTGCATAGTCATTAGATGACGCCTCCAAAATGTGGGAAATACGGCCGTCGCCAATGAATGAGATAAGCAAGACTATCATGAAAACACCCCCATACTTCACAAGACTGTCATGAAAATACCCCCACACTTCACAAGACTGTCATGAAAATACCCCCACACTTCACAAGACTGTCATGAAAACACCCCCACACTTCACAAGACTGTCATGAAAACACCCCCACACTTCACAAGACTGTCATGAAAACACCCCCACACTTCACAAGACTGTCATGAAAACACCCCCACACTTCACAAGACTGTCATGAAAACACCCCCACACTTCATTAGAAGTAGTTTATACTGTCACTGCTGCCTTGCTGGGGGCAATCATGCACTTCTAAATTTATATTCGCGACATTAACACCATAACACCAAGAAAAAACTGTGATATTTAAATTTTCATGCATCAAGGTGCTCTGGAAATCCAGTGAATATGTGATATCCCCCCCCCCCCAATTGGCGTGGGTTGGGGGGGGGAGGTGGGGGGGGGGGTAGAGGGCATCAATATTCATTGCTTCCGGTCACTTATCTGCCACAGATCTATCTTGTAGCCTTCATAGGACAATATGCAAAATCTGGGGTGTAGAGTGTTCATGGAGAAGTAGTACCTTTGACTTTTCAGCCAGCAGCGCCTCTTGGGGCAGGCGGGAGCACTGGTCTTCACATGGCACTCAACTCTCACAGCTGGCTCCAGGTCCTTTACCTAGCCACACCCCGGTAACCGCTTCTGCTGGCGGGCGAAACGTTGTGAGGGGCTGACGCGTCTCTCAGTCAGTTGAAATACTTGGAGAGGAGACGGGCGCCGCCAAGTTCGCCTAAGCCCATTGAAAGGACTGATGGACAAGCAACAGAATAAGAATAACATGCCGGATCGGTCGGGGCCCGGATCACCAACGACCGCGCACCCCATTGGAGGTCTCCAGGGTGGGGGCGACAAGTGTGTTACTGGAACCAAACCCACCATCAAGCTGCCCACGCAAGGAATAACTATCGGAACTTGGAACGTTCGCACACTCTACCAGTGCGGCAAAGTGAAGGAACTCACCCATGAGTTAAAGCGCTATCGCTGGGACATTGTAGGACTTGCAGAAGTTCGATGGACAGGCTTCGGAGAAACAACAACAGATGAAGGCCATAAAATCTGGTTCAGCGGAAAAGAAACCAAGCACGAACATGGCGTAGCTTTTATCGTAAGGAAAGAGGTGGCTGGAACTGTCATCAGCTGCACCCCCGTGTCAAGCAGACTAATCTCCATCCGCATCTCCGCCCGACCACACAACATCACTATCATACAAGTATACGCTCCAACAGCAGATCATGATGATGAGGAATTAGAAGAATTCTACGAACAACTGGACAACATCATCAAGAAAACACCTAAGAAAGACATTCTGACCGTCCTCGGTGACTGGAATGCAAAGATCGCCCTGACGCTTACCAACAATGGGCAGGAACAGCTGGCAAGTTTGGCCTTGGAGAAACAAATGACAGAGGCCTGCGACTTTTAGAGTTCGCACAGAGTCACCGTCTTACCGTTGCTAATACCCTCCATCCACACAAGAAGTCAAGAACAGTGACATGGCAATCGCCAGGAGGCCTGGTCCATAACCAGACTGACTTCATCTTGCTGCCTCGACGATTCAAATCCAGCGTTAACAAAGCACAAACGAGGTCCTTTCCTGGCGCTGATATTGGCAGCGACCACAACCTCGTCCTTACTAGCCTCAAGTTGAAGCTGGCATTGAAACGAGACAGCAAGAGCCCTCGCATCCGATTCGACCTCGAGAAGCTAAAAGACCCGGAAGTAGAAGAGGTCTTCCAAGCCCAGGTGGGAGGCAGATTTGCAGCCTTGGCTACTTTGGACTGGGACGTAGACACCCTTGCTGGAAATATAAAAGAGGTGTTACTTTCTACAGCAGAAGAAGTGCTGGGGAAGCAGAGGAAGCGCAAACAGCCCTGGGTCACCGATGACATCCTTGATCTCTGTGATGAGAGGAGAGCCTGGAAGAAAAAGAGAGGCCAAGACCTCACATCAGCAAACAAGTACAGACTTGTCAACAAGAAGATCAGGAAGAGGATGAAAGAAGCCAAAGAAGATTGGATTGAAGACCAGTGTCGTAGCGTGGAAGAGGGCATGGTAAACGGCAACAGCAAGAAGGCTTATGAAACGCTAAGGACCCTCACCAAGACTCAACAGCGAACAGCCAGTCATCGAAGACAGCAGCGGCCAACTCCTTACGGAAAACACTGCTGTACTAAACAGATGGACTGAGTACTGCCGAGACTTGTATAACTACAAGCCTGAGCCAGACACCAGCATCCTCCAAAACAACCAGGCTGGGGCCAGGAAGGCCGAAGACCTGCCAGTGTTAGCTGAAGAGGTGGAAACAGCCGTACGCGGCCTGAAGGGAGGAAAGTCTCCAGGTGTAGACAACGTACCTGCTGAACTGTTGAAACATGGAGGAGAAGTAACAACGAAGGTACTCACTACACTCTGTCAAAAGATCTGGGAGCAAAAGAAATGGCCAGTAGAATGGACACAGTCTCTAGTCATCCCGCTCCCCAAGAAAGGAAACCTGAAACAGTGCCAGAACTACAGAACTATCAGTCTGATAAGTCACCCTAGCAAAGTAATGCTTAGGATCATTCTCAACCGCCTCAAAACTTTCGCCGAGGAACTGCTGGCAGAAGAACAGGCTGGCTTCAGAGTTGGAAGAAGCACTGTAGAGCAGATTTTCAACTGCCGCGTCCTGATTGAGAAACATCTGCAGCATCAGCGCGAACTCTACCACAACTTCATTGATTTCAGGAAAGCATTTGATCGCGTCTGGCACGACGGACTCTGGCAAGTCATGAGATCGTTCAACATAGAGGAGGGACTGATCCAAATGATAGAAGCGCTTTACAAGAACGCCTGCAGCGCGGTTCTACTTAACAATCAGTCAGGCGTGTTCTTCAGGACGACGATCGGTGTCCGTCAAGGATGCCTGCTCTCTCCTGTCCTTTTCAACATATTCCTGGAGAAGATCATGCAGGAAACCCTCCACGACCACCATACTTCAATCTCTATTGGTGGCAGATCCCTGTGCAATCTTCGATTCGCAGACGACATTGACCTCATGGCAGGCAGCAATAGTGAGCTTCAAAACCTGACAGACAAACTTTCAAGTAGCGCAGGGTCTTATGGCATGGAGATCAGTACGGATAAAAGCAAAGTGATGATCAACACCACAAGCGACAGCAGCAGCAACATTCACATGAACGGCCAGAAGCTAGAAGAGGTCAATAGCTTCAAGTACTTGGGAGCCACCCTGTCCAAAGACGGTAGTTGCATAGCAGAGATCCGTATCAGGATAGGTACAGCAACATCCGCAATGGCCAGGCTGGACAGGATATGGCGAAGTAACTCCATCAGCTTCACCATCAAGTACAGGCTTTACAAGTCCCTCGTAGTGTCTATTCTATACGGCTGTGAGACTTGGACACTGCTTGCAGACTCAGAAAAGAAAATCCAGGCCTTTGAGAACAAGTGCCTGAGGAAGTTGCTCCGCATCTCGTACCGCGAGCACAAGACCAACGAATATGTACGGAGCATCGTCACTTCCCTGGTGGGCCCACATGAACCCCTTCTGGCAACCGTGAAACGGCGCAAGCTTGCTTGGTTTGGCCACGTGACCCGACACAACACCTTGTCCAAGACTATCCTCCAAGGCACTCTCGAAGGAAGTCGTCGGCGAGGTCGTCAGAGAAAGAGTTGGGTCGCAAACATAAAAGAATGGACCGAACTCGAGATTCCAGACTTGCTTGCCACCGCCCAAAATAGAACTCAGTGGAGAGCACTGTCTGTTGCTGCTGCCTTTCAGTCTCCCCAACGCCCAGTTCGGGCAAGCTACTGATGATGATGATGATGAAAAAAAATAAGCCCACCCTTAGAGACCTAGATTTAAATTTCCATGCATTAAGGTGCTGGAAATCCAGTGTATATGTGATATGCCCCCCTTTGGACTGAGGGGGGGAGGGGGCTTCAATATTCATTGCTTCCGGTCACTTACTTAGCGCACCCCTCTTTCATATACTTTTTTGTGTACTTTGACCAAAGTAGACCTATGAACTTTGGTCGATAATGCACAATTCTCTCCCCTGACAGTGCTTTTTCCTATTTACTTGGTAGTTTTTTCCCCCCCCCCCCCCCTCCCCCTCTAAATTACAAGCACTGGCAATCAACCTTTCATGGTCCAGGTATCCTTCATAAGCAGCATGATTTTGATCTTTTGAAGTCGATTTATACTTTCCGCAGTTCGTTGCAAAACACCAATGACAATGGCGGATATATGGTCCATTATTGCGCGGTGCAGGACTTGGGCTTACAGAATAAAGAGTATCCCCAAATCACTGAGAAGAAAGTCAAACATTGTACGGATTTGAAACATACGTTCTGTAGATTCATCAAGTCCGCTTCGTTCACGAGAGACGGTTTTTTTTTTTTTTCTTCTTCTAATGAGCATTGCCGCCGTACTGGCTCATGCGAATAAAATTATGTCTTTTCATTCTCGCAAGGAGTTGCCTCAGTGAACATCCACCTTTTGAGATACTTACCTGATACAAACCCCTTCCCTGCCACTGCAAGTACATGTTCGTTTCTGAAATAATGTTCATTCAACGACCAACAGCCACAACTTCCAAGAGCATGGGATACAAATTGGTCTCAGCAAGAGCCATAGATCTTCATGAGCCCCCGCAGTCGCGGGGGCTCATGAGGATCTATGTCTCTTGCTGTTGGATCGTGTTTTCTTTTTCTCTATAGTGAAGGGGTTAACAGTATGACGGCTTCAAGGACGTATACCGCAGTGATCGGGGGCGATCTGGCGCAAGCGTTCTCTTTTTTCCCGTGGTTAGAAAGGGGCGCAACCTACTGTCGTTCCTCACCATAAAGGGGCGCAAGCTGTGGTTGACCTGACTTGGGTTTACGAATGACTTCTATGTTGCAGTTTCGTGCCATGCACACGGGTTTGTGTATGTAATGTAGCAGAGACGGTTCGGGGGGGGGGGGGGGGGGAAAGGGAGGGGGGGGGGATATCCTAAGGGTTCTGGAACCATCCCAGACCCAAAATTGTTTAAAAACAACTATAACAAAGTCCCTTTCTGGGGTGTTTGGATCCCAAGCCCCCCACCCGCTCCGCCCCCCCCCCCCCCCCTTTTGGTTGATATTTTGGCGAGTGGCGAGAGTGTTGACGCATACACGCTTTCTTACTCTACCCCCGCCACCACTTCCCCCTCCGCCCCCCCCCCCCCCCCCCCGCCCCCCTCTCCACCCCTCGTTGTTTGGTTTTTCTAGCGTCGGGGAGGCTGTTTGTGTCAGGTGGAAGGTCACAAATAAAAAGTTGGAACAACCCCCCCCCCCCACCGCCCTCCCCCCTCCCTCTTCGAGGTAACTGATCCGTCCCTGTGCAGGGTATTCAAGCTGAGACAGAGAACGCAAACTCAGGTCAAGGAACGTTTGCAGGAGTCATCGCGACAACCAGCGCTACCGACAGCCGAAAGTTTAACCTCTTCTCTGCAACTATCGTAGTGCCACTATTCCTACAAACACTCACCAGCTGCGGGGAAAAGGTCTAACATGACAGTTAAAGGGTAGTGCATGAATGTGTATTTGATAACAAGCAAATCATCTACTGCCTTTCACCCCGTCAGTGCCAACTGACGCCGACTGTCTTCGTTAACCCATTCAGCCCTGGCGCACTACAGCAGGAGATGGGCCGACCATGATAATTCAAGGGTAGTGCCAGATTAGCTTGGCGCCTGTCGGCGCCAAGCTAATCTGGCACTGCCCTTGAATTATCATGGTCGATCCATCTCCCGCAACTGGTGCATAGTCATTAGATGACGCCTCCAAAATGTGGGAAATATGACCGTCGGGCTGAATGTGTTAATTCAACACATCCTAGCTGTCCTAGGAACACGGATTCAAAGTGGTGTCAGCAAGAGGCATAGATCCTCATGAGCCCCGGCAACTGCGGGGGGTCGTGAGGATCTATACCTCTTGCAGTTGGGTGGTGTTCAAATTTCTCGGCACTGAACGGATTAAACTTGTATGCTACGTAAATTTTGTTTGTGTGTGTGTGCAGTAAATGAACTGTCGCTCGAAAATTGCCGAAGTAGACGAGGACTGCTTGTACTGTAATGCTGTCGCTGACTCTCAGGATAACAACATGTTGCTGCCGTGTAACTCTCAACTGCAAATTACCTAATAAATTTGTGTGCCGGTGTCATATTTCATATTGATTTGTAAAGGGGGAGCTGGGTGGCTCGGTGGTAGAGTGTTGGTCAACCGACCGAAAGGTCCCGGGTTCGAATCCAGCTTGGGTCAAAATGTGTTCAGACCCTATTTTGTGTCCTGTCTTTGAAACCACCTTCGTGGTGGAAAAGGACGTTAAGCCCTAAACGTTTAACGTGTGGTTTTTTTAAAATAATTTTTTTGTAAAACGATTGAACTCAGGTGTCGTATTCATGAAAGTGAGCTGAAATCGTCAACCAGGGTTAAAACCATTAGTCTTAGCATATAGAAGACAGAGACTTCCAGTACCGTTTGCAGTATGACCTACTCTGGGAGTGCGCCACAAGTTCACTTCTATCCTAATGAGATACGTAACATCTAAATTTGAATAGAAGTGTACTTGTGGCGAACTCCCCGATTGGATCTATCCTGGGAGTACTCCCAGGATTTTACTGCACGTGTTCTGTCGTAAAGACCTGGCCGAAAGTTTCTGGTTGCCTTCATACATCACTCCCCTGCTCAAACTCCCTCACTGGCTCCCCATCCCCCAACGCATCCAATACAAACTTCTCTCTGCTACAAATCCCTGAACAACTGCGCTCCTGCCTATCTCTCCAACTTACTTCACCCCTACACACCTTCCCGCTCCCTCCGCTCTGCCTCCGACCCTCTCCGCTTCCACATTCCTCGCACCAAACTCACCACTTTCGGCCCCCTCTCCTTCTCCGTCTACGGTCCATCCACCTGGAACACTCTCCCACTCTCTCTCCGTCAGAAACACTCTCTCTCCTCCTTCCAGTCCGCCCTCAAAACTCACCTCTTTCAACAGTTTTAGCACTATATCACCACCCTCCCCACCCCAAGCTGACCGTCGTAATGTATTTCACTATTTGTGGTACGTGAGTCATTGTCTAAAGTGTGCGCATGCGTGCGCGAGTTGTGAGTGCGCGCTTAGAGTTATAATTATTATAAGATAAGCGCATTATAAATACCGTAATTATTATTATTATTATTATAATTATCATTATTATTATTATTATTATACATACAACTACGGAACACCTGTTATCAGCATTTTCTATTCGGTTTCTTTCTTCTAGAAGTCTTTCTGTTCGTTTTCGTGCCTTCCGGGTGAGAGATTAACTTTCTGCTTCCAGCTGCTGTCACATGCGTCTCTTCAGGCTCAAATCGCTCAGTTGAACGAACTATTGCAGTGAGATAATTATCTTTTTCAAAATACATCAAGAGGACAATCACACATTTCCTGACTTAATTCCGTATTTTCCGTGAAAAAAATGTAAATACGATCCAGCTGCAAGAGACATTGATCCTCAAGGGCCCCTGCAGTCGCGAGGGCTCGTGAGTATCTATGCCTCTTGCTGACACATTATTGTATGCATGTTCCGTTGACGTCGGAGACTCTTTGGTGTTGAATTATAAAAATATGCATTAACAATGGCTGTGACGTGGAAATTACTTACATCCCTCTGTAGGCCTACATCTAGTTATTGTCACCTCTTTAACCTATTCAGCCCGACGGCCGTACTTCCCAAATTTTGGAGGCGTCATCTAATGAGTATACACTAGTTGCAGGAGATGGATAGACCATGATAATTCAAGGGCAGTGCCATATTAGCTTGGCGCCTGTCGGCGCCAAGCTAATCTGGCACTGCCTTTAAATTATCATGTCGACCCATCTCCTGCTATAGTGCGTCATGGCTGAATGGGTTAATGTAAATGAAGCGGCAGCGTTGAAATATAAAAGAACTACTGGAATTAATGTTTTCCCGACTAAATCCAGATAATGAACACGTACCAAGAGCAATTCCTGTGATACCCGTGTCCCTCGAAATCCAGCCATTTCCTACGGAACGGCAAGGAAAGTGTAGAGTCCTTAAGAAGAAAACTGTTCCAGCGTAAAATGGTCTTGACAACGTCTGTGAGCAGAAGAATATGCCATGAAAGGACGGCAACGACCTTTGTTCCACATAAGTCGCTTCGTACGGTACATAAAGACTAACCCCCAGCGGACACACATTATGTCCTCAACTCTTTTCATCCTGATACTTGAAATACATTTGACTATGCTAGTTCAAGGATGGTGCCAGAATAGCTTGGTGCCTGAGGCGCCAAGCTATTCTGGCACCACCCTTGAACTAAAATGGTTGATCTATCTCGTAATCTGTATGTAGCCTCCATAGGACAGTAAGCAACATTTTAAAAATCAGCCTCAGGACGTTATGGATTAAAGAGGGCCCCCCTCAAAACTATACCAATGACAAACAGCCCCTTCAGTCCAAGTAACACAGACGCAATTTAGGTCAGCAAAGAAGGCAAAGAGCACAGCGATAAGCGGGTGCTAATGAGGTTCTGTGTCTCTTGTAGCTGAGAGGTGTATACGAGGACTCACGGGGTTCTTTGGTTCTGGCATATCATGCAAGACGTATTGTACACAGCCTCAATCATGCGTGTCTTTCCGTCCAAGCGAAATCGCCAGCATAGTTGTTTCTGCAGGTGTTGGTGTGCATACTCTAAGCGCTGCGTCAGGTAGGACTAACCGGGTGGCACCATGCGCTGCAAGACACCGGTCAGAGAGTCCAGACTCGAGGTTCATGTCAACCCCTTCACTGCCAGCAGACGTTGGCCCGAGGGTCTTTAGCGTACTGGTGTAAATGTTCATAATCATGCACTACTATTGAGAAGAAACAAAAATGATTGATTTTACTTTTCTTTTTCTCCTTGAATGCCAACGAAAGCAAATTATCTGCTGTGTGGAGGCACAAGACTTATACATATCTAGATGTGTGTGAAAAGCGAGATTCTCATTCTATTAAACGAAAATCTCGCTCTATGCGTTTGCCCTCACATGTAAATACGTTCTTGAAACCATGGTAAACAAAACTCAATACTTAATAACTACTACATGAAAACATATACACATTGTACATTGCTTAACGTCCCGACAGCAACAAGGCTTTCTCAGGACGTGCCTGCACTGCTTTTACATTGAATGTATGTCGCCAGCCGGTCAAATACGTTAAATAAACCTAACACATGGGGCCTAAATAAAGCTAAGACCATTTAGCAACACACATCCAATATCAAGAACTACAGGCAGTGCAGACAGTAGGGAGAGTTTTAAAAAGGCAAATACAGGTGAATGGACAAAGGGTAGACAGAAACACATGCCCCAGAATAGAGAGAAAAACCCACCCTGTGGGGCTGACCAGGGTGACCCTGGGAACTAAAAAATACATGAAAACACATGAATCTAAGAAAAGCAGATATAAATGAGACTAGACAGAAGCAAAGCAATACACTACCCCCCAGAGGAGTTTTTGGTTAGTTAGTTTGTTTGTTTGTTTGTTTATTTGTTTGTGTTGTTGTATGTTTGTTTTGTGTTTTTTGTACTTTTGCTTTTTTAGTGTTTTGTGGTGTATTGCTGTTTGTTTGGTGTCTTTTTTTGTTTGTTTGTTTTGTGCCTCTCCTCTCTTGCAGAAAAGTGCACATTGCCTTTCACTCAGACGAACGAGCGTTTGTATCGAAGTAATGCAAAATACCAGAACAGTTCCATAAATAAAAGAAACAATGTGGTGTCGTAGGGGGAAAAAAGTATTTGCGAGCAGAAGAAAAGAAACACAATGTGTCGGATCACAGAAATGATTTGTAATCATGATATTTTTCTTCGTTGTCGTCTTTGATGACGTCCGTTTCTGATACGGTCAATGCCCAAAGATACGTGGGTACTGCGGGTAAGCAGAACTAAAACGGATTCAGATCTTGTAGTTAATGATGCCGTCTTATTTTTAACCCTTATCATTCGGAATACACCAGTGTATGAAATAAGTTTGACTTAAATAGTTCAAAGGTAGTGCCAGAATAGCTTGGCGCCTCTAGGCGCCACCCTTGAACTAAACCCATTGGTCTTGTTACGTGGTGGAGTTGTAGTCGTAGTATGATAAAACACACCAGGCGCACGCACGTAAGGTTCTTTTAAATAAACTTCATTCAAGTGCAATCCGTCACACGTGGCTAAGGATGTAGACAATACTGGAGTAACAGTTCCAACAATATTTTAATTCAGCGATTCAATCTCCACACAATTCAGTTCCAACTGCACCAACACTGATACAAAGTCTCTTCTGCAAATATCCACACTGTCGACACAAAGTACCTCACACAACGCACACCACACTGTTACGCTGTGTCTCTCACAATGTACACCCTATACGGGCCACGTACCTACGATAACTGTGTCTCTACAACTGACAATGCAAGACAATGTATGAAACGTGCTTCCTAGCGCCCTCTTTATATATACTACCAATTTCCAGAATCATCTACGAAAATCAGACAACGCAACCAATCAGAACAAAACACGCAACTAAAACTCATAAATAAGAATTTTCTGGAATCACTAAAATAGGCTACAAAAAGTCGGCTGCTCATTTCAGCTTTAAATCCTAATGTGTAATGAAGTCACATAAAAGTATGGTAGCCCTATCATCACGACCTTGCATATCCGCTCTAGAAGATTCTCGACCTTTCACAAAACAAAAAAAAAAGGCTGCTCAATTCACGCGCACAGAAAAACAAAATGTTTCAAACTGTTACGATCTCCCCGACGTCACACATACGAGGTCACTGGACAGTGCGACCTTTCTAGAACGTTCTGGACTAAATTTAACGTATCATAACGAAGTGAATTCCGCCCTGCGCGACCGAAAGAAAATGTTACTTAAAAAGATACGTGAATCATAACCATGATAGCTCAAATAAATATCGGATCGTTTCCTACGATTAACACATGTATGCTCTCACAGGACAACACAACCACAATCGTAACAGGTCTATATCCTTATCTGTAAAGTACTATAATGTAGCTTGCATATGGCAGCGTACAAATTCGAAGCTTCAGTTTAGCCTCAGTATGATATGGGTTAAAGAACAGGTGGTCATTAGCGGGTAATGTGTTAACCCCATCACTGCCATCGGACGCAGACTGTGGGTTTGAAATCATTGTCAATTCAGCGTGCAGGAAACAAATTGTTTCGGCAAGGGGCATAGATCCTCATGAGCCCCCGCAACGGCGGGGGCTCATGAGGATCTATGCCTCTTGCATTTGGGTGGTGTTCGGACGTTTTCGGCAGTGAGCAGGTTAAGTCAGGACGTAGGGGATTAACAGAGAAATATATTCTCTCAGATGCGCGGTAATGCTTTCATCTAATTTCTACGCTGACGTGGTAACTGTCAGGACATAGTTATCCTGATGTTTTGCTTATCACGCGTATATTTTCAAAATAAACGAAACAAAAGGGGCCCCATTAGAGGAACTAGATCTAAAAAATTCCCGTCCATCAATAGGGCTGGAAATCAAGTACATGAAAAGGGCTGGAAACCAGGTAAATGCCATATCGTACTGAGGCAAAAAGCAAAGGGCTGGAAATCAAGTACATGCAAAGGGCTGGAAACCAGGTAAATGCCATTTCATACTGAGGCAAAAAACTTCAAATTTGTACGCTGCCATACGCAAGCTACATTATAGTACCGACAGATAATGATATAGACCAATGGCTTTTGTTCAAGGGTGGTGCCAGAATAGCTTGGCGCCTAGAGGCGCCAAGCTATTCTGGCACTACCCTTGAACTATTTTAGTCAAACTTATTTCACACACTGGTGTATTTGGGTGGGTTGGTGGGGGGGGGGGGGGGCTTCGGCATGTGCTGCTTAGTCACTTACTTTACACACCCCCCTCCCACCCTCCCCCCCCCCCCCCCCCACCCCTCTCTATTTTTCCTTTTAGGCCAGTTAAACCTCTCATCATTTGTCAATAATGTTTATTTGTCTCTGTTACCTGGTCTGTCCTACCTACTTGGTAATATAGACGAAAAAGGTGACTGCCAAGCGTGTAAAATGCAGAGAAGAACCCAACGGAGAAAGAAACACGCTCAGAAAAAAAAACAGTTACAACACAATTTATGAATGTTTCGGGTAAATACCCTTTTCAAAATAGACAAACAAACAAATATAGAGATCAGTCGCTACTTAATATCTTCATTATCGCACAAGGAATGTGGCAACTGAAGGATGTGACGTAAAATAAAAGAACAAGAAAAGTGCGTAAAAAAAGAAGAAGAAGTGAAATACAAATAACATCAACTAAAAACTCATGTAAGTTAGAGACTGAGAGAAAGTGATCACGAGCTACAAGGAGTTCATTTATTTTACGACACATCCTTTAGTTGTCACATTCCTTGTGCGATAATGAAGATAAGTAGCGACTGATCTCTATGGTTTGTTTGTCTATTTTGAAAAGAAAAGGTATTTACCCGAAATATTAATAAATTGTTTTGCAACTGTCTTTTCTAAGCGTGTTTCTTTCTCCGTTGGGTTCTTCTGTACCTACTTGGTAGTTGCAGCACGCATGTGTCTCCTGAACTGCAATGCGGTCCTTAGAGGTGAAAGGAATTAGGGATCTTCGACTTCCAGTGCAAGGGGTCAAGATCATATGGCCATTACCGACTCACCCTGCTGAGCATTAGACACCATGCACATACATCAGACACTGCATATGATACTTCCATGACAACCCAACCCCTTCACTGCAGAGACAAACATGAACACGAATGGCCCAGATGCTAGATGCAATAGACCCTCATGAGCCCCTCGCAGGCGCGGGGGCTCATGAGGATGTATGTCTCTTGCTGACCATATTTGTGTATATCGACAGTTGGGCCGTTTTAGCGTTAGATTTACAAAGATTTTTTTTTTTAATGACCGATTGACGCATTCGAGAAGAAGTGCATCCGGATATGCGGCTTAAGCAGTCCAGACGCAGTTCGTCTCGAGTGAGTTACGCACGTTCTTTGGCTCTAATGGATGGCCATAATCATGTCTGAGAGACAATTACACGTAGGCCCTATTCGTGCGGTTCACATTAATTCATTGTGCGCGAGGTACGAAACACCCACATTTGGGAGTTATCCTCCGAGGACTTCATTACAGTTCAGGAGACAGATCGACCATGATAGTTCAAGGGTGGTGGCAGAATAGCTTGGCGCCTATAGGTGCCAAGCTATTCTGCCACCAGTCTTGAACTATCATGGTCCAGTCATATCTTGCTGTGGTGTGTCGCGGGCAGAATGAGATAAGGCGATGCGGCGGAGCCTGGAAAGTGCACCACTTTGGGAAACACAAGTCTAGTCTGTTCTGTGCAGGCAAAAGGCAAGAAGTCCACTTTTGTGAAACGCAAGATTTTCATTGTATTACAATAAAAAAATCTCGCTGTTCATAAAATTGGACTTACTGTCTTTTATGCGCAAAGAGTCCAGTGTTTTCCTGGAGAACAGCGCTATACAAGAAATATTTATTTATTTATTTATTATTATTATTATTATTATTATTATTATTATTATTATTATTATTATTATTATTATTATTCTTTTCCACTCACAGTGCACAGGGCCATAGTCTATTCGGCGCACGTGATCATAAATTTCGCGTCTGAAACCACTGCACACTGACCGACGATCACGTCAAGAACACAAAAGAAATGGGACCAGCAATCTATCTATCTATCTATCTATCTATCTATCTATCTATCTATCTATCTATCTATCTATCTATCTATCTATCTATCTATCTATCTATCTATCTATCTATCTATCTATCTATCTATCTATCTATCTATCTATCTATCTATCTATCTATCTATCTATCTGTCTATCTATCTATCTATCTATCTACCTACTTGTCTAGTCTAGTCTAGTCTAGTCTATCTACCTATCTATCTAATCTTGTCTAGTCTAGTCTAGTCTAGTCTAGTCTATCTATCTATCTATCTATCTATCTATCTATCTATCTATCTATCTATCTATCTATATCTATCTATCTATCTATCTATCTATCTATCTATCTATCTATCTATCTATCTATCTATCTATATCTATCTATCTATCTATCTATCTATCTATCTATCTATCTATCTATCTATCTATCTATCTATCTATCTATCTATCTATCTATCACTCTCTTGGCTTGACTTCGCGAACGAAGATTTTATAGGAGTTGCCCACGACGTCTGCAGGCTTGTTCGTGGCTGCGGAGGCCAATCCGAGACAGGCAGGTTCGACCGCAGTGGCTGCAGGGGAAGGTATGGCCAGGGTTCTGAGTTGCGGCATCTCTGTTTTTTCTCCTGAGCCGCTTGTCCTTAAGGCTAGCTCTGTGAGAGTCCTCAAAGGAGACAGCTGCCTTGTAAATGGTGGAGCGCCAGGTGTCACGGTCCGCAGCAAGCGAAGACCACTGGTGGTGGTCGATTTGGCAGGCACTAAGTGACTTCTTGAGACAGTCTTTGTATCTCTTCTTTGGTGCCCCTCTGTCACGGTGTCCAGTAGCAAGCTCGCCGAACAGGGTGATCTTTGGTAGGCGATGATCCTCCATCCTGGAGACATGCCCCGCCCAGCGGAGCTGCGTCCGCAGCAGCAAAGCCTCGATGCTCACAGTTTCGGCCTGTTCAAGGACCTCGACGTTGGTGACATAGTCACTCCAGTGAATGCCCAGGATGGTACGCAGGCAGCGCTGGTGGAAGCGTTCGAGGAGTCGTAGTTGGCTGCGGTAGAGGGCCCAGGACTCGGAACCATACAGCAGGGTGGTGAGGACCACAGCTCTGTACACGCTGATCTTGGTGCCTGTTTTCAGCTGTTGATTGTGCCACACCCGCTTGAAAAGTCGCCCGAAAGCGCTGTTCGCTTTTGCCAGCCTGCTGTCAAGCTCCTTGTCCAGCTTGGCGTCCGACCTGATAATGCAGCCAAGGTAAGTAAACTGGTGCACTGACTTTAGTTCAGACTCGCCAATGGTGATGTGAGGAGGGCGATACACTGTCTTGGGTGCCGGCTGATGGAGGACCTCTGTCTTTTTCAGACTGACCTCGAGTCCAAAGAGCTGGGCAGCATCTGCGAAGCAAGAGGTGATGCGCTGCAGGGCTCTCTCTGTGTGTGCAACGAGGGCAGCATCATCAGCAAAAAGCAGCTCACGAATCAGTTGGTCTAGGGTTTTCGTGTGGGCCTGCAGTCGTCTGAGGTTGAACAGGCTGCCATCGAGACGATACCTGATGTACACTGCATCGTCATCATCGAGGTCCACTGTGGCCTGCTTCAACATCATGCTAAAAAAGATGGTGAAGAGGGTCGGTGCCAGCACGCAGCCCTGCTTTACGCCGTTGAGAATAGGGAATGGTTCTGAGAGGTCATTGTTGAGTCTGACCTGGCCTTGCTGGTCCTCGTGGAGCTGGACAATCATATTGAGGAACTTTGGGGGACAGCCAAGTCGCTCCAGGATCTGCCACATGCCTTGCCTGCTCACAGTGTCGAACGCTTTTGTTAGGTCGACAAATGTTACGTACAGCCCTTTGTTCTGCTCGCGGCACTTCTCCTGTAGCTGTCTCAGCACAAAGACCATATCGGTGGTGCTCCTGTTTGCTCTGAAGCCACACTGGCCCTCTGGGAGTTGGTCTTCAGCGATGGCAGGTACCAGCCGATTCAGGAGCAGCCTTGCAAGGATTTTCCCAGCAATGGACAGCCGGGTAATTCCCCGATAGTTGGAACAGTCAGACTTCTCGCCTTTGTTCTTGTACAGGGTGATAACGACTGCATCACGGAGATCTTTTGGTAGTGTTCCTTCCTCCCAGCAGCAGAGAAAGAGGTCATGGAGCTTGTTGTGCAGTGCTGTGCCTCCATGTTTCCAGATCTCTGGCGGTATTCCATCAATGCCTGCTGCTTTGCCACTCTTGAGCTGGTGGATGGCTGTGAGGGTCTCTTCAGCGGTGGGCGGTTCGTCCAATTCAACCTTTACTGGGAGGTGTGGGATTTGTAGGACGACTGCTTCTTGAACAGTGCGCTCAGCGCTGAAGAGGCTCTGAAAGTATTCCGACCAGCGGTTCAAGATGGAGGTATTATCTGTGAGGAGTGCCTGGCCATTCGCGCTTCGCAGGGGACTTTGTACCAGGCGCCTGGGGCCATACACTGCTTTCAGTGCTTCGTAGAAGCCCCTGTAGTCACCATTGTCAGCACAAAGTTGGGTCCTCTGTGCAAGTCTGGTCCACCACTCATTCTGGAGATCTCTGAGCTTGCGCTGGAGACTGCTGCAGACGAGGCGGAAGGCAGACTTCTTCACAGGGCAGGAAGGCTGGGCTAGGTGGGCCTGATGGGCGGCTCTTTTTTTTGCTAGGTGTTCCTGGATCTCTACATCGTTTTCGTCAAACCAGTCTTTGTTTTTCTTTCTGGCGAAACCCAAGACTTCTGCAGAGGATTTTGCAATAGCAGTTTTCAGTTGTTCCCAAAGTGTTTCAGGGGAGGAGTCTACTGGGTCCGCTGTGTCTTTGAGCCTGCGCTGTAAATCTGTCTGAAAGGCAGCTTTCACATCGTCACGCTGAAGGCTGGCAACATCAAGCTTTTTCTTGGGGGGCCCCCATTTCTTGGGTTTTGGCTTGAAGTGGAGCCTGAGTTTGCAGCGGACAAGGCGGTGGTCAGTGTGGCACTCTGCGCTGGGCATCACTCTGGTGAGGAGGACGTCACTGCGGTCCCTCTGACGCACTAGGACATAGTCGATAAGGTGCCAGTGTTTGGAGCGAGGATGCATCCAGGTGGTCTTTCGACTGTCCTTTTGCTGAAAAGTAGTGTTGGTGATGACCAGTTGCTGCTCCGCACAGAACTCCAACAGTAGGCGGCCATTGTCATTGCAGTTCCCCACGCCATGCTTGCCGAGGACTCCTTTCCAGGCTTCAGAGTCCTGGCCCACTCTGGCGTTGAAGTCGCCAAGGATGATGACTTTGTCGTCTGCAGGGGTACTCTGTAGGAGGCTGCGCAGGTCAGTGTAAAACTTGTCCTTTTCAGCAGGCTCTGCCAGGAGGGTTGGGGAGTACACACTGAGAAGGGTGACGTGCTGCTGGTGTCTCAGTGGGAGGCGCATGGACATGATGCGGTCTGAGTGGCCCGTTGGTAGGTTTTCCAGCTTAGTCGCAATGGATGTCTTGACCATGAAACCCACGCCTGAAAGCCGTCTTTCTGATGCAGGCCTGCCTGACCAGTAGAGGGTGTACCCAGCACCAAGTTCTTGGAGGCTGCCTTCGTCCGGAAGGCGTACTTCGCTGAGCGCGGCGATGTCGATGTTTAACCTCCGCAATTCATGGGCAATGAGGGCGGAGCGACGTTCAGGGCGTCCGCTGTCTGCTTTGTCGAGCATGGTTCGGACGTTCCAGCATGCTACGTTGAGTCCGGTCGCGGTCGTCGTGAGAGTGGATCCGTTATTCTTTCTTGTTTTTTGACCGCAGGAGAAGATGCCCGTTGACCGCGGCTAGCCAACTGGGGTTGCGAGGGGACGAGCTTTGGTTAGGCCACCTTTTCTAGGCCCCTCTCCGTGTGGAGCAAGCAGTGCTGTCCCTAGAGAAGGCTGCTTGGTCGTTCAGGGTGTGCCGAGTGGTGTTGTCATCCCCAGGTCAACATCAGGCGACCAATATCCTGAACCGCCTGCATGCAGGTTTGAGACTGCGGCTTCCAGTGACATCTTTCACCTGCCGTTTCGCCCCTCGCCCGTCGCTACAGGACTTGGAATGGTCAGTGTCATGGTCCGTGGACGTTTCCTAAAGCCTGCGCGGTGGAGCTTTTTGGTGGAGTGCAGTGTGCGCAGTACTGGCCCCACCCTTTAAACCCTTGGTTCATCTGCCATGGCCTAGCAAGCTGGGACGATGGCATCGAGGTCCTCGGGTCGTAGGTTTTATCATAGACCATAAATAACCGGACCGCTCTCTCTCCTGCTTCCGGTCTCTGCACTCGTCGCGCAACTATTCTTGCGCATCAGTCAACTCATTATTCCGGTTCAGTACATCGGAGAGCTTTTCACGTGGATTGTTTCTATGATTTTGGTTAGTGGTGCAGTTTGTAAAGTGTCTTTTGTCTTGCATTATGCCTGGTGCAAGTTGTACGATTGTGGGCTGTGGTGCATGCAACGGAAAGCACAAGGGGCTGTCGTTTTTCTCCATTCGCCAACCAAAGGACTTGAAGTGGGAGAGAGAGCTTGTTCACGCCGTGAATCGTGCAGACAGCAATTTTAACAAAGACACTGCAAAGATTTGTTCTAGACACTTTCGACAGGAATGCGTGAAGTTGGGTAAGTATTATTTACCTAGAATATAAGCTCGTTCTAATCATATTAAGTTCAATTCACTATACAAAAGTTTTATCCTGCGATTTATTCGGGACTCTTGCATGATGTTAATATCGTAAGCAAAAGTAGCAGTACTCCCCAGTAGCACACGTGTGTACTTTCACTTTCAGTAAGTATTCAGTTCTGAGTCATATTCGGTTTGCTACTTCATGCAGAGGAACGATAGAACGGAATAGAAATCACAGGAGTATAATTAACTGTCAATTTTGTTTATGGTTGATCACTATATAATTTGTGTCTTTGCAAATTTCTTATTTTTCTGGTATTATGTTGCTGTAGGTCCTGGTGGGAAAAAACGGTATCTTCTACCCGGGAGCCTTCCAACAGAGTGTATGCCTGTCAAGTCCATTGTCACAAGGCAACCTCCTCCAAGAAAAGAACCTGTAAGTGTCTATTTATCTTATAAAATCCTGTTGACAGTGTTGTATGACATTTGATAACATCCCATGGAGCAGTAGATCCATATCCGATGAACAGTTGTGCACTTGCCCATGCAGTTATGTCGATTTTGTACTTTAGACTTGGGCATTCATTTCTCCATTGTGGCATAAATCTGGTTTTGCCTTTGGCATTGATTTCTCCAGGGTTTATGATCAAATTGCAATAAAATTAATTTATGACTATGATAGTCCTGTAACTTTCCCAGGGCATGTGCAGTGCGCATAACTCTGTTTAAAGGGGTCACACAATTACATGGAAATGTCACATGTTTATATAAAATATATTTCCATTGGATTGAGGTCAAATTTAAAATTTGGTGTATAGTGACCTTATGAGGTGGTATTGTCAGTGCAATAATTCAGACTAGGCCAGTAGGGGCTAAACTGTTTAACAAAAGTGTGCTCATATCCTCAGTG
>BTPG01000008.1:81957962-82182881 GCA_036245525.1 Semisulcospira habei | reverse complement strand
CTTCCTAGCGCCCTCTTTATATATACTACCAATTTCCAGAATCATCTACGAAAATCAGACAACGCAACCAATCAGAACAAAACACGCAACTAAAACTCATAAATAAGAATTTTCTGGAATCACTAAAATAGGCTACAAAAACTCGGCTGCTCATTTCAGCTTTAAATCCTAATGTGTAATGAAGTCACATAAAAGTATGGTAGCCCTATCATCACGACCTTGCATATCCGCCGTCTAGAAGATTCTCGACCTTTCACAAAACAAAAAAAAAGGCTGCTCAATTCACGCGCACAGAAAAACAAAATGTTGCAAACTGTTACGAACTCCCCGACGTCACACATACGAGGTCACTGGACAGTGCGACCTTTCTAGAACGTTCTGGACTAAATTTAACGTATCATAACGAAGTGAATTCCGCTCTGCGCGACCGAAAGAAAATGTTACTTAAAAAGATACGTGAATCATAACCATGATAGCTCAAATAAATATCGGATCGTTTCCTACGATTAACACATGTATGCTCTCACAGGACAACACAACCACAATCGTAACAGGTCTATATCCTTATCTGTAAGTACTATAATGTAGCTTGCATCTGGCAGTGTACAAATTCGAAGCTTTTAGCCTCGGTATGATATGGGTTAAAGAACAGGTAGTCATTAGCGGGTAATGTGTTAACCCCATCACTGCCATCGGACGCAGACTATGGGTTTGATTGTTTCGGCAAGGGGCATAGATCCTCATGAGCCCCCGCAACGGCGGGGGCTCATGAGGATCTATGCCTCTTGCATTTGGGTGGTGTTCGGACGTTTTCGGCAGTGAGCAGGTTAAGTCAGGACGTAGGGGATTAACAGAGAAATATATTCTCTCAGATGCGCGGTAATGCTTTCATCTAATTTCTACGCTGACGTGGTAACTGTCAGGACATAGTTATCCTGATGTTTTGCTTATCACGCGTATATTTTCAAAATAAACGAAACAAAAGGGGACCCATTAGAGGAACTAGATCTAAAAAATTCCCGTCCATCAATAGGGCTGGAAATCAAGTACATGAAAAGGGCTGGAAACCAGGTAAATGCCATATCGTACTGAGGCAAAAAGCAAAGGGCTGGAAATCAAGTACATGCAAAGGGCTGGAAACCAGGTAAATGCCATTTCATACTGAGGCAAAAAACTTCAAATTTGTACGCTGCCATACGCAAGCTACATTATAGTACCGACAGATAATGATATAGACCAATGGCTTTTGTTCAAGGGTGGTGCCAGAGTAGCTTGGCGCCTAGAGGCGCCAAGCTATTCTGGCACTACCCTTGAACTATTTTAGTCAAACTTATTTCACACACTGGTGTATTTGGGTGGGTTGGTGGGGGGGGGGGGGGGCTTCGGCATGTGCTGCTTAGTCACTTACTTTACACCCCCTCCACCCTCCCCCCCCCCACCCCACCCCTCTCTATTTTTCCTTTTAGGCCAGTTAAACCTCTCATCATTTGTCAATAATGTTTATTTGTCTCTGTTACCTGGTCTGTCCTACCTACTTGGTAATATAGACGAAAAAGGTGACTGCCAAGCGTGTAAAATGCAGAGAAAGAAACACGCTCAGAAAAAAAACAGTTACAACACAATTTATGAATGTTTCGGGTAAATACCCTTTTCAAAATAGACAAACAAACAAATATAGAGATCAGTCGCTACTTAATATCTTTATTATCGCACAAGGAATGTGGCAACTGAAGGATGTGACGTAAAATAAAAGAACAAGAAAAGTGCGTAAAAAAAGAAGAAGAAGTGAAATACAAATAACATCAACTAAAAACTCATGTAAGTTAGAGACTGAGAGAAAGTGATCACGAGCTACAAGGAGTTCATTTATTTTACGACACATCCTTTAGTTGTCACATTCCTTGTGCGATAATGAAGATAAGTAGCGACTGATCTCTATGGTTTGTTTGTCTATTTTGAAAAGAAAAGGTATTTACCCGAAATATTAATAAATTGTTTTGCAACTGTCTTTTCTAAGCGTGTTTCTTTCTCCGTTGGGTTCTTCTGTACCTACTTGGTAGTTGCAGCACGCATGTGTCTCCTGAACTGCAATGCGGTCCTTAGAGGTGAAAGGAATTAGGGATCTTCGACTTCCAGTGCAAGGGGTCAAGATCATATGGCCATTACCGACTCACCCTGCTGAGCATTAGACACCATGCACATACATCAGACACTGCATATGATACTTCCATGACAACCCAACCCCTTCACTGCAGAGACAAACATGAACACGAATGGCCCAGATGCTAGATGCAATAGACCCTCATGAGCCCCTCGCAGGCGCGGGGGCTCATGAGGATGTATGTCTCTTGCTGACCATATTTGTGTATATCGACAGTTGGGCCGTTTTAGCGTTAGATTTACAAAGATTTTTTTTTTAAATGACCGATTGACGCATTCGAGAAGAAGTGCATCCGGATATGCGGCTTAAGCAGTCCAGACGCAGTTCGTCTCGAGTGAGTTACGCACGTTCTTTGGCTCTAATGGATGGCTATAATCATGTCTGAGAGACAATTACACGTAGGCCCTATTCGTGCGGTTCACATTAATTCATTGTGCGCGAGGTACGAAACACCCACATTTGGGAGTTATCCTCCGAGGACTTCATTACAGTTCAGGAGACAGATCGACCATGATAGTTCAAGGGTGGTGGCAGAATAGCTTGGCGCCTATAGGTGCCAAGCTATTCTGCCACCAGTCTTGAACTATCATGGTCCAGTCATATCTTGCTGTGGTGTGTCGCGGGCAGAATGAGATAAGGCGATGCGGCGGAGCCTGGAAAGTGCACCACTTTGGGAAACACAAGTCTAGTCTGTTCTGTGCAGGCAAAAGGCAAGAAGTCCACTTTTGTGAAACGCAAGATTTTCATTGTATTACAATAAAAAAAATCTCGCTGTTCATAAAATTGGACTTACTGTCTTTTATGCGCAAAGAGTCCAGTGTTTTCCTGGAGAACAGCGCTATACAAGAAATATTTATTTATTTATTTATTATTATTATTATTATTATTATTATTATTATTATTATTATTATTATTATTATTATTATTATTATTCTTTTCCACTCACAGTGCACAGGGCCATAGTCTATTCGGCGCACGTGATCATAAATTTCGCGTCTGAAACCACTGCACACTGACCGACGATCACGTCAAGAACACAAAAGAAATGGGACCAGCAATCTATCTATCTATCTATCTATCTATCTATCTATCTATCTATCTATCTATCTATCTATCTATCTATCTATCTATCTATCTATCTATCTATCTATCTATCTATCTATCTATTTATCTATCTACCTATCTATCTATCTATCTATCTATCTATCTATCTATCTATCTATCTATCTATCTATCTATCTATCTGTCTATCTATCTATCTACCTATCTATCTAATCTTGTCTAGTCTAGTCTAGTCTAGTCTATCTACCTATCTATCTAATCTTGTCTAGTCTAGTCTAGTCTAGTCTAGTCTAGTCTATCTATCTATCTATCTATCTATCTATCTATCTATCTATATCTATCTATCTATCTATCTATCTATCTATCTATCTATCTATCTATCTATCTATCTATCTATCTATCTATCTATCTATCTATCTATCTATCTATCTATCTATCTATCTATCTATCTATCTATCTATCTATCTATCTATCTATCACTCTCTTGGCTTGACTTCGCGAACGAAGATTTTATAGGAGTTGCCCACGACGTCTGCAGGCTTGTTCGTGGCTGCGGAGGCCAATCCGAGACAGGCAGGTTCGACCGCAGTGGCTGCAGGGGAAGGTATGGCCAGGGTTCTGAGTTGCGGCATCTCTGTTTTTTCTCCTGAGCCGCTTGTCCTTAAGGCTAGCTCTGTGAGAGTCCTCAAAGGAGACAGCTGCCTTGTAAATGGTGGAGCGCCAGGTGTCACGGTCCGCAGCAAGCGAAGACCACTGGTGGTGGTCGATTTGGCAGGCACTAAGTGACTTCTTGAGACAGTCTTTGTATCTCTTCTTTGGTGCCCCTCTGTCACGGTGTCCAGTAGCAAGCTCGCCGAACAGGGTGATCTTTGGTAGGCGATGATCCTCCATCCTGGAGACATGCCCCGCCCAGCGGAGCTGTGTCCGCAGCAGCAAAGCCTCGATGCTCACAGTTTCGGCCTGTTCAAGGACCTCGACGTTGGTGACATAGTCACTCCAGTGAATGCCCAGGATGGTACGCAGGCAGCGCTGGTGGAAGCGTTCGAGGAGTCGTAGTTGGCTGCGGTAGAGGGCCCAGGACTCGGAACCATACAGCAGGGTGGTGAGGACCACAGCTCTGTACACGCTGATCTTGGTGCCTGTTTTCAGCTGTTGATTGTGCCACACCCGCTTGAAAAGTCGCCCGAAAGCGCTGTTCGCTTTTGCCAGCCTGCTGTCAAGCTCCTTGTCCAGCTTGGCGTCCGACGTGATAATGCAGCCAAGGTAAGTAAACTGGTGCACTGACTTTAGTTCAGACTCGCCAATGGTGATGTGAGGAGGGCGATACACTGTCTTGGGTGCCGGCTGATGGAGGACCTCTGTCTTTTTCAGACTGACCTCGAGTCCAAAGAGCTGGGCAGCATCTGCGAAGCAAGACGTGATGCGCTGCAGGGCTCTCTCTGTGTGTGCAACGAGGGCAGCATCATCAGCAAAAAGCAGCTCACGAATCAGTTGGTCTAGGGTTTTCGTGTGGGCCTGCAGTCGTCTGAGGTTGAACAGGCTGCCATCGAGACGATACCTGATGTACACTGCATCGTCATCATCGAGGTCCACTGTGGCCTGCTTCAACATCATGCTAAAAAAGATGGTGAAGAGGGTCGGTGCCAGCACGCAGCCCTGCTTTACGCCGTTGAGAATAGGGAATGGTTCTGAGAGGTCATTGTTGAGTCTGACCTGGCCTTGCTGGTCCTCGTGTAGCTGGACAATCATGTTGAGGAACTTTGGGGGACAGCCAAGTCGCTCCAGGATCTGCCACATGCCTTGCCTGCTCACAGTGTCGAACGCTTTTGTTAGGTCGACAAATGTTACGTACAGCCCTTTGTTCTGCTCGCGGCACTTCTCCTGTAGCTGTCTCAGCACAAAGACCATATCGGTGGTGCTCCTGTTTGCTCTGAAGCCACACTGGCCCTCTGGGAGTTGGTCTTCAGCGATGGCAGGTACCAGCCGATTCAGGAGCAGCCTTGCAAGGATTTTCCCAGCAATGGACAGCAGGGTAATTCCCCGATAGTTGGAACAGTCAGACTTCTCGCCTTTGTTCTTGTACAGGGTGATAACGACTGCATCACGGAGATCTTTTGGTAGTGTTCCTTCCTCCCAGCAGCAGAGAAAGAGGTCATGGAGCTTGTTGTGCAGTGCTGTGCCTCCATGTTTCCAGATCTCTGGCGGTATTCCATCAATGCCTGCTGCTTTGCCACTCTTGAGCTGGTGGATGGCTGTGAGGGTCTCTTCAGCGGTGGGCGGTTCGTCCAATTCAACCTTTACTGGGAGGTGTGGGATTTGTAGGACGACTGCTTCTTGAACAGTGCGCTCAGCGCTGAAGAGGCTCTGAAAGTATTCCGACCAGCGGTTCAAGATGGAGGTATTATCTGTGAGGAGTGCCTGGCCATTCGCGCTTCGCAGGGGACTTTGTACCAGGTGCCTGGGGCCATACACTGCTTTCAGTGCTTCGTAGAAGCCCCTGTAGTCACCATTGTCAGCACAAAGCTGGGTCCTCTGTGCAAGTCTGGTCCACCACTCATTCTGGAGATCTCTGAGCTTGCGCTGGAGACTGCTGCAGACGAGGCGGAAGGCAGACTTCTTCACAGGGCAGGAAGGCTGGGCTAGGTGGGCCTGATGGGCGGCTCTTTTTTTTGCTAGGTGTTCCTGGATCTCTACATCGTTTTCGTCAAACCAGTCTTTGTTCTTCTTTCTGGCGAAACCCAAGACTTCTGCAGAGGATTTTGCAATAGCAGTTTTCAGTTGTTCCCAAAGTGTTTCAGGGGAGGAGTCTACTGGGTCCGCTGTGTCTTTGAGCCTGCGCTGTAAATCTGTCTGAAAGGCAGCTTTCACATCGTCACGCTGAAGGCTGGCAACATCAAGCTTTTTCTTGGGGGGCCCCCATTTCTTGGGTTTTGGCTTGAAGTGGAGCCTGAGTTTGCAGCGGACAAGGCGGTGGTCAGTGTGGCACTCTGCGCTGGGCATCACTCTGGTGAGGAGGACGTCACTGCGGTCCCTCTGACGCACTAGGACATAGTCGATAAGGTGCCAGTGTTTGGAGCGAGGATGCATCCAGGTGGTCTTTCGACTGTCCTTTTGCTGAAAAGTAGTGTTGGTGATGACCAGTTGCTGCTCCGCACAGAACTCCAACAGTAGGCGGCCATTGTCATTGCAGTTCCCCACGCCATGCTTGCCGAGGACTCCTTTCCAGGCTTCAGAGTCCTGGCCCACTCTGGCGTTGAAGTCGCCAAGGATGATGACTTTGTCGTCTGCAGGGGTACTCTGTAGGAGGCTGCGCAGGTCAGTGTAAAACTTGTCCTTTTCAGCAGGCTCTGCCAGGAGGGTTGGGGAGTACACACTGAGAAGGGTGACGTGCTGCTGGTGTCTCAGTGGGAGGCGCATGGACATGATGCGGTCTGAGTGGCCCGTTGGTAGGTTTTCCAGCTTAGTCGCAATGGATGTCTTGACCATGAAACCCACGCCTGAAAGCCGTCTTTCTGATGCAGGCCTGCCTGACCAGTAGAGGGTGTACCCAGCACCAAGTTCTTGGAGGCTGCCTTCGTCCGGAAGGCGTACTTCGCTGAGCGCGGCGATGTCGATGTTTAACCTCCGCAATTCATGGGCAATGAGGGCGGAGCGACGTTCAGGGCGTCCGCTGTCTGCTTTGTCGAGCATGGTTCGGACGTTCCAGCATGCTACGTTGAGTCCGGTCGTGGTCGTCATGAGAGTGGATCCGTTATTCTTTCTTGTTTTTTGACCGCAGGAGAAGATGCCCGTTGACCGCGGCTAGCCAACTGGGGTTGCGAGGGGACGAGCTTTGGTTAGGCCACCTTTTCTAGGCCCCTCTCCGTGTGGAGCAAGCAGTGCTGTCCCTAGAGAAGGCTGCTTGGTCGTTCAGGGTGTGCCGAGTGGTGTTGTCATCCCCAGGTCAACATCAGGCGACCAATATCCTGAACCGCCTGCATGCAGGTTTGAGACTGCGGCTTCCAGTGACATCTTTCACCTGCCGTTTCGCCCCTCGCCCGTCGCTACAGGACTTGGAATGGTCAGTGTCATGGTCCGTGGACGTTTCCTAAAGCCTGCGCGGTGGAGCTTTTTGGTGGAGTGCAGTGTGCGCAGTACTGGCCCCACCCTTTAAACCCTTGGTTCATCTGCCATGGCCTAGCAAGCTGGGACGATGGCATCGAGGTCCTCGGGTCGTAGGTTTTATATCAGACTGTCCTTGTCCTAGTCTCTGGCTCAAAAGCCTTCCCTGGAGACACGGGGGCTTTGATGTCAGGGGTTTCCTCCCTTAGCCTTTCCGCAGCCAAGCGGCCAGGCCTGCAAGGCAGCAGGCGACTCGTGGAGGGCGGGGTCGTCTATGTCCCGTGCAGATGTGAACTATCTATCTATCTATCTATCTATCTATCTATCTATCTATCTATCTATCTATCTATCTATCTATCTATCTATCTATCTATCTATCTATCTATCTATCTATCTATCTATCTATCTATCTATCTATCTATCTATCTATCTATCTATCTATCTATCTATCTATCTATCTATCTATCTATCTATCTATCCAGCTATCCAGCTATCTATCTATCTATCTATCTATCTGTCATATATCTGAGCCAGAATGAGATTATTCATACAGGACTGATGTCATCCAAATGCTCAAATTCATGATTATCAATTGGTTAGTAATACAGAACTCTATTGCTGTCGTAACTGTGAAATGTGTGTAGTTTTGATTGCGAAGTAGAACCTTCAATATTGACGCTATACTCAAAGTGATTTTTAAACTCAATTTGTACCTGAGAAATCGGTGACTTACTGCACGATATAAATTCATGTACGTTTTTCTGATATAGCTAACGTGTCTAATGTGTGACGTCACGACGGAGTCTCAACCACGTTTAGTTTGTATTTGTTGTGTGCTAGACCGTAACGGATCAGTGACACCCATTGCGTGAGTCTCTTTGTGCGACGATTAGTCGCGATACAATCACACAACATAATCCTGTTACTAAGAGGTTCAGGATTAGCACTTGACCCCTGATGACTGATCAGTGTGTGATGGCTGGCTTAGTGGTCAGTGTGGATAGACACACCTGCGTGCAATTCTCATCGAAATGCGCGTATAATTATGACAATTGCAGCGCTCTGTGACTTTACAAACTGTGTTAGCCTGTGTATTGAACAGGAGTGCACAACTTAGTCGCTATTAAAGTGATTCTTATCACTGACTGTGTCGGTAGCAAATAGAATAATATTACTCTGGTACGCTTCATCGCGTTTTTGTTTTTAGCAACGGTACGTTGCGAACGCAGAGACCTATATCTGCAGACTTTTGTTCACTTACATCTACGATCCGCTATTATTTTTATTTTTAGTTTTTTCTTACTTTTTTTAATCTTTCGCGCATGTTTCAGTGCTGTGTTTTGACCACTGATCTGCATGCCACATAGTGACACTTTTATTGTTGTTTAAACTGTCATTTAGTTTGTTATAATATTTGAAATTAGTATTTGGTTGCGAAGTTACCTAACATGTTTACTAGTGTCAGCGATCATTTGCTTAGAATAGGCCACCGCAATGTATATCACCTTTGCAGTAAAGTAGCAGACGTTACAGTACTACTCAACCAACCCTCCCCATATCATATATTTGGCTTTACAGAAAGTAGGTTGACAGAGAATATAAGTGACCAAGCTATCCGCACCATACAAAATTTCTCCGTTCATAGGCGAGATGCTTCAGCACCTGGTCATACTGGCATTTGTGCTTATGTTCACAACACTATTGCTAACAACGTGACACGACGATGTGACCTGGAATCCACCCATGTGGAAAGCCTGTGGTTTGAGATAAAAGCAAACGCCAAGTCAACCCCTACCTTCGTATGTTTTATTTACAGAAACCCCGCAGCTACAGTGTCCTGGCAAGATGATTTTGTTGTAATGGTTGACAAAGTACAAAACTCCAAGGGTGATATACATATACTCGGTGATTTTAATGTTGATTTATTGAAACCTGGCAACACGTCATGGAAATCCATGATAACGTTCTTAGGCCTTACACAAGTAGTTCAGTCACCCACCAGGGTCACTGCTACATCATCCACATTAATTGACTATGTTTATACAACCAACGACAGTGCCCTTAGCAATGTCTACGTACCCAGCATCTCTGTCAGTGATCATTTTCCTATTTGTTTTTCATTATCTGCGAAGTTGCCAAAGAAACTTCATAAGGAGCATATAACCATCCTCTACAGATCATTCAAAAAATTTAACCAAGATGATTTTTTGCATGACCTTTCCCAAACACCATTTTCCGATGTGTATAACTATAACGATCCCAATGTAGCGCTGTCCCACTGGTATAAGTTGTTCCTCGGTGTTCTTGACAGACATGCCCCGAGGCGCACTAAGCGTGTTAAACACCCCACTGTGCCTGAGTGGCTGACGGATGAGATTAAAAGTGCGATGGAATTAAGAGATCTATTGAAACAACAAAAGAAATTTAACGAGTACAAAAAACAGCGAAACATAGTTAAATCATTAGTACGTAAAGCACAGAGGCAGTATGCTGAAAAGATTATTGCGGGCGGCAACGACATACGCAGCGTGTGGCAGGTGATTAACACATTTACTAAAGGACAATCTAGCAAATCAACGAGTGTCCCCCCGCACCTTACAGCTGATGTATTTAATGAACACTTTCTTAACATTGCTAAAACCCTGTCACAGACGAACACCAGTGAGCCAGGTGAATACGTATGTTCAGAACAATTGAAACAGCACAGTCAGATAAACGCTGGCAATACTTTCTCAGTTCCCCTAATGACCGTCCTTGATGTAGGAAAATCTATAACCAACATGAAAAGTAAAACATCTTGTGGTGTAGACGGTATTAGCAGTAAAATCCTGAAAATTGCGCTCCCGTATATTGTTGAATCGTTAACCTTTATATATAACCTTTCGATTCAAAAGAGCATGTTTCCCGATGAATTGAAAATAGCAAAAGTTACTCCTCTACCCAAAAGCAAAGATCTGAGCGACCCAAGTGAGTACAGACCTATTTGAATCTTATCAGCAGTGTCCAAGCCACTTGAAAAGCATATACATAATCATTTACTTCAATTCCTGGAGGAAAACCGACTTATTAGTACAGCACAATCAGCTTTTCGGCCTAAACATTCGTGTCAGACAGCCTTAACGCTCATAACCCACAAATGGCTTACTGTCATAAATGAGTCCAAACTTTCAGGTGTAGTATTTCTAGATCTTACAAAAGCCTTCGATCTCATTAACCACTCAATCTTACTAAAGAAGTTACCTTTATATCACATTGACTCAAATGCAGTCGCTTTTCTCTCGTCCTATCTCTTAGACAGAACGCAGAAAGTGTTCTTGAATGGTAAATACTCAGCGGAAGGACTGGTGACCTATGGTGTTCCTCAGGGATCCACCCTAGGACCGTTATTATTCATCTTTATAAATGACCTTCCACTGTCAATATCACACCCCGACACAAACTGTGAACTATTTGCTGATGATACATCATTACATGTATCTGATAAAAATGTTTCAACCGTGAGCGCTGTCCTCCAAAATAGTTTAGATGAAGTGTCAACTTGGTGTGAAAAAAATCATATGATTATTAATATTCCTAAAACGAAAAGTATGTTGGTGACGACACGCCAAAAGCATCAACGTGGCTTGCAACCCCTTGAACTGTCCCTTCACTCTCAGCCCATAGAGCAAGTGTCAAAACATCGTTTGTTAGGAGTGACAGTCGACGAACAGCTCAGCTGGGTGCCTCACATAGAAACTGCCTGTAAAACTATTTCGAAGAATCTCTTTTTATTATCCAAATTAAGTCGTATAGTTAACATTGATGCTCGAAAACTATTCTTTAACGCACACATCAAGACACATTGTAATTATGCTTCCAATATCTGGGACGGCTGTGGAGACATTCATTTGAAAAAAATTAATTCCCTTTACCGGCGAGGTATTAAGCTTATTCTTCCTGGTTCGTCCCCTACTGATGAAAGACTGAAGGCCCTTAATATCCTACCACTTAGTAAACAATTGGAACTTAATAGATGCTTACTTGTGCAAAACAAATCTAAACGATGCCGCCCCTCCCTATCTCCGCGAACTGTTTTCCCACACGAATAGAGAGAACACGAGGAACAGCTTACTCCATCTCCCAAAACCGAGAATCGACATCTTCATATCTAGTATATCATTTTCCGGTGCTAAGTCATGGAATAATTTGCCCTCTCATTTAAAGTCTATTTCAAAGTTATCTATCTTCAGAGCTCACGTCCATAAATATTTGCTGTCGTTGTGAATGTTCTATCTTTCTGCTTAGTATGTTGCTCCAGCACAGCAGTTCGACTGTCTGCATTAATATGTCAGGTTCATACTAGTGTGTGTGTATATATATATATATATATATATATATATATATATATATATATATATATATATATATATATATATATATATATATATATATATATATATATATATATATATATATATATCTTGGCTTGACTTCGCGAACGAAGATTTTATAGGAGTTGCCCACGACGTCTGCAGGCTTGTTCGTGGCTGCGGAGGCCAATCCGGGACAGGCAGGTTCGACCGCAGTGGCTGCAGAGGGAGGTATGGCCAGGGTTCTGAGTTTCGGCATCTCTGTTTTTTCTCCTGAGCCGCTTGTCCTTACGGCTAGCTCTGCGAGAGTCCTCAAAGGAGACAGCTGCCTTGTAAATGGTGGAGCGCCAGGTGTCACGGTCCACAGCAAGCGAAGACCACTGGTGGTGGTCGATTTGGCAGGCACTAAGTGACTTCTTGAGACAGTCTTTGTATCTCTTCTTTGGTGCCCCTCTGTCACGGTGTCCAGTAGCAAGCTCGCCGAACAGGGTGATCTTTGGTAGGCGATGATCCTCCATCCTGGAGACATGCCCCGCCCAGCGGAGCTGCGTCCGCAGCAGCAAAGCCTCGATGCTCACAGTTTCGGCCTGTTCAAGGACCTCGACGTTGGTGACATAGTCACTCCAGTGAATGCCCAGGATGGTGCGCAGGCAGCGCTGGTGGAAGCGTTCGAGGAGTCGTAGTTGGCTGCGGTAGAGGGCCCAGGACTCGGAACCGTACAGCAGGGTGGTGAGGACGACAGCTCTGTACACGCTGATCTTGGTGCCTGTTTTCAGCTGTTGATTGTGCCACACCCGCTTGAAAAGTCGCCCGAAAGCGCTGTTCGCTTTTGACAGCCTGCTGTCAAGCTCCTTGTCCAGCTTGGCGTCCGACGTGATAATGCAGCCAAGGTAAGTAAACTGGTGCACTGACTTTAGTTCAGACTCGCCAATGGTGATGTGAGGAGGGCGATACACTGTCTTGGGTGCCGGCTGATGGAGGACCTCTGTCTTTTTCAGACTGACCTCGAGTCCCAAAAGCTGGGCAGCGTCTGCGAAGCAGGACGTGATGCGCTGCAGGGCTCTCTCTGTGTGTGCAACGAGGGCAGCGTCATCAGCAAAAAGCAGCTCACGAATCAGTTGGTGTAGGATTTTCGTGTGGGCCTGCAGTCGTCTGAGGTTGAACAGGCTGCCATCGAGACGATACCTGATGTACACTGCATCGTCATCATCGAGGTCCACTGTGGCCTGCTTCAACATCATGCTAAAAAAGATGGTGAAGAGGGTCGGTGCCAGCATGCAGCCCTGCTTTACGCCGTTGAGAATAGGGAATGGTTCTGAGAGGTCATTGTTGAGTCTGACCTGGCCTATATATATATGTATGTATATATATATATATATATATATATATATATATATATATATATATATATATATATATATATATATATATATATATATATATATATATATATATATATATATATATATATATATATATATATATATGATGAAACGTTTTATTCAAGATAAAAAGTTTTAGGCATAGCAATGCCTATCTTCCAAACTGTCCTGCTACTCTACACATATAAAAATACATCAGACGATACAGCAAAAGATAAAACACATATAAGTAAAAAGACCCATTCCCCCCCCCCCCCCCCCTCCCCCCCCCCGCCCCCCACCCACCCTCAGGGAAAAAAAAAGAAGAAAAAAAAGAAAAAGAAATTAAACCAATATATATATATATATATATATATATATATATATATATATATATATATATATATATATATATATATATATATATATATATATATATATATATATATATATATATATATTGGTTTAATTTCTTTTTCTTTTTTTTTCTTTTTTTTTCCTGAGGGTGGGTGGGGGGCGGGGGGGGGAGGGGGGGAATGGGTCTTTTTACTTATATGTGTTTTATCTTTTGCTGTATCGTCTGATGTATTTTTTATATGTGTAGAGTAGCAGGACAGTTTGGAAGATAGGCATTGCTATGCCTAAAACTTTTTATCTTGAATAAAACGTTTTATCATCATCATCATCTATCTATCTATCTATCTATCTATCTATCTATCTATCTATCTATCTATCTATCTATCTATCTATCTATCTATCTATCTATCTATCTATCTATCTATCTATCTATCTATCTATCTATCGATCGATCGATCGATCGATCTATCTATCTATCTATCTATCTATCTAATCTATCTAATCTATCTATCTATCTATCTATCCATCCATCCATCCATCCATCCATCCATCCATCCATATCTATCTATCTATCTATCTATCTATCTATCTATCTATCTATCTATCTATCTATCTATCTATCTATCTATCTATCTATCTATCTATCTATCTATCTATCTATCTATCTATCTATCTATCTCATCATGGCTTGGCTTCGCGAACGAAGATTCTATAGGGCTTGCCCACGTCGTCTGCAGGCATTTTCGTGACTGCGGAGGCCAATCCGGGACAGGCAGGTTCGACCGCAGTGGCTGCAGGGGAAGGTCTGGTCAGGGTTCTGAGTTACGACAACTCTGTTTTTTTCTCCTGAGCCGCTTGTCCTTGAGGTTAGCTCTGCGAGAGTCCTCAAAGGAGACAGCTGCCTTGTGAATGGTGGAGCGCCAGGTGTCACGGTCCGCAGCAAGCGAAGACCACTGGCGGTGGTCGATTTGGCAGGAACTAAGTGACTTCTTGAGACCGTCTTTGTATCTCTTCTTTGGTGCCCCTCTGTCTCGGTGTCCAGTGGCGAGCTCGCCGAACAGAGTGATCTTGGGTAGGCGATGATCCTCCATCCTGGATACGTGCCCCGCCCAGCGAAGCTGTGTCCGCAGCAGCAAAGCCTCGATGCTCAAAGTTTCCGCCTGTTCAAGGACCTCGACGTTGGTGACATAGTCACTCCAGTGAATGCTGAGGATGGTACGCAGGCAGCGCTGGTGAAAGCGTTCGAGGAGTCGTAGTTGGCTGCGGTAGAGGGCCCAGGACTCGGAACCGTACAACAGGGTGGTGAGAACAACAGCTCTGTACACGCTGATCTTGGTGCCTTTTTTCAGCTGTTGATTGTGCCACACCCGCTTGAATAGTCGCCCGAAAGCACTGTTCGCTTTTGCCAGCCTGTTGTCCAGCTCCTTGTCCAGCTTGGCGTCTGACGTGATGATGCAGCCGAGGTAGGTAAACTGGTGTACAGACTTCAGTTCGGACTCGCCGATGGTGATGTGGGGAGGGCGATGCTCTTCCTTGGGTGCTGGCTGATGAAGGACCTCTGTCTTTTTCAGACTGACCTCAAGTCCAAAGAGCTGGGCGGCATCTGCGAAGCAGGACGTAATGCGCTGCAAGGCTCTCTCTGTGTGTGCAACGAGGGCAGCGTCATCAGCAAAGAGCAGCTCACGAATCAGTTGGTCTAGGGTTTTCGTGTGGGCCTGCAGTCGTCTGAGGTTGAACAGGCTGCCATCGAGACGATACCTGATGTACACTGCGTCGTCATCGTCGAGGTCCACTGTGGCCTGCTTCAACATCATGCTGAAGAAGATGGTGAAGAGGGCCGGTGCCAGCCGCAGCCTTGCTTTATGCCGTTGCGAATGGGGAATGGTTCTGAGAGGTCACTGTTTAGTCTGACCTGGCCTTGCTGGTCCTCGTGGAGCTGGACGATCATGTTGAGGAACTTTGGGGGACAGCCTAGTCGCTCCAGGATCTGCCACATACCTTGCCTGCTCACAGTGTCAAACGCTTTTGTTAGGTCGACAAACGTTACGTACAGCCCTTTGTTCTGCTCGCGGCACTTCTCCTGAAGCTGTCTCAGCACAAAGACCATGTCCATGACCATCTATCTATCTATCTATCTATCTATCTATCTATCTATCTATCTATCTATCTATCTATCTATCTATCTATCTATCTATCTATCTATCTATCTATCTATCTATCTATCTATCTATCTATCTATCTATCTATCTATCTATCTATCTATCTATCTATCTATCTATCTATCTATCTATCTAATCTGTTTGTCTGTCTATCTATCTATCTATCTATCTATCTATCTATCTATCTATCTATCTATCTATCTATCTATCTATCTATCTATCTATCTATCTATCCATCCATCCATCCATCCATCCATCCATCCATCCATCCATCCATCCATCCATCCATCTCTGTCTGTCTGTCTGTCTGTCTGTCTGTCTATCAATCTATCTATCTATCTATCTATCTATCTAACTATCAATCTATCTATCTATCTAATCTAATCTGTCTAATCTATCTAATCTAATCTAATCTAATCTAATCTAATCTATCTATCTATCTATCTATCTATCTATCTATCTATCTATCTATATATCTATCTATCTATCTATCTAATCTTATCTAATCTTATCCATCCATCCATCCATCCATCCATCCAACCATCCATTCATCCATCCATCCATCCATCCATCCATCATCCATCCATCCATCCATCCATCCATCCATCCATCCATCTATCTATCTATCTATCTATCTATCTATCTATCTATCTATCTATCTATCTATCTATCTATCTATCTATCTATCTATCTATCTATTATCTATATCCCGTAGTCTTGCCGATCGTTGGGGAACCACGGATGACTTGGCAACCATCTCCCTCCATTCCTCTCTGTTCTCTGCCATTCTTAGCGTATCTCCCAGCCTCAGTCCTGTCCACTCTAAGATATTGTCCTCACACCTTTTCCTCTCTCTTCCTCTCCTTAGTCCTCCTTGCACAGTGCCTTGCAGGATTGTTTTGGCAAGCCCTGCTGAACGCGTGACATGCCCATACCACTTCAGTTTGCGTTTTTTCATAATGGCTAATAGGTCTTCATAGGCCCCGATGGCTTGCCTGATTCTGTTTCCCACTTCCTCGTTCGTGATGTGATCTCTGTATGAAATGCCAAGCAGTCTTCGAAAACATCTCATTTCAGTGGCTTGTATCCTCCTTTCAAGGTCTGCTGTGAGGGTCCATGACTCACAGGCATACAAGAACACTGAGATGACTAAGTCTGATCTTGGAGCAGAGCCTGATGTTTCTGTCCTTCCGTATGGTCTTTAATCTTGTCAGTGCTGTTGCTGTCTGCGCAATCCTGGACAGTATTTCTGGTTTTGATCCCTCATCTGTTACAATGGCTCCTAAGTATTTGAATTTAATAACTGTTTCCAGTTTTTGGCTTCCAATCATGACGTCAATGCCCATGCCACTGGTGTTATTTGTCATCAGTTTGGTCTTCTCTGCACTGATTTCCATCCCATACGCAATGGCTGTACTGTGCAGCTTTTCCACCAGCTGGGCTAGCTCCTTCTCTGTTCCTGCAAGGCCATCAATGTCTTCCGCAAAGCGCAAGTTCCTGATTTTTCTGCCTCCAATACTGACAGTTCCTTCATGATCTTTCAGAGCGTCTGTCTTGATTCTTTCCAGGAAGATGTTAAAAAGAGCAGATGACAGCAAGCAGCCTTGTCTGACTCCGACTGTAGTCTTAAACCAGTTTCCTATTTTGCCGTTGAAGCAGACTGCGCTAGTGGCCTTGTTGTAAAGGTTGCTATGACTTTGATCAGGTTGGCATTGATGTTGTATAGCTTCATTGTGGACCAAAGGGCTGCATGCCACACCCTGTCAAACGCTTTCTTAAAATCCACAAAGACATGATAGAACTCCCAGGTTGAAGATCTGCTCAATTGTCCTGCGCCCTGGTCTGAAGCCTGCCTGTTCCTCAGCTATGATTTCCTCTGCCTGTGGCTTCAGCCTGTTCAGTAGGATCTTTAACATGACATTGCTTGGGTGGCAAATAAGACTGATCGTGCGATAATTCTGGCATTGATGTAAGTTGCCTTTTTTGGGGAGAGTTATTATAAGGACCCAGCTTTGTGCTGACAACGGTGACTACAGGGGCTTCTACGAAGCACTGAAAGCAGTGTATGGCCCCAGGCACCTGATACAAAGTCCCCTGCGAAGCGCTGATGGACAGGCACTGCTCACAGAAAATAACTCCATCTTGAACCGCTGGTCGGAATACTTTCAGGACCTCTTCAGCGCTGAGCGCACTGTTCAAGAAGCAGTCATCCTCCAAGTCCCACACCTCCCAGTAAAGGTTGAATTGGACGAACCGCCCACTGCTGAAGAGACCCTCACAGCCATCCACCAGCTCAAGAGTGGCAAAGCAGCAGGCATTGATGGAATCCCACCAGAGATCTGGAAACATGGAGGCCCAGCACTGCACAACAAGCTCCATGATCTCTTTCTCTGCTGCTGGGAGAAAGGAACACTACCAAAGGATCTCCGCGATGCAGTCGTCACCCTGTACAAGAACAAAGGAGAGAAGTCTGCCTGCTCCAACTACCGTGGAATTACCCTGCTGTCCATTGCCGGGAAAATACTCGCAAGGCTGCTCCTGAATCGGCTGGTACCTGCCATTGCAGAAGACCACCTCCCAGAGGGCCAGTGTGGCTTCAGAGCCAACAGGAGCACCACCGACATGGTCTTTGTGCTGAGACAGCTTCAGGAGAAGTGCCGCGAGCAGAACAAAGGGCTGTACGTAACGTTTGTCGACCTAACAAAAGCGTTCGACACTGTGAGCAGGCAAGGCATGTGGCAGATCCTGGAGCGACTTGGCTGTCCCCCAAAGGTCCTCAGCATGATCGTCCAACTACACGAGGACCAGCAAGGCCAGGTCAGACTCAACAATGACCTCTCAGAACCATTCCCCATTCTCAAAGGTGTGAAGCAGGGCTGTGTGCTGGCACCGACCCTCTTCACCATCTTTTTTAGCATGATTTTGAAGCAGGCCACAGTGGACCTCGACGATGACGATGCAGTGTACATCAGGTATCGTCTCGATGGCAGCCTGTTCAACCTCAGACGACTGCAGGCCCACACCAAAACCTTAGACCAACTGATTCGTGAGCTGCTCTTTGCTGACGACGCTGCCCTCGTTGCACACACAGAGAGAACCCTGCAGCGCATCACATCCTGCTTCGCAGACGCTGCCCAGCTCTTTGGACTCGAGGTCAGTCTGAAAAGGACAGAGGTTTTCCATCAGCCGGCACCCAAGGTAGAGCGTCGCGCTCCCCGCATCACCATCGGCGAGTCTGAACTGAAGTCAGTGCATCAGTTTACCTACCTTGGCTGCATCATCACGTCAGACGCCAAGCTGGACAAGGAGCTGGACAGCAGGCTGGCAAAATCTAACAGCGCTTTCGGGCGTCTATACAAGCGGGTGTGTCATAATCAACAGCTGAAAACGGGCACCAAGATCAGCGTGTACAGAGCTGTCGTCCTCACCACCCTGTTGTATGGTTCCGAGTCCTGCGCCCTCTACCGCAGCCAACTACGACTCCTCGAACGCTTCCACCAGCGCTGCCTGCGTACAATCCTCTGTGCCATGTCCACCTTCTGGGTGCTTTGTGTGGGCCAAAAAGTGTTCATCAGCTTTAGATCATTTGAGCTGGCAAATTCCAGGAGCCTTAAGCCTCTGTCGTTGGTCTCTGCATTGCAGTAGCGTACGAAACTGCATTGACCAAAACTGATATTTTGGCACCACCCACGAGCTCAAATCAGACGGAATTATTGACTACTAAACATGAAAAACGAACACATTAATCAAAAGAAGGGAACAGACTGTTGGAGTTCAGCTGCGGTTCTCAGGACATCCTCTGCCTAGAAGTTAACCCATGTTTAATGGAACACGGAGCATCATGTCCTCGCGCTGGGACCATATGGCGTTGAGGCGCGTCCCCTGGGTGGTGGATAGGGGGTCCCTCGTGAGAGGGGTGCACCGAATGAAATAAGGTGCCGTGAACCAACATGGTCTAAGGGAAGGTGACCCCGACAGAAAACCCCTGGTCCTCCTAGTAAGGGGGTTGGGCGTGGGGATAGCTTCCCCACCCTGCAAAAAAGGAAATAGCTACAAAAACGCCGACGAAAAGACTAACAGTAATTCCTTTCCTGGAGGAGGAAGGTTCTTCTACCAGAAGACTTAAGACGTCCTGTGGTGAAAGCCGGAAGTCTTCGGAAGCCACAGGACTGAGCCGCCTCTCTCTATCCAGGGACACAACCATGGGCACATGGAACGTCAAGACCATGTACCAGAGCGGCAAGGCCGCCCAGATAGCAGCGGAAATGCAAAAGTACAACCTTTCCCAGCTAGGTATCAGTGAAGCCAGATGGACGCAGTCTGGCCAGAAAAGGCTGTTAAGTGGGGAGATGATTCTGTATTCTGGTCATGAAGAGGAGAATGCCCCCCATACAAAAGGAGTAGCATTCATGCTGTCACCAGTGGCACAGAGTGCGCTGATGGGCTGGGAACCTCTTGGGCCAAGAATTATCACAGCAGCCTTTACAACCAAGAAAAAGCTCAACCTGAACGTCATCCAGTGTTATGCGCCCACTAATGACAGTGACGAGAAAGAGAAACAAGAGTTCTACAACCGACTCCAGAGTGCCGTGGACAAATGTGCGGAGCGAGACATCACCATCGTCATGGGCGATTTTAATGCCAAAATAGGGGAGGACAACACCGGATACGAAGAGGTGATGGGGAGACAGGGACTAGGCTCGGAGATGAGTGAGAACGGGGAGAGGTTCGTAGACTTTTGTGCTCTAAACCGACTTGTCATTGGAGGCAGCATCATCCCACACAGAAGAATACACAAAGCAACTTGGGTCTCACCTGACCATACAACAGAGAACCAAATAGACCATATCTGCATTAGCAAGAAATTTAGAAGATCCCTTCAAGATTTTCGAGTGAGGAGGGGAGCAGATGTCGCCTCAGACCACCATCTGCTTACCTTAAGAATGAAGCTCAAGCTAAAGAAAAGCCGCACAGAGACAACAAGAAGACAGCGCTATAATGTAGGCCTCCTGAGAGAAACTGGAGTTAGAGAAGAGTTCAAACTGGTGCTGTCCAACCGGTTTCAAGCGCTACAGGAGCTAGTAAATGAAGAGGAGGCGGTCACCACAGAGCAGCAGTGGAAGGCAGTTAGAGAGGCGCTGAACTCAACCTGCAAAGACACTGTAGGGTTCAGGAAACACCATCACAAGGACTGGCTGTCGGCACAGACCTTGAAGAAGATAGAAGCGAGGAAGCTTAAGAAAGCAGTTGTCAACAACAGTCGCACGAGAGCAGCCAAAGTAAGGGCACAGGAGGAATACGCGGAAGCCAACCGCGAGGTGAAGACAAGTATCAGGGCAGACAAGAGGGCCTACACAGACAGCCTGGCAGCAGAGGCAGAAAAGGCAGCAGGCAGCGGCAACATGAAACAGCTCTACAACATTACCAGAAGATTGTCGGGCAAGTATGGCCACACAGAAAGACCAGTAAAAGACAAAGAAGGCAAGCCTATTGCAGACAGAGCAGACCAACTTGACAGATGGGCCGAGTATTTTGAAGAGTTATTGAACAGACCTAGCCCACACGACCCCCCAGACATCCAGCCGGCAGAGACCGACCTACCCATCAGCTGTGACAGACCCAGCCGGGAAGAGATCAGAAGACCAATGGCATTTTTTAAGAACGGCAAAGCAGCAGGGCCAGATGGCATCCCAGCGGAGTCTCTGAAAGCAGACCTAGAGACAACAGTAGAGATGCTGTACCCACTGTTTGGAAAGATCTGGGAAGAGGAGGTGATGCCGGCTGACTGGAAGGAGGGGCACCTAATCAAGCTTCCCAAGAAAGGCGACCTCAGCAAGTGTTCCAACTACAGAGGAATCACCTTGCTGTCAGTACCAGGAAAGGTCTTCAACAGGATCATCCTGGAGAGAATGAAGAGCTCCGTTGACCCCCAGCTGAGAGACCAGCAAGCAGGATTCATGAAGAACCGATCATGTACAGACCAGATCGCCACTCTCCGCATCATCTGGAGTGGAGCTCCCCGCTGTACGTCAACTTTGTGGATTATGAGAAAGCATTTGACAGTGTGGACCGAGAGACTCTGTGGAAACTTCTACGACACTACGGTGTACCCACAAAGCTCGTCCGCCTGATCAAGAGCAGCTACGATGGCATGACATGTCGCGTGATCCACGAAGGGCAGTTCACCAGGGAGCTCCAGGTCAGAACTGGTGTCAGGCAGTGGTGTCTGCTGTCTCCGTTCCTCTTCCTACTGGCCATAGACTGGGTCATGAAGATGACCACAGAGCACAGACGAAGTGGAATACAGTGGACACTGTGGACACAGCTTGACGACCTCGATTTTGCAGACGACTTGGCATTACTGTCCCACACTCATCAACAAATGCAGGACAAGACCACGAGGCTTGCTGACATCTCGTCCCAAGTGGGCCTCACCATTCACAAACAAAAAACAAAGACAATGAGGCTGAACGCAACCAGGGAAGAACCAGTCTTGCTTGCTGGCACCCCGTTGGAGGAGGTGGAGTCCTTCACCTATCTCGGGAGCATCATAGACAAAAAAGACGGCACTGATGCAGATGTCAGAGCACGAATCGGTAAAGCCAGAGCAGCCTTTCTCCAGCTGAAAAAAGTGTGGAGTTCCGGAGAGCTGTCACAACACACCAAAGTCCGGATTTTCAACTCCAATGTAAAAGCAGCTCTCCTATATGGAGCAGAGACTTGGAGATTGACAAAAACCACAGTCAGCAGAGTACAGACCTTCATGAACAGTTGCCTTAGAAGAATTTTGAAAATCCACTGGCCAGAGAAGATCAGCAACGTCAGACTCTGGGAGAGAACAGAGCAGATAACAGCAGAGAATGAAATTGGGCGAAGAAGATGGGGGTGGATTGGTCACAGTCTGAGAAAGCCAGCTTCCAGTATCACTAGGCAGGCATTGTCATGGAACCCCCAGGGAAAGAGGTAGGCCGAGAAACTCCTGGCGTCGAGACCTCCAAGCAGACATCAAGAGACTGGAAACCACCTGGAGTAGAATCGAAGGAGAAGCACAGGACAGGAGTTGCTGGAGGTCTCTCGTCGACGCCTATACCCAGGTAGGGGTGACAGGCGTAAGTAAAGTAAGTAAGGAGCATCATGTACTTTGTCGAGGGCTATCAATTTGGTGCCATTTCCCTGGAACGTGGCTTTGGCTGTCGGTGGCGCTTTTCTTCGCGATAATTTCTGCAGGAATCATCGCGACAAAAAGCGCCACCGACAGCCAGAGGGTTATTGATACATGCCTGTAGTAAACAATACGTGTAATTGTGATCTTTCAACGCTTGCATTTTATTGCTATTCGTATTCGAAACAGTCCGTTACAGACGGCGGTAGTGGGCCTTCAAGCCTCCTTAGTATGGGCTTTACGCGTGCCGGGCGGAGGGAGTTACGAATCTAAATAGTCCGAAGTCTTCTAACCCTTTGCTTGTCGTTAGCGGTTAAACTTCTAGGCAGGAAGCGTGCTGGTGCAAAACAACTAATACAGCATATGATCTATATATATACATTTCCAATTAAGGCAAGTCGGGTATAAACGTGTGGCCAAAGTGTACTGTTCCACACCTGGTGCGGATGTTTGTCAGAAAGCGACACAGATTCGCATGACACTCTACGACTGCAGAGGCCGGTTGTAAGAGTGAACTTAGTCCTGTGGCTGGCGCAGGATTAAGCTCACTCATGCAACTGGCCCCATGAGTTGATATGAATCTATGCATCTCGCAGAAAGAAGGACTGGTAATGACTCCCGCTTCACGTATTAATCTCGATTCCTTCCTTTGACGGTATCGTGACATTTGCGGAGAGCGTTGTCAACAATTCCGTTAAAATTAATACGATTAGTTTATGCTTTCGTAAGGCACGGCTTCTGCGCGGGTTATCTAAGACTGACGCCAGCCCCATGATCACCTTTTGAATGCTTGAACACTAGGACAATAACTTTGTTTTTCCCTGTAGTGGTCAAAGACACCGAGCAATTAATGTCTTTATTCCTTTGTCACACGACCAATCCCCTTAACGCAAACCTTATCACGTTTCCTCGCTACACACACACACACACACACACACACACACACACACACACACACACACACACACACACACACACACACACACACACACACACACACACACACACACACACACAAACACACACACACACACACAAACACACACACAAAACGTTTTAATGGCGGACTTCCATGTAGGCACGTTGTGACTATCTCGTAGACCAAGAGTATACGAAGGAACAGCGCTTGGAGTCCCGTGTAAGAGTCGTGGCGCAGAGCTAAACGACAGAAATATTAAACAAGATGAGGAATTCATCCCACAAAGTCTACCGTATTGTTTGGAGCTCACATTTCTTTTAGGAACATTCACAGTTATTGATATTTTTAAGCTTATCCTTCTTATCAATTTCTCTCCTCTCTACAACACACGCCGGCGCACACAAATAAAGACTGTGGGCTCGTGTAGCGACAGGAATTCTGAAGGAGAAGAATAGGACGAGCAGCAAAATGACGTCACAATAAGCTTGACGTCATGGCATCGCTAGTCTCACGACGCCGTGTACACAGTGACGAATTTGATGTTTTACGTCACGCATCCAAAAAGCACGCAGCCTCTTCCAGGGCTGACTGTTTTCTTCCACACAGACTCTTCCAGGGCTGACTGTTTGATGGGAGTATATAGCGGATTGAAAACTTGCAAAAATGAATTAATTATTATAAATTCAAAAAGATGAAGAGGTACAACGCTGGATTACGAACTCATCCAATGTCTATTTCAAAGCTAGCGATATCCAAAATTCCAAGTGAATAGAACGAAAATTACAAACTCATATGTGGGTCAACCGACTTTCTATAAGCGGTCTTCCTAAATGAAACTGTCAGAGATGAGAGAGAGAGAGAGGAGAGAGAGAGAGAGAGAGAGAGAGAGAGAGAGAGAGAGAGAGAGAGAGAGAGAGAGAGAGAGAGAGAGAGAGAGAGACTGACTGAAACTTTATTTATCAAGGATTGAGATATTATGCGCACAGGCCTTTCTTCCAATCTGTCCTTGCTACATCTACTGACATACAATAACAGGCAAAGTTACATTACACTCACAAACAACATCGAAAGTAATGCGAATTACAACAACACTACAAACACCAACAATGATTTAACAAAACACACAGGTATCCATACGAAGACATCTGCACGGTCATAATATCTGTTTGCAGGAGCCCTCCCCAGACACTCCCACCCGGGGGGCACGACACAAGGATACTTTCACTCGAATGACATGCTAAGCACATCGTTTGAATAAACGGTGCACCCTGACTATACGGGAAGCATCCCCACAAACGGCACGTGAGCGCAAATGGTATGAACAAATAATAATAGTTGCATAAAAAGAAATTAAAATTATAAAGAGAGAGAGAAAAAAAAAGAATATATGTTTAGACAACACGAGATAATTAAATTTAGGTTGCCTTGGATAAATACAGTTTTGCTTTAAACGCAGCTAGGGAATTACCTTGTTGTAGATGCGGAGGAAGGGAATTCCACAGGAAACCACCTGCGTATGACAAACTGGATTTATACAAATCAATGCGGGGCCGCTTTATGCTCAGGTTGCTCCGAGAGGTGCTGAAGCTTTTCTCAGTAAGAGTAAAGAGTTCCGATAAGTAGCCGGGGGCCTTATCGTTAAGAGCTTTGTGCACTAGTACGCACTTGTTAAATACTAAGTGTTTGTCAAGAGGAAGGAGTCCAGATGCCTCGAGCCTCGCCTCAGTGGGTAGAGATGAGCTAGGAATAATTAGTTTGGCTGCTCTCCTGTATAGCGAATTTATTTTCTTGAAGAACTGGACCTCGCGGCTGCAGCCATCCCAAACTGTCGAGGTATAATCAATGTGGGGCTTGATGTATCCATTGAAAAATAGTTTACGCGTGTTCAGATTAATGACCGCTTTCAGTTTAGACAGTAAAAATAATTTCTTTGAAATCTTCTTTCCGATGTGTATGAGATGAGGCTGCCAACTGAGTTGGTTGTCTACAATTACCTCTAGTAAACGGTGCTGCTGTACTAGCTCTATGGGGAGAGAGAGAGAGGGGGGGGGGAGACAGAGAGAGAGAGAGAGAGAGAGAGAGAGAGAGAGAGAGAGAGAGAGAGAGAGAGAGAGAGAGAGAGAGAGAGAGAGAGAGAGAGAGAGAGAGAGAGAGAGAGATCTTTTTTTTTTCACGAAAACGTTCAATAGGTACTAAGCTGGTTAACGAACTCGTCCAATATCTTTATCCAAGCTAGCTATATTCAAAATTTCAAATGAGCATAACACAAGTTACGGCACAAATGCGGGTGAACCGACTTACTATAAACGGCATTTTTTTTCTCTCTTTAATGAGTAATCCAATTTAAAAATGCAGTAAAGTACTCCGAAATAAATCTTGAAGGAAGTACTTCCTAAAGTTTCAGACCTGTACGTACACAAACACAGGAGAAACTCGTGTCTACACACACACACACACACACACACACACACACACACACACACACACACACACACACACACACACACACACACACACACACACACACACACACACACACACACACACACACACACACACACACACACACACACACACACGGCGTTTCCCGCCAAATGTACGCTCAACAGCGGCGCGGTTAGCGTAGCTAGGTATGACGTAATTTGTATCGTGTTACTTCACTGCTGTCAGAGTCTGATGTGTGCCCGCCTATGTTCGTCATTTGCGTGCTACAGAACGTGCTCCGACCAGTCCCTTCTCAAAGTCTACCTATTTTCAATACGGTAGACAAAAAGAAAGGAAGGAACCAGAAAAGCAACCGAACTGGAGCTAGTATGCCACCATTAACTCATGCAGAAGGTTCTGGTCAATGCACAAGCCACTGGAGCTCGACTGCGATGTGAGAGATTTCAGACCTCGCGCCATTTTGTCCACAAGAAATTGAAGAATTTGGGATAAATAGATTTCACGTCATTAGTATATACTGACAGCAAGATGACGTCATATTCTTGTTGTTTATTGTTTCTTTGGCGTCTCATTCTTGCAGTACATATGATTCTTGGGAAAACACTCTACTCCTTGAGAAGGCTCTTTACGGGAAGATAAAGAAAAATACTCAGTAAGTCAGCACCACCAGCTAATACTTTTCCCAGACAAACCTGCGGCGGAGATAAAAGCATCACGTGTTCAAAAATGGAGATTTTTTTCGGTCTAACGACGAAAACAATCTACCCAAAGCAACGGATCCGCTCAGTTTACAATGTGCGCCGTGATATAAAGAAGGAAACGTAGGTGTTGCGAGGATCCAAAATGCCACCATGAAATCATCCGGTAAGTTAATGCGCCAATGAATCTTTGCGGTTGGATTCGGGGCCTCGGTTCTAGAGCCCCCCAAAATAACCGAGGCCCCTGCCGGGTGTACGTTGTGACACGTTATGGCCTCATTTTCTTCTCTTGAATCGAATTACACGTAATTTTCAACAGCCCGTCGTAGTCCTAACTGCTGGGGTTAGAGCTATTTTTAGCCCCACCCAAAAACCTCGCTGCAGGCAGAGTGACAGTTGATTGGCAGTTACTGGCTTGAAATAGATTCCTGCAACTGGAGGCAGCTCTGTTCGACAAAAAGAGCAAATACACACGTTAAACAAACTGTTACTTGGCATAGTTAGAAACAATACGCATTTCAGAGTTGTTTTTAAGTCCCTTCGATTTTTTAGGACGGGTCGCAATGGGGCGAATTTTATAGCTTGTCCATGATGTCAAAGGCGGGCAGGCTTAAACCTCTTACATTAAAGTAATAAGATAAAAATTACGTCATGTCTAGTTACGCTAACCTCGCTTCTGAACGTACATTTGGCGAGAAGCGCCGTGTTTGCGCATGTGTGTATGAGTGCGTATGTATGTAAACGAAGAGAATCTCCGAAATTTCTGTACACCCAAGCTTGAAACTTGGCGAAATACTTTCTTAAAGGGGTGGCCAAGAGAGACTCCGAGCATATTGTAATTGAATGTCTCATTTAAGACATAAGCAAGCGTTTATAAGAAGTCGGTTGACCCAGATTAGAGTCAGTAATTTTTGTACACATACCAAGGGGAATTACTCAGCGCTGGACAGACAAACAGTTAGATCCCCTGCTCCCGCCTATCAGGCACCCAATCGCCAGCCAACAAAAAAATACGCAGGTATAGAACAAGACCATTGTATACATCCCCAATAAGGATGCATCGGGTCAAGCCTATAACCCATGTCTTTTTCTGGAACTTAGGAAGTAGGCAGGAGAAACACACATACACATACGTAGTTTTTGTCATATTTATTTGAAATTTGGGATATAGTTAGTTTGGATAGACATTGGATGAGTTCGTTAGCCAGCTTTGTATCTTTTCAACTTCTTTAGAAAAAATTAATTATTTTCAGAAAATAATTAAAATAGTAAAAAAAAACTTTGACTTGTAGAGAAAGTTAGACAGTGGCGTGACGTAAAAGAGGCAACTCCGTCACCACGCAGACATTGACATAATACTCTAAATATGGCGTAATTCTCTCTAGCGCGCGCCGCGCTCTCTCTTTCTCACAGACATGCGCGCATCTCGAAGAGGCGTAGATCCTCATGCGCCCGGAGAGCGCATGAGGATCTATGTCTCGTGGAGATGTTTGGAGCGCGCGCGCATGCACACACTAACACACACACACACACACACACACAACGTCGCGCTCCGGTTACCCGATATAGCTAGGTTGGAGAAAGAGATTGGATGAGTTCGTTAACCAACTTTGTACCCTTTCAACTTCTTCAGTAAAAATTAATTCTTTTCAGAAATAAAATTAAAACAGTAAAAAAAACCTTGATATATGGAAGAAAGTCAGACAGTGGCGGTGACGTAAAATAAGCAACTAAGATGAGGTGTTGCAGTGTTGCATTTTTGGCTTTGGGCGACGCCTTTGTTAAAAGTAAAGAATAATTGGACCACAAAATTGACTAGGTGTTGCCTTTTCAAAATTAGTCTGTCTTCATCCACTGCAGCACCTCATCAAGCTTTAGGGATGCAATCCGCGCTGTACTAGTGGTGCTACCAGTAAATTCTGGAGGCGGCTTCTAGTACATGCGTTGTGTTTGCAACTTTCAGGTTACGCCGTATGCCTACATGAAGAGCCCCCTCCCCCCCTCCCCGCCCGCCCGCCCCCCATGGGACGAAGCAGGTCGTAGACGGCAAAAAACCTAAATCTACTCAGCTACTCAGCAGGTCCAATATTTACTAGCATCCCCCCTCGGGGGGGGGGGGGGGGGGGAGAACTGGATATTCTCCAGCGGATTGCGGAGCGCCTGGGGGTAGTCCCTACTGCTTTATGTAGTAGGTGTTCAGTGGAAGGCTCAAAATGATAGGTCTGTCATTCCTTCTCTCCCACTCCCCTCTCTTTCTAGATCTTGTGAGCGATGCAGTCACAAAAAGGGCAGCTGATGTCCTGATGACACAATGCAAGCTTAATATATATATATATGAAAAATAGTCGCTTACAAGAAAGTAACGACCAAAATGAAAACAACAAAACAAACAACAACCATATTTCGTGAAATGGGAGTTATAGTGACGACTTTGGTGCTGGGAATGAAAGATAATAGAAAGTTATTTTCGCGAGAGAAAAAGTCACTAATTGTGTCTTCACGCACAGTAGCACACATTGTCACGCCAGAAAAAAAAGTCGCCGGGAATAAATGATTCAGTCTCCTTGTTACGTGGTGGAGTTGAAGTCGTAGTATGATAAACACACCAGACGCACGCACATAAGGTTCTTTTAAATAAACTTCATTCAGCTGCAATCCGTCACACGTGGCTTAAGGATGTAGACAATACTGGAGTAACAGTTCCAACAATATTTTAATTCAGCGATGCGATCTCCACACAATGCAATTCCAAATGCATTAACACTGATACAAAGTCTCTTCTGCAACGTCCACACTGCCGACACAAAGTTCCTCACACAACGTACACCACACTGTTACGCTGTTTCTCTCACAATGTACACCCTATACGGGCCACGTACCTACGATAAACTGTGTGTCTCTACAACTGACAATGCAAGACAATGTATGAACGTGCTTTCCTAGCGCCCTCTTTATATATGCTACCAATTTCCAGAATCATCTACAAAAATCATACAACGCAACCAATCAGAACGAAACACGCAATCGAAACTCATAAATAAGAATTTTCTGGAATCACTAAAATAGGCTATAAAACCTCGGCTGCTCATTTCAGCTCTAAATCCTAATGTATAATGAAGTCACATAAAAGTATGGTAGACCGTTTCACGACCTAGCCTACACTTTCTAGAAGATTCACGATCTCTCACAAAACACAAGAAAACGGCTGACAGCTTCACACGCACAGTAAACAGCTTGTTGCGAAGTGTCGCTAATTTACCGACGTCACACATACGAGGTCAGTGCGCGACCGAAAGAAAATGTTACTTAAAAAGATACGTGAATCATAACCATGATAGCTCAAAAAAATATCGGATCGTTTCCTACGATTAACACATGTATGCTCTCACAGGACAACACAACCACAATCGTAACACTCCTCTTTTTTTAGCCCCATCACTGCCAAAAAAGAGCACTCAACACAAAAATGCAAGTGGCATAGATCATCATGAGCCCCCGCAGACGCGGGGGCGCATGAAGATCTATACTTCTTGCTAGTACTGTTTATACCCATGTGCCTCTGCCAGACAATATAAGTTATTGGTAGCAGGGGTTTGCTACACGGACCCTTGTAGGCCCGAGGGAGGTCAAAGGAACCATTGTACCCTGAAGGCCTACAAGGGTCTGTGCAGCAAGCCCCTGCTACCAATAACGTATTTGTTTTTATTCCTCCCATGTTTTCGTAAAAGAAATCAAGAAGAAATCTTCCGACCTGGATCACGCCAGACATGACTGACGACATTTATACATAATAGACTTATGACGTAATTTATAATGTTTCATGACGTTGCCGTCTCCAGTAGTGCGCCTGTTGTTTCGAACTACACTAAGTAACTTTATACTTTAGAACGTTTTGGTGATCTCTTATAGAACAAAACTGGCATCCACGAAGCGTCAGAAAGGGGCTACAAAAAGTCGGCCATTAGTCGCTACAATATAAGTTATTGGTCGCAAGAGTTTGCTACACGGACTCTTGTAGGCCTGAGGGAGGTCAAATAAATCATTGTACCCCAAAGGCCTGAGGGGTACAATGGTTCCTGTGACCTCCCGAAGGCCTACAAGGGTCCGTGCAGCAAACCCCTGCTACCAATAACGTATGTTTTCATTTCTGTGCTATTTTCGTAAAAGAAATCAAGAAGACATCTTCCGACCTGGATCACGCCAGACATGACTGACGTCAAGGGAATATACATTTATACATAATAGATTTAAGACGTAATTTAAAATATTTCATGACGTGGCCATCTCCAGTACTGTGCTTGTTGTTTCGAACAATAACTTTTTACTTTAGAACGTTTTGGTGATCTTTCAAAGAACAAAACTCGCATCCAAGATGCGTCACAAAGAGGGTTAAGTTACAAGAAGTCCGCCATTTGTCGCTATAAGGGTTTTTGTATCACAGTCACGTGGTACGGTTTGCGCTAAAGTGACTGGTCGTGTGACGTAGGGATGAAAACAAGGGTTTTTTTGTATCTCGGTCACATGGTACGTGGTTTTTGTATCCCGGTCACATGATACGGTTTGCGCTAAAGTGACTGGTCGTGTGACGTAGGGATGAAAACAACAGTGAATCTGCGACGGTTTCCGAGCTATAGGCGCCGGAACTGAAGAATTGAAGTATTCAACTGTGGGTTGAATGACCGCTGAAGACTATTAAGCCCTCCCCTGCCAACGGTCGTAGACTGTGTTTCTAAAATGTTAGTTCAACGCCCGAGTTCTTCAGCGGTGTTTGGAACATGAATATGAACTGGGATCAGCAAGAGACATAGATCCTCATGAGCCTCCGCAAACGCGGGGGCTCATGATGATCTATGTCTCTTGCAGTTGGAGCGTGTGAACTGTTTCTTGGCGGTGGAAGGGTTTACACCTTTTTGTTTGAGTGATGGTGAGACCAGCAGTTCTGGCGGTGTAAAAACGTATACAGGTGCAAATCGTGACTTAGTGAAGATGTCTGCACTAAAATAGTAGGACTCAAAACAAAATTAACAGAATATGACCTCTCTCTCGGTCTGGCTGTCTCTGTCTCTCTCTCACACACACACGCCACAAATACCTGTAGTCCTACTCATCAAGTACAGCTGGTTTACACACAGCCTGAACATCTAACATATGTGTTATGTTATGTATATGGTTGCTGTGTGGTTGATTAGTTCGTTGGTTGGTTGGTGGCTGGCTGGTTGGTTGTTTGGTTGGTTGGTTCGTTCGTTTGTTTCTTCGTTGGTTGGTTTGTTAGTTGGTTCGTTCGTTATCGTTTTGCTTCGGAGTAGGGGTGAACTCTACTCGGTTCCTACCCGAGTTGAACGAAGTGTAAACGCACCAACCCGGGTTGTTCTCAGGTTCAACCAGGGTGTAATGTACGCAGACTTTTAACCGGTCGCACGCACAGACTCACAAACGCAACGGGTACATACACAATAACGCTAACTCTCAGTCGGACGCATTCGTGCAGTATAAACGCAAAACATTTTTTCCCCTGTGGCCCCGTTTATAGTCCTGACTAACAAAACGTGAACTAAAAAATACTCTTCACAAGATACACAATTCTCCATACTGCCACATTCACACACAATATAGTAAAAGCCAAGTTATGTAAGCTGTATTCATTATCCAACCGGCTCAACTGGTGTTATCGTTCCGTATTGTTCGCACGCTCCTCCACGTCTAGGCGTGTAGTTTCTTTCGTCACGCGTTCCTGAAGCTGTCCCACGTTCCCCGAACTGTGGACGTCCTCTCGACACGCTCCTCTAGCGCAGCCACTGTTGACTTTGATGTCTTGGCACCAAGTCTCTCGCTCCCTGAGCCGGTGAATGTCCTCACGACACGTCCCTCCAGCGGCAGCCTCTGTTGACTTTGACGTCTCGGCGTCAGGTTCCTCACTCCGCACAAGACTGAACTCTGTACAATAAAGTTCTCATGTCATAACATTTGCTTAACGGCACACATATTGGATGATATGAGGTACATTACGTAACCTGGCTGATACAAATAAATCTACACGTTCATTCACACACTCGTGATTCATCAGTAAAACCGACTAGGTTCGCAAAACACCACAACTCTGTCACTATACTGAAAAAGACTATAACATGACGCACGCGCCCTACACCGGTTCGTACATTGAAAAAGATTATACTTAACACACCCACGTACTACCTTCGTAAGCAACCTAGGCATACACACACCACATTCCTTAGTTATCCATCCCGGTAAATAACTATATAGAAAAATCCCCGATTATCTCAACACGAAGTTCTAAATCGACATAACTGAACAAAATCAACGCTACACAACCGAGCTAAATCTTACTAACGCATACTACCTTTCTCTCACTAGCTGTCGATAATACATATAAAAACGTACCTGAAATCTAGGTTTCAGAGTCTTGGTATACGGCTAGTGTATCCGACATACGTCCGTCCTCACTGACAGAATAGCACGTACTAACTACTCTTGAGCTGTGTTAGACTGAGCTCCGCGACAAAAACTCAGCGCGGATCGTTTTCCTCGCGATCGCACGGAACTCATGAATACACGAAATATGTCACAAAAATACCGCTGACACGACAGCACAACGCAGAAACCCTGTGTGAACTTTATGCGTTGGCATACTAGAGCTTCATCACTCGGGGTATTGTGCAAATGTAGACGGCCTCAAAATACCACTTAAAATGACGTCATGTCGCTCTACGTCAGTCTATAGAACGTAGGACTGTCAGTTCACTCATAATCATATAAAACAAAAATACAAACTTTTAAAACTCTTTCTGTGCGCATGAGATGGATGGGCCATGTTAGCTTAAGGGTAGTAGGCCTACCAGATTAGCTTGGCGCCCTGAAGGCGCCACGCTAATCTGGTGCTAACCTTGAACTTCGGCCGTTCCCCAAAGCTAATGCACAGCCTTTCTGCCGTAAAAGACTCCACCGACAATAATTCCACTTGCACTTCCACTGCCATTGTGTTTCTGCAGTCTACGTTAATTCAACGCCGAAAATACCAGGAACATGGATTCAAATCGGTGTCAGCAAGAGGCATAGATCCTCATGAGCCCCCGAGACTGCGGGGCCTCATGAGGATCTATGTCTCTTGCACTTAGGTGAAGTTCACTGGGCAGTCAATGGATTAAACGCAATTACAGTACCATGCTCTATTGTTCCGTCCTACAAATCAAATACAACGTTCAGTCATCGCCCTAAAACAGCAGTCGCTCATCTTAGCGCACTGCAAATCGTCACTGACTTAATGGCCTTCTGGTATGATTGGTCCCGGCTTCCCAGACTAATGACACATAATTTCGGCCATGAAATATGAAAAACTAACAACCCAAGATTCCCTGGCAAGGAACTTTCAAGTATAGCAAATATAAATAATAATACGACTACGCACAAACACATTAATGGGACAGTTGCACTTATCCAGCAAGCGAAACACGGTGGGTAACTGAGAATGCCGGCGACGCATTTTGCATATAATGCATAGGCATAACAACACAGGGGTAAATGCACTCAGGGCTCATGAGAATCAATGCTTCTTGCAGTTGGATCGTGTTTACTTTTTCTCGGCAGGGAGGGAGTTAATTGGCCACGGCCATCGCACTAAGAAATTGCACCGTTCAAACAGAGTGGAAAGACTTTCCGTTAGCCCTTAACATTCGGAATAAACCAGTGTGTGAAATAAGTTTGAATAGTTAAGTTAAAATAGTTCAAGGGTAGTGCCAGAATAGCTTGGCGCCACTAGGCGTCAAGCTATTCTGGCATCACCCTAGAACTAAAGCAATTGGTATGTATCCTTATCTGCAAGTACTATAATGTAGCTTGCCATATCATGGCAGTGTACAAATTTGAAGCCTTATAGCCTCAGTATGATATGGATTAGACTTAGTGCGCTTCACGTTCAGCGACACAACATGTACAAATTGAACAAGTCACTATGTGCTATCGGTGCAGGCGTTCTGACTGCCGAGACGAAAGAGGTCGCGATCCAACTGCAAGAGACATAGTAGATCCTCATGATATATGCTTCTTCAGTGCTGAGGTCAATTTGTATCCATGTTTCTCGGACGGTTGTGGCTTTTGGTTGTTGAATGAACAAAGATTGCATGAATACAATGCTCGTACTTTGGCAGGGAAGGGGTTCAAACCCGGTCAAAAGATTATCGACCGCGAGCAACAGTAATGAAGCCGGCGGGGAAATAACCGGGTTTTCTTTTACAAAACATCGTTATCCCCCTTGGCCGTGATCTCGGCCTTCAGCACAGGGAAGCTCAGGGCTCAAGGGCGTGACGTCAACACGCCACGTACCAGTATGGATCGATTTAAATACCACTGTCATGTCCATCGGCTGCAACTGCATCTCAACTCATAGTATCACACAGTAGTACTCGCAGTACTCGCGTTGTAGCAGAGTAAAAATATACTCACGAGCAAAAGAAATGCGGTGACATTTTTGGAATCATCGAAAACACTAAGGCGACGGTGTTTCCGAAGATTCCAAAAACTGTCGCATTTTGGGGAATTGCTGCCAGAGTCTTTGAAAACTGCAGCCGGTTGTAGGCGCCAAGCTATTCTGACACCACCCTTGAACTATCATGGTCAATCTGTGTGGTCTCCAAAACGGCCGGTGGCATAGACATGAAAGCCGGATCGGCATGACTAAGAACTTGAATTGATAATTTCATGCTCAGGCCGGGATGTATTGAGTTAAAAGGCCGACACCGCTTCTATAAACACAGTGTAGTCGCTAGACGGCTTTTCTAAGTCAATTAGTTTTCTTAGACCTGCAAGGTCCAAAATTTAAGTACAGCCGGGCAACGCATATTGCGAAATACCGATACGGGCTGTGTATCCATTCGTGCTGACCAGACTCTGTAACTGCCAAACAACAAGATGGCACCGGAAGGAATCTAATGGCCATAAGAGACCTCTGACAAACACCGCGGGAGCCATAACCAAAACCTGACCCTTTCACCTACAAGAGGCATAGATTTTCATGAGCCCCTGCAGTCGCAGGGGCTCATAAAAATCTATGTCTCTTGCTGACGTAGACGTGGCAACCTGAACTTTGGAGACGTCCTTCGGGGTGCAGACGACAATCGCCCGGAGCCGGAACTCGGGATAATACAAGGACAACGGGAACACAGGCATAGCTGTTTCGTTTCACTGTCAAATGCCTGTAGTAAGAAAAAGTGATTTTGCTCTGTGCATTTGATGGAGATGGATCAGCCATGATTTCGGAAGGCCGGGTAGTTGCTGATTAGCAAGTCGATGTAAGAAGCGGCAATCTATTACTTCCATTCGCTGCCGAAAAAATAAATTGAAACCCCATCCAGCTTGGCAAGAGGTACGGCGGATCCCCTTGAGCCCCCGTAGTTATTGGAGCCCATGAGGGTCTGTGCCTTCCGCTGAAAACTCATTGTATAGATAGATGCTTCATGCTGAAAACAATGTGTGTCCACTTTCCATTGACGGCTGAAGATCTTCGACCTGATGTTGAAGTTCCCGTGAATGATTTTCACGCTGCACTGCCGAGAAGCTATGATAGCGAACACAACCTGACTGCAAGAGACATAGATCTACATCGGCCCCCACATTCGCGGGGGCTCATGAGGATCAATGTCTCTTGCTGAGGCCAGTTTGTGTGGAGGGTTGTGGCTTTGAACGAACAGAGATTTCAAAAATGAAATGAATGTACTGTACTGTGGCAGGCAAGGGGTTCAAGTGAAACTAAACTATGAAACAGATCTGCAAATATTGGCAATGTAGGCGATACGGGTGGTGGATGAAAAGCTTGGCGTTTTAAGTAGCGGTAAGCTGCTAGGCACTACAGGCCAGGTTGGTGCGTTATTTTTATTGTGACGCGCGGCCGGATCTGCCCCATCCACGCAGTTACGTCGGCCGAAAAACATTTTTCCCTGACTGGGAAATTCAGCCTTGGCTATGCCGGAAGGTCAGGGAAAGAGATTTTATTTTTTGTAAATATAGGGAGAAAACATCGATGGAGAATCGTAACAAAGAAGAACAAACGTCTACCATCTCAGAGCAAGAGACTTCATATTGTTGTTGTATGCAGCGGCTCTACTGATGTCATAAAGGTTCCTCTTTGCGCGCTGGTCCTATTTGCATGTGTGTTCTTTATATGGAGGAGTGCCATCGGTGTTTGGATTATCTTTAACCCCTTATCTGCGCATATATGTTGTTTCTGAAATCTTTGCTCATTCACAGACCAAAGCCTCCACCGTTCAAGGAAGAAGGATTCATAGTGGTCCCAGCAAGAGGTGTAGATCCTCATGAGCCCCCGCGACAGCGGGGGCTCATGAGGATCTATACCTCTTGCAGATGGGTGCTGTTCAGATTTTCTCGGCAGTTTAAGGGGTGAAAATGCTACCCTTCATCTAGTTTTCGGACACAGCCGTGTCAAGACAGTTCCGTGTCCTCAGTCCATCATCAGTTTCCGTTTCAGTATCAAGAAGCGTAGATTTTCATCAGTCCATGTGGATGCAGGAGCTCATGAGAATCTATGCCCCTTGGTGGCAGACATCAGACCCACTTTCGTCCTCAGACTGAGGATTACGCTGTTTTATATATCACAGTGCAAAGGAGAAGCCTGTTATTACATGCAAGTCCGGTTCTTTTGAGCGACAGCACGCTGCGTTCACGTGCATGTCAATGTCTCATTTACCGGAGGCCCTGAAATAGCATAATTTCCATATTTTCTTGGTGCTTTGTCACGCCATTCTCGTTCGGCTGGGTGCCATGTTGCAGGAATCTTCAGACGACTGAACCGGTCTATAGTCATGTCCTGTGAGTCTTGTCTTTTTCGGTAATTGTCCTCTCAGTCTTGTTTTAACTAAGTTCACTAACCAAGGGGAATCACAGCGCTGGACAGACAAACAGTTAGATCCCCTGCCCCCGCCTATCAGGCACCCAATCGCCAGCCCACAGAGAAATACGCAGGTATAGAATAAGACGATCATTTCCATCCTCAATAAGAATGGATCAGGTCTCTTATATAACCCATGTCTTTCTCCGGAACTTAGGAAGTAGGCAGGAGAAACATACATACACAAACATGAAGGTGAGCTACTATATGTGGTCGGGTAAATACCCTGAATGCCCACAGTAGATGCACAGAACATTACACAACAATGTAACGATACAAATTTGCCTCGAGTAATGACCATGATAATTCAAGGGTAGTGCCAGATTCGCTTGGCGTCTTTAGGAGCAGGAATGACCATGATAATTCAAGGGTAGCGCCAGATTCGCTTGGCGCCTTTAGGAACTGGATTGACCGTGATAATTCAAGGGTAGTGCCAGATTCGCTTGGCGCCTTTAGGCGCCAAGCGAATCTGGCACATCATGGTCAGTCCAGCTCCGGCAACTGGTACATGTGTAGGCTTTAGGTGACTTCTCCAAACTTTTTCGGGAAATGCGGTCGTGGGGTCAAATGGGTTATAATTGTTAAGTCCTGTTCAGTGCAAATTGTCTTGGAGGTTGTGTTATGTCAGTTCTGGGCATGGCTCGTTGTTCCGTTCTGTGTTGTTCTGTTTCGTCTTGTCTTGTTTGTCCTATTATGTCTTGTCTTTCCTGTCCTGTCAGCTTCTCCTTCGCCTTCTCTTTTCTTCAGCCTTGTCTTGTCCATCCGACTTTGTCAGTGCCGTTTCAGTTGTTTTTTTCCTCGCGCTGATACCATATGGCGTTGAGGCGCGTCCCCTGGGTGGTGGATAGGGGGTCCCTCGTGAGAGGGGTGCACCGAATGAAATAAGGTGCCGTGAACCAACATGGTCTAAGGGAAGGTGACCCCGACAGAAAACCCCTGGTCCTCCTAGTAAGGGGGTTGGGCGTGGGGGTAGCTTCCCCACCCTGCAAAAAAATAAATAGCTGCAAAAACGCCGACGAAAAGACTAACAGTAATTCCTTTCCTGGAGGAGTAAGGTTCTTCTACTAGAAGACTTATGACGTCCTGTGGTGAAAGCCGGAAGTCTTCGGAAGCCACAGGACTGAGCCGCCTCTCTCTATCCAGGGACACAACCATGGGCACATGGAATGTCAAGACCATGTACCAGAGCGGCAAGGCCGCCCAGATAGCAGCGGAAATGCAAAAGTACAACCTTTCCCTGCTAGGTATCAGTGAAGCCAGATGGACGCAGTCTGGCCAGAAAAGGCTGTTAAGTGGGGAGATGATTCTGTATTCAGGTCATGAAGAGGAGAATGCCCCCCCATACAGAAGGAGTAGCATTCATGCTGTCACCAGTGGCACAGAGAGCGCTGATGGGCTGGGAACCTCTTGGGCCAAGAATTATCACAGCAGCCTTTAGAACCAAGAAAAAGCTCAAGCTGAACGTCATCCAGTGTTATGCGCCCACCAATGACAGTGACGAGGAAGAGAAACAAGAGTTCTACGACCGACTCCAGAGTGCCGTGGACAAATGTGCGGAGCGAGACATCACCATCGTCATGGGCGATTTTAATGCCAAAATAGGGGAGGACAACACCGGATACGAAGAGGTGATGGGGAGACAGGGACTAGGCTCAGAGATGAGTGAGAACGGGGAGAGGTTTGTAGACTTTTGTGCTCTAAACCGACTTGTCATTGGAGGCAGCATCTTCCCACACAGAAGAATACACAAAGCAACTTGGGTCTCACCTGACCATACAACAGAGAACCAAATAGACCATATCTGCATTAGCAAGAAATTTAGAAGATCCCTTCAAGATGTTCGAGTGAGGAGGGGAGCAGATGTCGCCTCAGACCACCATCTGCTTACCTTAAGGATGAAGCTCAAGATAAAGAAAAGCCGCACAGAGACAACAAGAAGACAGCGCTATAATGTAGGCCTCCTGAGAGAAACTGGAGTTAGAGAAGAGTTCAAACTGGTGCTGTCCAACCGGTTTCAAGCGCTACAGGAGCTAGTAAATGAAGAGGAGGCGGTCACCACAGAGCAGCAGTGGAAGGCAGTTAGAGAGGCGCTGAACTCAACCTGCAAAGACACTGTAGGGTTCAGGAAACACCACCACAAGGACTGGCTGTCGGCACAGACCTTGAAGAAGATAGAAGCGAGGAAGCAGAAGAAAGCAGTTGTCAACAACAGTCGCACGAGAGCAGCCAAAGTAAGGGCACAGGAGGAATACTCGGAAGCCAACCGCGAGGTGAAGAGGAGTATCAGGGCAGACAAGAGGGCCTACACAGACAGCCTGGCAGCAGAGGCAGAAAAGGCAGCAGGCAGCGGCAACATGAAACGGCTCTACGACATTACCAGAAGATTGTCGGGTAAGTATGGCCATACAGAAAGACCAGTAAAAGACAAAGAAGGCAAGCCTATTGCAGACAGAGCAGACCAACTCGACAGGTGGGCCGAGTATTTTGAAGAGTTACTGAACAGACCTAGCCCACCCGACCCCCCCCCCCCCCCCCGACATCCAGCCGGCAGAGACCGACCTACCCATCAGCTGTGACAGACCCAGCCGGGAAGAGATCAGAAGAGCAGTGGCATTTTTGAAGAATGGCAAAGCAGCAGGGCCAGATGGCATCCCAGCGGAGTCTCTGAAAGCAGACCTAGAGACAACAGTGGAGATGCTGTACCCACTGTTTGGAAAGATCTGGGAAGAGGAGGTGATGCCAGCTGACTGGAAGGAGGGGTACCTAATCAAGCTTCCCAAGAAAGGCGACCTCAGCAAGTGTTCCAACTACAGAGGAATCACCTTGCTGTCAGTACCAGGAAAGGTCTTCAACAGGATCATCCTGGAGAGAATGAAGAGCTCCGTTGACCCCCAGCTGAGAGACCAGCAAGCAGGATTCAGGAAGAACCGATCATGTACAGACCAGATCGCCATTCTCCGCATCATCGTGGAACAGTCTCTGGAGTGGAGCTCCCCGCTGTACGTCAGCTTTGTGGATTATGAGAAAGCATTTGACAGTGTGGACCGAGAGACTCTGTGGAAACTCCTACGACACTACGGTGTACCCACAAAGCTCGTCCGCCTGATCAAGAGCAGCTACGATGGCATGACATGTCGCGTGATCCACGAAGGGCAGTTCACCAGGGAGCTCCAGGTCAAAACTGGTGTCAGGCAGGGGTGTCTGCTGTCTCCGTTCCTCTTCCTACTGGCCATAGACTGGGTCATGAAGATGACCACAGAGCACAGACGAGGTGGAATACAGTGGACACTGTGGACACAGCTTGACGACCTCGATTTTGCAGACGACTTGGCATTACTGTCCCACACTCGTCAACAAATGCAGGACAAGACCACGAGGCTTGCTGACATCTCGTCCCAAGTGGGCCTCACCATTCACAAACAGAAAACAAAGACAATGAGGCTGAACACAACCAGTGAAGAACCAATCTTGCTTGCTGGCACCCCGTTGGAGGAGGTGGAGTCCTTCACCTATCTCGGGAGCATCATAGACAAAAAAGGCGGCACTGATGCAGATGTCAGAGCACGAATCGGTAAAGCCAGAGCAGCCTTTCTCCAGTTAAAAAAAGTGGGGATTTCCAGAGAGATGTCACAACACACCAAAGTCCGGATTTTCAACTCAAATGTAAAAGCAGTTCTCCTATATGGAGCAGAGACTTGGAAATTGACAAAAACCACAGTCAACAGAGTACAGACCTTCATGAACAGTTGCCTTAGAAGAATTTTGAAAATCCACTGGCCAAAGAAGATCAGCAACGTCAGACTCTGGGACAGAACAGAGCAGATAACAGCAGAGAATGAAATTGGGCGAAGAAGATGGGGATGGATCGGTCACAGCCTGAGAAAGCCAGCTTCCAGTATCACTAGGCAGGCATTGTCATGGAACCCCCAGGGAAAGAGGAAAAGAGGTAGGCCGAGAAACTCCTGGCGTCGAGACCTCCAAGCAGACATCAAGAGACGGGGAACCACCTGGAGTAGAATCGAAGGAGAAGCACAGGACAGGAGTTGCTGGAGGTCTCTCGTCGACGGCCTATACCCGGGTAGGGGTGACAGGCGTAAGTGTTTCAGTTGTTTTGTCGTTGTTGCTACTTGCAAATAAATCACTTGTCTTGCTTGATTTCATGTCCTCTCAGTCTTGTCTGTCCTGTCAGTCTTGTCACAGTCGTGTCCTGAAAGTCTTGTCTTCTTCTTCTCCTTGTCTTTCGCAAGCTTTATTGACCGATCCGGCCCGCGTAGAGAATCAAGGGGCGGACCTGGAGGCTAGTTCCAGGGGTCCCCCTCCCCACCCCACGCTAAAAAAATATTTAGAAATGCTATATCAAAGTTACTTGTTTGGAGTTTGAAACTACCGCGGTTTTCAACATTTCGATGCCTTTTGTGTCCAGTTAAAGGTCCCAAACAAAAGGTTGGACCACTCCCTCTCTTCCCCCCCCCCCCCCACCCCTTCCGCACCTTTCGAGGTAACTGATCCGACCGTGATAATGATGCTGTCCTCTGCAGCTCAGAGCCTCCGGGTCGTCATTCTTGTTAATCCATTTACTGTCGAAACAACTGAGGCAAATAACACAACAATGCATGAGGCGTAGATCTTCATGAGTCTCCGCATCTGTAGGAGCTCATGAGAATCTACGCCTATTACTGGTCTCATTCAAATCCGTGTTTCGGATAGAGGAGAATCGCAGTGAATTTGCCATGCTAGGCCGGTTCCAGATGTTGCATTTCTACTAAACTGGTGACGGTGAAAGGTAAACCCTTTGCGTGTAGGTAGCGGTTTTTGTCGCGATGATTCCGACAGGAATCATCGCAACAAACCGACAGGCAAAGGGTCAAAGGGGGGTCCAAGCCCCTTGCTTGTCCATTCATATCTGACCCCACCCGGGTCTGCCCTGGGAGACTTGAGTGGGGTTAACTACTTTTTAGTTCCCAGGGTCACCCTGGTCAGCCCGACAGGGTGGGTTTTCCTCTCTTTTCTGGGGCATGTGTTTCTGTCTACCCTTTGTCTATTCACCTGTATTTGCCTTTTTAATACTCTCCCTACTGTCTGCACTGCCTGTAGCTCTTGATATTGGATGTGTGTTGCTAAATGGTCTTAGCTTTATTTAGGCCCCATGTGTTAGGTTTATTTAACGTATTTGACCGGCTGGCGACATACATTCAATGTTCTGTTTAGTTCTTTTTCACAAGCAGTGCAGGCACGTCCTGAGAAAGCCTTATTGCTGTCGGGACGTTAAGCAATGTACAATCAATCAATCAATCCATTCATATCTGTGTCCCTCTTCAAACGGTCAACGGGACTTCAGCCGGTCTCCAAATTCAGTTTTTTTTTCAAAACCTTCAATGATTCCTTTGATTCGTGTCCTTTGACGGTAAAACGGCCCGGGTTAAATCGTATTGTATCCTGTGTTCACACTGTCCTTCTTGTTGTGGTTGTCAGGCTCTTGTTGTTGTTGATGTTGTTGCTGCTGTTGCTGCTGCTGCTGCTTCTGCTGCTGCGTTGGTTGTCAAACACGTGCTTGGAATGAATTCGTCAAAGGTACAAAGGGGGTCAATGCACTGATGGTGTGTACACAAACAAATGTCAAGCAGCCGGCGGTGGAAATCTAGTTCAGATTACCAGACCGGCACTGGCCAGAGAGTGTAATAGGGTTAGTCTTAATCCCAGTCACCGCCAGCCGACACAGATGCTGTTTCTGAAACCTTTGTTAACCCATTCAGCCCTGACGCACTACAGCAGGAGATGGGTCGACCGTGATAATTCAAGGGTAGTGCCAGATTAGCTTGGCGCCTGTGGGCGCCAAGCTAATCTGGCACTACCCTTGAATTATCATGGTCGATCCATCTCCTGCAACAGATGCGTAGTCGTTAGATCGGACGGCCTCCAAAATTTGGGAAAATACGTGCGCCGGGCTGAATGAGTTAATGCAACCCCAATAAGAAACCCAGCCGTCCGAGAAACATGGACACAGTCTGAGATGCCAGCAAGAGACTTAGATCCTCATGAGCCCCCCCCCCCCAACTGCGGGGACTCATGAGGATCTATGTCTCTTGCAGTTGCATGCTGTTCACTTTTCCTCGGCACTGAGTGAAGAGGTAAAGTGGAATTTGGAATTTGCATTCAAGTGGTATATTCTGCCACTGTTTTGTATGGCAGTCAGTCGCTGCTCCGCCTTGGGGAGCGAGTACCCTCGATGAGCTGATTCCCTACAGAGATGGGAAATAACTCAATTTCGGTCAGCGTCCTACTCATTACACTGACTGTCCGAACACTGACTAAGCCCGTGAAGTGTGCCCCGATCATCCTGATATTAAAATCGAGTTACTGTTTTGGGACACGGCAAGATGCATACATTCTCAAGTTATGAGGCCCAGCAGATTGCGTGGGCGCCTGAGGAGCTATGTATCCTTTAGACTCAGATCACAGCCGGAACGGACCCTCTGCTTCCAGAACGACCAGGCGACCTATGTTCCGCCAACAGACACTGAGGATGATTGCCCGTGCCGGATGGAAAGACCATGTGTCGATTTATTTATTCGTTTGTTTGTTGTTTTTGTTTGTGTGGTTTGTTTGTTTGTTTGTTTTTGATGGGGGAAGATGGGCGGGGGGAGATGGGAAGTGGGGGGGGGGGGGGGTTGGAGGTCACTGACTTTTTTCCCACCATATTTCAGTGTGAAACCTCCGTGGCGCGTATATATTTGGCAACTGAGCTGACAAGTTAAAGTTTGGCCTGTCTTGACAATGTAACAGCTCAGACTGAGACAAATACATATAGTAGCGCAGAATTAGGGTACCGAGTTTGAAACAAATGATGATCGGTCAATGAGTCAGTCACGACTGTCACTCAAAAAGCTCCAGGACTCAAAGTCCTTCAGTGCAGTCAGTATCCGCGTGCAAAAGCCCGCTGCTGTCGTACAGGTTTAGTCCTTAAGTTTTAACAATCAAACGTCTTGACTGAGCTCCTCATCTGCCTGAAGCTGAAGATATTGATGGTGGCTGATTTGCGACAATTTTGAGCCGCTGCAAAGCACACTGATTTTCTCACTCATTCAGTCGTGTGACAGGATCTGCCCGACGGAGAACCACGTGACCAAGTTGCAACAGCCCAGCCGCACTGACACATCGACTGGTCAGACTGCTCATATAAAGGATTTCACAGCCCTGGTTGCTGTTCAGTTTAACAATAAGCAAAATACATCACTTCCGCCACGGTAGTAGGTAGTGCAGGAAAGAGCATTTTCGGGTACAGGCATTTCCTAAAATATATCCGGCAGTAGTAACCAACTAAGCAAAATAAGTTGAGAAGTGCACAGTAAACACACCTCGTCTAAATTATCGTCTATAATTCACAAGTAATGACTGATTGGGGGAAAATGTTCGCTTTGACTGGAGATAGCTTTCCATCAGTAGTTATTAATTAACCCATTTACCCCAGGACCCTGCAGCAGATGGATTGATCATGATAACTTTCAAGGGCCAAAGCGTCAGGGTTAAATGCAAACCAAACTTCTAACACTGACTCATCATTTTGTGTCTAGGTACTCAATAATAGGTTTAGATATGGTTATTTTATCTTAGGAACAGAGAAGCGCTTTTATCTCCGTGAACAGAGAAGCGTTTTGGGTCATCCTCGCAAAGCTCGGCTGCCCCAAGAAGTTCACCAACATCATCCGCCTCTTCCATGATGGAATGGTAGGAGTTGTCCAGTCAAACGGCGACACATCCGCACCCTTCGACATTTCCAATGGTGTCAAACAAGGTTGTGTTCTTGCCCCCGTGATGATCAACCTGTTCTTCACGTGTGTCCTGACCCATGCAGTACGTGACCTTAAAAAGGGAGTGCACCTGAAGTACAGACTAGACGGCTCTCTCTTCGACCTCTGTCGACTGAACGCCAGGACCATCGAGAGACTGATCCTTGAGGCGCTGTTTGCCGATGACTGTGCGCTGATGGCGCACACGGAGTCTGACCTCCAGACCATCGTCGACAGGTTCTCGGAAGCCTCTCGACTGTTTCCCCTCACCATCAGTCTCAACAAGACCAGCCCCAGGCACAAGAGCCCCCCCCCCCCCCACCACCACCACCACCACCACCCAAAGTGTATATCGAAGGCACCGAGCTGAAGACTGTCGACCAGTTCCGGTACATGGGGAGCATCATCTCTTCTGACGGTACTATCGACAAGGAAATCGCAGCTCGCATCAGCAAAGCCAGCCAAGCCCTGGGTCGTTTGCGCACTCGTGTGTTGAATAACAACAACGTCAAGCTCTCTACCAAGATCCCCCAAAGTCTATAAGGCAGTAGTCCTCCCTAACCTCCTCTACGGCTTTGAGTCATGGACGCTGTACAGAAAGCACCTCAAGCCAGCTTGAACGTTTCCATATGAGATCCCTGCGCTCACTCATGGGCATTAAATGGCAAGACAAGGTGACAAACCTGGAAGTCCTGGAAATGCTGGCTTAGTGAGTGTTGAAGCCTTGATCTTAAAGACACAACTCCGCTGGACAGGTCATGTCATGCGCATGGATGATTCTCGCATGCCACGCCAACTCCTGTATGGTGCACTCTCAAAAGGCCACAGGAAGCAAGGACGGTTATAAAAACGCTTCAAAGACTGCATAAAAGACAGCCTCAAGTACTGCGTCTTCCCGGTAAAGGAACTTGAAGCACAAGCACAAGACAGATCTGGCTGGCGTGCCGCCACCAGGAAAGCCTGCACGCTCTTTGAACACAATCGGCGCAAAAGAATCACCAGTGCCAGAGCTCGCAGAAAGACAGCGTCGACTCTCCCCACAGCTAGTTTCAGTGCTCCCATTGCCCTCACAGGTGTGGCTCCAGGATTGGCTTGGCCAGCCACCCCCGCACTCACAAATAAAAGTCGTGCACAATGACGACATCATCGGTTTTCGATGGTCTACCCATTATCTTAGGAAAGGTTATAATAATAATAATAATTACGGTATTACGGTAATGCGCTTATCTTATAATAATTATAACTCTAAGCGCGCACTCACAACTCGCGCACGCATGCGCTCGCTTTAGACAATGACTCACGTACCACAAATAGTAAAATACATTACGACGGTCAGCTTGCGGTGGGGAGTGTGGTGATATAGTGCTAAAACTGTTGAAAGAGGTGAGTTTTAAGGGCGGACTGGAAGGAGGAGAGAGAGTGTTTCTGACGAAGCGAGAGTGGGAGAGTGTTCCAAGTGGATGGACCGTAGATGGAGAAGGAGCGGGGGCCGACAGTGTTGAGTTTGGTGCGAGGGATGTGGAGGCGGAGAGGGTCGGAGGCAGAGCGGAGGGAGCGGAAAGGTGTGTAGGGTTGAAGTAAGTTGGAGAGATAGGCAGGAGCGCAGTTGTTCAGGGATTTGTAGCAGAGAGACAGAATTTTGTATTGGATGCGTTGGGGGATGGGGAGCCAGTGAAGGAGTTTGAGCAGGGGTTATTCCGGGTTTTAGTAGGGGTGACCCGTCATTCTGACCGAATGTGACCCAGCGGCAACGCACTGAACCGGCATTTGTCGCAAAGCGGCCACGTCTCCCTGGATTACTTACGCCTGTCACCCCTGCCAGGGTATAGGCCGTCGACGAGAGACCTCCAGCGACTCCTGTCCTGTGCTTCTCCTTCGATTTTACTCCAGGTGGTTCCCAGTCTCTTGATGTCTGCTTGGAGGTCTCGACGCCAGGTGTTTCTCGGCCTGCCTCTTTTCCTCTTTCCCTGGGGGTTCCATGACGGTGCCTGCCTAGTGATACTGGAAGCTGGCTTTCTCAGACTGTGACCAATCCATCTCCATCTTCTTCGCCCAATTTCATTTTCTGCTGTTATCTGCTCTGTTCTCTCCCAGAGTCTGACGTTGCTGATCTTCTCTGGCCAGTGGATTTCCAAAATTCTTCTAAGGCAACTGTTTATGAAGAACTTCTCCCTGGATTGTCCACAATTTAAAGTTTCTCACAACAGAGACTCACGGGCTGACACACACATTATCAGCATCATCTTTTGTGGCAAGTAACCCACTGATATTACCACTGAGTCATGCGCGGCCGGCTACGCCGAGCCGATCAGCTGCGGCCGATCCAAGTGAGCCGCTTCGAGTGTAGCCAAACGTTTCCTCTGCCGCATTTAAAAAAAAAAAAAATAAATAAATTTTTAATTTTTATTTTTTAAACACAAAAATATAATTTCATCAATTGTAAGAGCTGGCAGAGGCATTAATTAGGCGAAATTACCGGTAAAAATATCGCGCGTGGTATCCTGTCTGTTCTACAAGTCAGAGAGCCTGTCCGGCGGCAAAGCTCTGAGCTGCCGCACGGCCCCGGACTTATAATTGCGGACCTTTAAGCAAAGTATGATCAAACAAACACTCCAGACTTCATTAGCAGTTCTCTCTGCGCGGGAGTCCGCGTGTAAAACGCAGTATTCTATTACTGTAAAAAAAATTATTTAAAAAAAAATTATTATTATTATTTTTTTTTAATCGGTTAGCGTCTGTTTAAGACCAAACTACAACCGGCAAAGATGAAACCAAAGAAGGGAAAGTACAGTTATTATCCCAATGCGCAAAAGGCCATCGGGCCGACGTCGGTTCATTACAATACACAGCTATCATGGTCGGTCCGACCATATCTTGATGTTATGTGTCGGGGTTACTAAGTTAGGGAGATGGGTCGATCCATACTCCTCGACTCATCTCATGTTAAACACTGACGCATTATGTCTCGTAAATTCATTTTAGTCTTCAGGTTGGACTTTTGTTGCAAAGCTCGACAAAATTACAAACTTGCGTAAGGCACAGGTCTATCGCATAAGAATGTTTACCACTTACAGGTAGACTGACGTACTTCGGCCTTGAAGTTATTTTCATGTTTAGAATAAATTATTCTTAATGCGGAACCCGGCGCAGTGCCAACGAAATGAAGCATTTATTTTACATGCACACAGCCAACTTTGTGAATTATTACAAATACCATTTTTTAAAAAATGGTCTTCATAATAGGCCCTGTTCAAATATAAACATTTAATAATAATAATAATAATAATAATAATAATAATAATAATAATAATAATAATAATAATAATAATAATAATAATAATAATAATAATAGTAACAAACACGTGGAAGTCCCTTTAGGCGGCGTTTACATTGAATGTTGGAGAACTTGACCCGGACACTCAGTCGAACTTGCAGAGGCGGACTTATGTTGGGGTTACTAGTCAGGACGACAATGCAAGCCACAGAGGCTGGCATTTGTTGAGAGTATTCGTCAGGTACGTGCCAGTCAAAAAGGTGGGCATTTGGGTGTTAGGAACGTGCAAGTTACTATGACACAGGCGGGAATTTGGGATATTACACGTGTAAGTTACAGAAGCGGGCATTTGGGGATATTACACGTGTAAGTTACAGAAGCAGGCATTTGGGTATTGAACGCGGTTTTGTATACAGACTTCCATGTCACTGATGTCCATTTGCGGTATTGGACGCTAATTTACGCGTCCTGGACGTATTTAGTTTCCAGTTTCACACGTGTAAGTTACAGAAGCGGGCATTTGGGGGATATTACACGTGTAAGTTACACTTCTAAACTACATAGTGTAAAAATATAATCTTTGAATATAAATATTAAGAAATTTTACCAGCTGTACTCTGGATTTAATTTGAGATTACGGGCTATTAGTGGAAAGTTTATATTTATTCTTAAAGCGGTCTCAGAAGTGCCACAGAAAACCACAAAGGCTACAGTAAATCGCAATTATCACTCTGATAGGTTATAATTAACCGAATGAGATATGCATTACAAAAACTATAACCCGGGCCAAATCTAACCATGCTAAATACTAAGCAATGGTGTTGTAGTTTGGTTACAAGATACACGGTCAAAACTGATATACAATACAACGCGTACACTGAGCTATCGCGTACACAACACTTAACGCTGCGTTTGGCAGGCACCGCGAGCAGTGCGCGCTATCGCTAACAGTCGACACGAGTCGAAATCCGAGAAGCAATGGTCATAAGTGCTATCGGCCTAGGTACACAGAGGAACATCGGGTTCACTCTGTTACAGTAATAAATAATTAATCAAGTTCCAAAACTTTGTTCTGCCATTACAGTTAAAACCAAGTGGTGCGGTACTCTCTCTTTACAGAATGCAACATGTTGCACTTTGGACATCTGCATGAGTCCTTTACAATCACAAACACTTTAAATCAGTAGGCAGTTTATTGAGTGTTTAGCGCATTAGCTGATGTAAACGTGGGTCTGTGCCACCAGGGAGTAGGGGGCCCAATGAAATGAAATGAAATGAAATGAAATGAAACTTTATTTCTCAACGGATAAAGTAATTAGCACGTAGTGTGCCATTTTTCATACTTGCCGTTGCTACTCTACAAACACAAGATAATAATTGTAATACTAATAGTACCAAATTACACAAAGAAAAATTAGGAAACATTACACATGAAGAGACATTAAACAAAATTCATTCATTCATTCGGTCATACAAAAAACAAACGAAAAATAGAAAGTACGTACATGCAACGCGCGCACACTGACACATACACGCTCGCGCGCACACACAGACACGCGCTAATGATAACTTGACCTATATACGAAGCAAATCATTTGGATCATAGTGAAAATTCACTTCAGACAGCAAAAATTATTTGGATTATAATAGAAAGTTGAATTATGTAATTAGGCGATTATTATTAGTATGCACAAACCATACGGCAGCATGCACTGATTATACGATAAGCACATGTTTGATACGAATACTTGTGGTAGATTATGTATCAGCAGACAAGTACTTGAGGAGGCATTCCTTGAAAGAGGAGAGGGAGCTAGCGTGTGTTATACATGTTGGCAGTGTGTTCCAGAAAGATGCGCCTGAGTAAGATACACTGGTTTTAAAGAGATCTATCCTGGGGCGAGGTGTAATAAAGCTTCGTCTTGAAGTAGAATAACCTGAACTTGCCTTGGTAAAGAGCTTACAAAGATATTCTGGGTGAATCTCATTCCAGATTTTATACATAACCACACCCTTGTTTAAGAGGTGATGCTTGCTAAGAGGTAGCATTTTCAGTTTTTCAAGTCTTTCATCAGTTGTTAGGGCTGAATCAGGCAGGATATGTTTCGCTGCTCTCCGATGCAGGGAGTTAAGCCTCTTCAAGTGTGTGTCACCGCTGCCATCCCATATCGTGGACGCATAATCGATGTGGGATTTGACATGTGCATTGTAAAATAACTTGCGAGCATCAACATCGATAAAGTACTTCAACTTTGAAAGCATAAAAACATTTCTAGCAACAGTTTTACATACAGCATTTATGTGTGATTGCCACTTCATCTGGTCATCAACAATTACACCAAGTAATCGGTGTTCCGTGACCTGATGTAACGATGTCATTATCGATAGTCAGGCTGAGTGTAAGTGGCTTGAGCTGGTGCTTCTGACGGGTTGCTATCGTCATGCATTCCGTTTTGGAAGGATTTAAAATCATTTCATTGTTTGCGCACCAAGTGGAAATTTCGCTCAAACCCTTCTGCAAACGGCCATTTAAAGAATCAATACTCTTGTCCGGGGTGTGAATTGTGGCGTCATCAGCGAATAAATCACATGAAATTTTGTCGCTAGTCAAATGTAGCGGCAGGTCATTTATAAAGAGGCAAAACAGAAGAGGCCCTAGGACTGAACCTTGGGGAACTCCCCGTGTTACTAATCCGTTTGAGGAGTATGATCCATTGACCATGACGCGCTGCTGTCTGTCGCCGCCGCTAAGATATGAGGCAAAAAGTGGAGTTGTGCCATGGTGGTAAAGAGATTTCTGGCTGTAGTTAATTGAGGAAGAAATGCATTTATTGCCAAACGAACTACCGAAGTACACATTTAGCTTGGAAAGTAGAAGTTTATGGTCCACAAGATCAAAGGCTTTTCGTAAGTCAATAAATACAGCGCCGGTAAATTCGCCCTGATTTATTGAGCGTAGCCACACATCAGTTAGACGTGCTAGGGCCGTGTGACAGCTGTGCTTTGGTCTGAATCCCGACTGAAGGGGGTGGATTAATGTATGATTTTCTAAATATTCCAAGAGATGTTTATGGATATGCCGTTCAAGTGGTTTACTAAGGATGGACAATAGTGATATGGGGCGATAGTTATTAACATCAGTCATAACTCTTGTTTTCGGGAGGGGTATAACCTTGGCTTTTTTAAGTTCCTTTGGGAAAATATTTGTTTGAATGCATAAGTTATAAATAAAGGTTATTGTTTCAACAACATAAGGAATAGCTAATTTAAGTATTTTGGGGCTGATTTCATCTGGCCCGGACGATTTCTTATTCTTCATTGAACTAATTGTCCTACCGACTTCGCGCACTGCCAGTGGTGGAATCACGAAAGGATCAGATCCTGCAGTTCGCGTTCTACAAAAGTCAACTAGTCTGTCTGAGCAAGAGTAGGGCTGAAAACTTGCTTCTGAAGGGACAAGAGACTCGGCAACTGAGAGGAAATGGTCGTTAAACATGTCTGCAGTCAGATCAGAAGGGATTAAAGGAGATTTATTACACTTGCCTCCAGTCACTACGGCCATACCGCGCCAGAGCGTGGACATGTCTTTCAAGTCTTGTTTAATCAAGCGATCAATGAAAGATTTTTTAGCCTGTCGCACAAGAGATTTTACGCGATTGCGCTCACGCTTAAATTCGGTGAAGCACTTCTGCTGTCTCAGATCATCTCTCACCCTCATGGCTTGAATGATGTCTTGAGTAAGCCACATCGGGAGTGATGCGTGTTTGACGCGTCTCCTCCGCAGGGGCGCATGTTTATTTAAGATCTTAAGAAAGATGGTATACCAAACAGACAGAGCGCTGTCAGGGTCAGATTTACTAAATACTTCATCAAAAGGTGCGCTGTTAAGATCAAACAAAAACTCGCTTTCATTAAAACTTTTAAAGGAGCGATAGGTGATATACGTATGGCATCCTTTCTTTGCTTTCAAATAGGGAGTTTAGTAGACCACGTACAGCGGATGGGCGAAAGTGGTCGCTGATACTAAGGTTACCGACAGACACATTATGAACAGACTCTGGCTTGGTTGTGTATATATGATCTATGAGTGTGGATGTTGTTTGTGTGATCCGTGTGGGTGAAGTGATTAACTGTTGCAGACCCAACAACGTTAACGTAGAGTCCCACGCATGGTGAGGCTTTAGCATGTCTATGTTAAAGTCTCCCATGAGGATGACATTGGAGTTGGGATTACAAGCTTTATCACACATACTAAGGAAATCATCATACCACTCAAAGTTCGCAGCAGGGTTGCGGTACAGAAGGCCAATAAGAAATGATGGAGATTGGGGGGCCTTCAGTTCAAGCCACATACACTCAATATCTTTGGTTTCTAAATCATGTCGTCTACATATAAAATCTTGAATAGACGAGTGAACATAAGCAGCTAATCCTGTCTGTCCATGGGCCGTAGGATCACGTCTCATGACAGTAAATCCAGGAACTTGGATGGATATATCTGATACATTTGAATTGAGACGTGTTTCGGACAGTCCAAAAATATGAAACGGGTCTGCTCCATTTAGATAAACACATATGTCAGGCAACTTATTGCAAAGATGGTAAATATTGAGATGACCAATGCGGAGATCTTTCGTCTTGAGTTTTACGCCACTCATTTCACGCAAAGTCAATCATTTGTGTTTGTGGAAAAACAAAAAAGAAGAAAATCAACAGAATGTATCCGTAACACGTGCCAAATAGAAAATAATAATAATGATACAAATAAAAAGTATAAAATCACTAACTAAACTATTCTAAGTGCAATAAACACAATAAACAAAGACTAGAGGCGTAATCACTGTACGCAGGGGAATAGGCCTCCAGAAGGCTTACACACGTCCGTGGGGACTAAAATATCCCAGGTACTCTTCAATACTCTCACACCCCGAATCAACAAAAGATTAAAATCCGGAGAAAATTAGTTTTCAGCAATTGTCACAAGTAACAGTGAGAGTCTGTGTGGCTGCGATTCGTGCAACTAATGAATATTAACACAGACAGACAGTAGCATTGAAAACTATAGTCCACACTTTTGACGGAAATATCGTCAATGAGACTGCAGAGCTCGCTAGAGAAAGTCCTTCAAGCGACTCCGTATACAGTGTAATTACTCTTTCTGGTCAAGAACAACACTGGACGTCGTAAGCACTCGCTCTAAACACACGATGCTAGGCCTGTAATGTTTGGTTGTTGTTTTTTCTCATCAACAATGAAGTCACTGACGTCTTTGTGTCACGAAAGAAAATGACACACAATCTTATTATTTCCTGATAGAGAATGCAAATGAGAAAGGAGGTGCCAGAATATCTCTTAATCCCAATATCTTTGGCCAAATGCGGAAATATGTGTTGACAAACACAAACAAATGAATTGTATTGTTATTTGGTGATCAAAATATCATTCTTGAAGAAGAAAATCCGAAGATTTTGATTGCTATGGTTGACTTTTGTGAGGCTGGACTGTCACTTGCCTTCCCTGTAACTCATTCAAATAAAACATAAGAAATCGATCATTGAGCCCAATGGTGATATGAGCGGCTGATGGAAACAGTGAAAGAAATAGTATGTGTACATTATGCAGTACGTAGATCCCCCTCACCCCCCCCCCCCCCTTCTCTCTTTCTCTTCCCCCCCCCCCAACCGCCCCCTCCCGGCCCCGCGCGCAACTGCACATCAAGGCTGTACTGTCAAGAATTATTATGTAATAAGCCCCCATGAATTTAATAATTATGTGCATGGGGTGTACTTCTCTCTGTTTTGAGAAAATAAGTCAGCTTGTTGGGTAAACACATTTGACAATGTAATTTAGCAGTGACAAAACAAATTAATCACATTGTTTTGAGAGGATGATGCATGCCGTTAGCTCCCCGCACATTACCGCTCTGTGCGCCATCGGGGCCACACGCAAAGAATGCCGAGCGTACACTGGAGCGCTAATTATTTGAATTCATTAGCACATATTGTTTTCCGCAAAGTACAAATTATTTTTAGTCATTTATTGTGAGTTATCTTTAATAGAGTGTTAATAATATTATTATATTAAAATGTGACTCCAGGCGGTCTAATTTATTGAAGCAACGTTTCTAATGGGGATACCGGTGGGTTGCATATGCTTGCTTAGCGCGCAAATTTCTTGCTTAGCGCTAAGTTCACAAGCTTAGCTGAAAATGTGCGTTGCATGAGCGTGCTTATCTGCTGGAGCGAGCTTAGTGGCGTGCTTAATTCTAAGGACGGCCCCCCCCCCCCCTCCCGTGCGTAGCGGCGTGCTTAGTAGCTGAGGAAGAGTTCTAACTTCTTAGCTGCCGTGTTAACGGGAGAACGGAAATGTGAATTCACTCTCTTAAACCTTGTGGCAGAAACAGCCTTCCATCTAGGATAGAGAAGGAGGAACACGAAATGTACGTGGGAACGCACGGACCCCCCACGAGGAGTCTGCATAACTGATTCAACTGACCCTGCACACCGATGGGTATAACCCAACACCAGCCGTTGTCAGAGAAACATAGATCCTCATACTATGGGAGCCTACTACACGGTAGTCCTTAACTAATGTACATCCACATTAGACTTGAGACATAGATCCTCATACTATGGGAGCCTACACGGTACTCCTTAACTAATGTACGTCTACATTAGATTGACAAGCAGGGTTGCCTGCACGAAAATTTTGCCATTCTTTCTCTCTTGACTTCTTGTTTTCCATCGCCACCATTTCACCGGCGTTTTGTCTACTTCGTTTCCGTTAGGTCAGAAGAAGCGAAAACCGTGCGTTTTTATTGGCCGATTTCTACAATCTATGATGACGTAGGGGAGAACCCCACCATAAGCTATAAATAACCTATCCCCGCTCGCTAAGAACTCGTTCGGAGCTACGCACGTCGCTAAGTCGCTCCATGCAACAGAAAACACTCGCGCACTAAGCAAGAGCTTTACTAAGCACGAAAGGCCTAAGTCAGCGAGCTTAACACACTATATTTAAGCACGCTACATGCAACCAAGGCTAGACTAAAGAACTAGCAGACGACGAAAGGTATAGGGATCATGCAGTGTTTCTTAATAATTAATTCATTGTTTAAATAATTGTATCTATAACGCAGTACATAAACCCTGACAATAATGTAAACTATCACAGACAAGTGTTTCTTTTACGTTATACATTGTAGTTTTGACGACTTTTGGAGTCGGAATTTCAGTACAGACTTCTCCCTGGTGCGCGCGAAGTGTTGCGCTAAGATGGAGGACACAGACGAAATTGACGGATCGGGGGAACTCGATTTCCAGCAACAGGACGAAGAAGTGGCTCCGCGGTGCGTCATGCTATGACGATCAGTTCATTATATAACTGTTTCATTTATTTTCGTTCGCTTCATATTTTATTTTTCGCTCTGATCTCATGCACGTTAGGTGTAGCGCTCCACGACCGACAGCTCTCGGGCCGCTTTCAGGCCGTCAGCTCGATCACGGCACTCTCATACTCTCTATTTGTAATAAAGTAGTGTGGCATGATTATGAGAGCGTAAGGCATATATGGATACGTAGCTATAGCTGCGTATCCGTATGCCGTTCGTCTGGAATGAGTTAGCCCATATACTGAGGCTAAAAGTTTTAAATTTGTACACTGCGATATGCAAACTGCATTACAGATAAGGATATAGACCAATTGTTTTAGTTCAAGGATGGTGCCGGAATATCTTGGCGCCTAGAGGCGCCAAGCGATTTTAGCACTAACCTTGAACTATTTTAGTCAAACGTATTTCACACACTGGTGTATTCTGAATGATAAGGTACACCAGCTCACATTACATAGAAGTAGAGATGATGATGATGAAACGTTTTTTTGTACAGGATAAAGTTTTAGGCAAAATGCCTCTCTTACAAACTGTCTTGTTAAGAAGACGAACTGTCTTGTTAAGAAGAAGAAGATCAACACTACATTTGTGTGACTCAAAAAAGTGCCACTTAAACCTCGTATGATCTTCTTTCTTAGTTTCAAGACTGCACCGCATAAATGCTAATATTCAGTGGTGTATTTGGGTTTGCTTGTGATTTCAGCCCAGGCTTGGAGGCAAAGTCTATCCAGGCAATAGACCGCAAGTCGGTGCACCAGATCTGTTCTGGCCAGGTGGTGCTGACGTTGGCCACGGCAGTGAAAGAGCTGGTGGAGAACAGCATTGATGCAAGGGCCACTACAGTTGGTAAACAAGCATTCCATAGTTCGGCCCGTTTGTGTCCAAGAACATTCAACGGACACCGTTGAAATTTTCTAAATTTGGGAGTTGTCCTCTAAAGACTACATTACAGTTCAAAGTTTTAACCCATTTAGCCCCTACACCCTACAGCAGGAGATGGATCGACCATGATAATTCATGGGTAGTGCCAGATTAGCTTGGTGACATCAAGCTAATCTGGCACTTCCCTTGAATTACTATGGTCGATCCAACTCCTGCTGTAGGGTGTAGGGGCTAAATGGGGAGTCATTAGGTGATGCCTCCAACGTTTGGAAAAAGTACCCATGGGGTTAAATGCACTCTCCCCATTGTCGCCTAGATAGCCAAGATGGGCTCCTGCGACAACCAAGATCCAAATCCATAATGAAGGTCAAATATGGTCTGTAGTGGACTAGTGGACATTGACCCATCCCAGTTTATCCGGCCAGCTGACGCAAAAACCAGAGGTGCTCATCTGTATCAAGAGCAAACCTCCCACCCAGTCCTTTTCAACTCGATTTTTCCCCGTACGCTACATGCATGGAACCACTTGCCCATCTCCATAACCATGGCTCCATCCTATGAGGCATTCCGGGCACAACTAGGCTGCAGCCTCCACAATCTGCTGCCAGCTGCCACCGCCCCATGAAATACCACCATTGATGTACATAGTTTTAATCTTGTAACATGTGTCATGACCACTGTGTCGTGATGTCTTCATGATCGCTGAGTATGTATGCTCCAACAGGGAGAAGAAGAAGAAGTTCAAGGGTGGTTACAGAATAACTTGGTGCTTCTAGGCATCATGCTATTCTGGCACTCTTTGTGAACTGTCTTGTTGCAGTTCGTTGGGGCAGGATGTGTAAAATACATGTATTAAGTATGTCTTTTGCTGGGGAATATATGTGAACACACTTGGACACACTAAGCTGCCATGTGCACACACAAAACTCTTACCACCCACATCCCCACTCCCAGGCCCCACCAAGAAACTCTTGGTGCCCCTCCCTTCCACCCACGTTCCCCCCGTTAGTCAGGTTTTAACTTTTCCTGCTGCTGTATATAGCAGTTAATTGTGACCCATCCTTGCCTGAAGGTTCCCAAATTGTTCAGTAGATAGCCTGGCCTAATTTTTGAAACGGAAATCAAGCCAGACACTCTCTTTCCTTAGCATTTGTTAATGACATCCTTCGAGTGGGGGTCTGTCAGTGACTAAACCAGTGATGCAGCTACAGAACCTTCTGCGTGTCATAACAGCAATATGACATGAGTCCAAAATGCTCTTGTGGAGACATAAGTGGAGACAGTAACTATCTCGAAGAGGCGTTATCTTAGGTTTTTAAATCCCTTCTATTTATAGAAGGGACTTTTTAGGACAGGTCGCGATGGGGCGAATTTAATAGCAGCCATGTCCATGATGTCAAAGGCAGGTAGGCTAAACCTCTAACAATTGAAGTAACAAGATAAAAATTACGTCATGTCTAGTTACGCTAACCTCGCTGCTGAACGTACATTTGGTGGGAAGCGCCGTATTTATGTATGTGCGTATGTCTGTGTGTATGTATGTAAACAAGAGAATCTCTGATATTTCTGTACACCCAAGCTTGAAACATGGCGAAATACTTTCTTAAGTGGGTGGCTAAGAGAGCCTCCGAGCATATTGTAATTGAATGTCTCATTGAAGACATAACTGTTTATAGGAAGTCAGTGGACCCAGATTAGAGTCCATAATTTTTGTCATATTTACTTGAACTTTTGCATATAGCTAGTTTGGAGAAAGACATTGGATGAGTTCATTAGCCAGCTTTGTATCTTTTCAACTTCTTTAGTAAAATTTAATTTTTTTCATAAAGAATTAAAACACTAAAAAAAACCTTACTTCAAGAGAAAGACAGTGGCGGTGACGTAAAAGAGGCAACTCCGTCTCCATGCAGACACTGACATAATACTCTATGACATCATTCTCTCTCGTGCGCGCGGCTCTTTCTCTCTCTCTCACACAAACATGTGCACATCTCCAGTAGGAATAGATCCTCATGCACCCAGAGAGCGGATGAGGATTTATGCCTCTTGGAGATGTTTGGAGTGCACGTGCATTCAGGCACTAACTCGCACACACACATCTATGCGCTTTCAGAAGAGCATGCAGGTGACCCGTGTATTTAGTATATCATGTAGCTAGGTAAAGTCAACCTGCTTTCACACAAATTATAGCAAGACTGAAATTGTACCATGAAGTTCTAGTTTTGTCACCATTTTCTCAAGCCTGTGAAGCGAAACTGAAACTTAAATCACGTAAAATATAAAATTACGTAAGAACTAAAACTTACGTCATGACAAATGACGTTTGACAAATCAATGACGCATAATTATGTCCTGCGCCCCTTATAGAACTCACTGACACATTGGCAGATCTGCGAGACTTTTTCAATAGGAAATAATTCAACATCAGAATCGGGTCATTGACAGCGAGGACAGCTCTCATATAGAAGGGACTTTGTGGGTTATGGTTCATCCCATCTTGTTTAGGAAATATGAACATCTGTTACTGCAGGTGTCGGGGGATTCTGTGCCTCCTGCAAACAACAATGCTTGCTTAACCCATATCATACTGAGGCTAAAAGCTTCAAATTTGTACACTGCCATATGCGAGCTATATTATAGTACTTACAGATAAGGCTATAGACCAATGGCTTTAGTTCAAGGGTGGTGCCAGAATAGCTTGTTGTCTAGAGGCACCAAGCTATTCTGGCACTACCCTTGAACTATTTTAGTCAACCGTATTTCACATACTGGTGTATTCCGAATGATAAGGGTTAACTCCTTCACTGTCAGCGTACGCAGATAGTATTTCTGAAGCCTTTGTTAAAGAGCCCTAGCCGTGCAAGGAACATGGATGCACAGTGATGTCACTGTCAGCAAGAAGCATAGATCCTCATGAGCCCCTGCAACTGCAGGGGCTCATGAGGATCGGATCTATGTCTTGCAGTTGGGATTGTTTTCATGTTTCTCGGCAGTGAAGGGGTTATGGGCTGATCCACGTAATCATCGATTAGCGAAACTTGGCTGTTAACCCTTTTAGCCCCACAGGTGCATTTCCCAAATTTTGGAAGCGTTACTTAATGACTGTGTACCAGTTGCAGGAGGTGGATTGACCATGACAATTCAAGGGTAGTGCCAGATTAGCTTGGCGCTGCGCCTTCAGGCGCCAAGCTAATCTGGCACTACACTTGAATTATCATAGTCAATCAATGTTGGGGCTAAAAGGGTTAATACAGAACTTTGAAACCTGTTGATTAAGGCCTCTGTGACCAACAATAGATGTGAGTGGGTGGGTTCAAAGGATATTTTTCTGTCTTGCTAATTTATTTTCTAAAAATTGTTGAAGCTAAGCGGCTGTATAGTTGTATAATTCTGTTGTGTATAAAACAAGGATTTGTGAGATTTGTAGATGTATGATTATTGGTTCGTTCATCCAGCTGATCCCCCAGTTATAGGAGGTGGGGTGGATGCTCATGGCCTATCCATAGATCCATGTCTTGCCTGGTGACAATATCTCGCAGACTATTTAATCCCTTTGTGTATGCAAAGAAAACCCAACAAAGAAAATAAAACACTTTGAAAGGACATTTACAACACATTTGTGTTGTGTTTGCTGCTCTTATGTTTGTTTCTTTTTCATTTTCTTTGCATTGTATGTGCTGTGCAGTCTGTTTAGTCTGCATGCAGCCAGCTGCCACTGTACATACATTTCTGTTTCTGAATCTATAACCTAAAACCAACAGCATCCCAGAAACATGGATACAAATTTGTCTCAGCAAGAGGCATAGATCTTCATGAGCCCACACAGTTGCGGGGGCTCATGAGGATCTATGTCTCTTGCATTTGGATCTGTACCTGCAGGGGCTTATTAGAATCTGTGCCTCGAGTCTTATGTGAGTAGCAGTACATGGCCTGCAGTACCATGTACCACATACATGGCAGTGTTTTTTTTTATATTTTTTATTCCATCCCTGACTGGCTAAAACAAGTTGCTGTAAATGTCGAATATAATACATCTAAATATAATAAATCTACATAAATATAATGTTCTTGTCATTGTGTCTGAAGTTTATTGTAAGTGAAGTGATTTACATAGAACGTGTGCTGTGGGGACCTATGAATCAGTGCTGTTATAGCCCACTTTTGTTAAATTGACCATGTTAACTCATTTGAGATGTGCCGCCTCCGGATAAGCGGCTTAAGCCACATATCCGGAGGCAGCACATCTGAAATGAGTTAAAAGAAAGTACTCTGAACATTGTATTAACACGATAGTGATAGCCCATGACAGTTCAAGGGTGATGCCAGAATAGCTTGTAGGCGCCAAGCTACCTGGCCTCACCCTAGAACCACCATGGCCTGTAGTAAATATGAATATTCAACCAGCTAAATTTGATATGACTGAAGTAAAACACACTACTGTGTGTGATGGTGTGTGTATGTGTATGTGTTATTCACATGTTGTTATTGTTTTTCTGCAGACATCAGACTGAAAGAGTATGGCAGTGAGTGCATCGAGGTCACTGACAATGGGACGGGTGTGGAAGAGAAGAATTTTGAAGGGCTCAGTGAGTGGTTCATTTTGACCCTATTTACCTCCTTTTGCATGCAGCCTCTTATACTGTACGCTGTACCAGTAGCTGCACGCATGTACAAGGGGGTCAATTTCAATTTATAATTTGATTAAAATACATTTGCCGACTTTGCATGAGCAAATGACAAGGTACCACAGTTCCTTTTAACCCCCTTACATCCTGAGGCCAAATTTGAAAAAGAAATTTGCTTATTGTCCTAAGAGGCTATATTATCCAATCCAAGTCCACTTGCAAAGCGCAGCAACTTCCATTGTACAATGATCGTGGCGCTCAATTGCAGAATAAAAAATATTTTAAAGAAATAATAACAAAACTTAGGAGATAGATCAGCCATTTTAGTTCAAGAGTGGTGCCAGAATAGCTTGGCACCACAGGTGCCAAGCTGTTCTGGCACAACCCTTGAGCTGTCATGGTCAGATTCATTTCTTGCAATAGTGTATCAGGATGAAAAGGGTTAAAATAAATTCTTTTTGTGTTTATGTATACTGATGAGTTGACGGTGCCAGCACAGGTACAATCACAACTCTGGTTGTCGGTAGCAGTTTTAGTGGCTATGATTCCTGCAGGAATCATGTCTAGAACTGCTACGGACTGGCAAAGGGTCAGTTCTGTGTTCAAAATCAGACCTTTAGCTAAGGTGAAGATGGAAAACATAGTCCAAGGGAAGTAACCCTTTTTTCAGAACGTGCGCATCAGGATTTGAGCGCAGCTGCATCAGTATAGTATGAATATTGTTATTGTTGCAAAAATCAACAAATTCTCTGTACAGGAATGTACATTTTACTCTATGAATAATTTGAATGATTAACCCTCTTAACCCCATTGCCGCATTTCCAAACTTTTGGAGGCGTCCTCTAAGGACTATGTACCAGTTGTAGGAGATGGATTGATCATGATAATTCAAGGGTAGTGCCAGATGAGCTTGGTGCCTGCAGGCACCAAGCTCATCTGGCACTACCCTTGAATTATCATGATCAATCCATCTCCTGCTGCAGGGTCCTGGGGCTAAATGGGTTAATTCACTATTTGACCACATGTTTCAAGGAGTGTACCTTGTATAAGTTTGTTGTGGGCTGGCGATTTGGTCCCATAGGGAAGGGGTCAAGGGATCTAACTGATTGTTCACCCAGTGTGGAGTGATTCCTCTTAGTGTGCATACTGTTTGTGTTGCAGCCCTGAAGCATTACACATCCAAGCTGTCCGACTTTAGTGATCTGATCAATGTGGCCACGTTTGGTTTTCGAGGGGAAGCACTCAGCTCTCTCTGTGCCCTCAGGTTAGTCCATACCTAGTGAGCAAAAGGGGTCGGTTTCATGAGTGAGTTTAGTCCTACCCCTGCCACCAAATGCAGGACTAAGCTGTCTCATGCAATTGGCCATGCAGCGATGCGCAGACCAGCTGCAGCCATATCAGCCCAAGGACCTTCTGCATAATCAGCACAAGTACTTTTTTTGTCCACGCTGTTTTGCTAGTCGCACAAATGGTAATTTAACTCATTACATCCTGAGGATGAATTTATTAATTTTATCAATCCTTTGTGGTTCGTATCCCAGTTCTGGAGACAGATCAGCCGTGATAGTTTAAGGGTGGTGTCGGAATAGCTTGGCACCTACAGATGCCAAGCTATTGTGACTCCACCCTTGAACTGTCTTGGTCAATGCACATCTTGTTGTAATTAATGAGTTAATTGTGTGAATGATTTACAGTACAGACCTGATGAACTGAGGATTGTGTGCAATTGACAGATTACTCTTAACCCATAACATCCTGAGGCTGATTTTGTAAAATTTGCTTACTGTCCTATGAAGGCTACATTGCAGATTAGGAGATAGATCAACTGTTTTAGTTCAAGGGCGGTGCCAGAATAGCTTGGCGACTCAGGTGCCAAGCTATTCTGGCACCACCTTTTATCAGTCAAATTTATTTTAAGCAATGGGTGTATCAGGATGAAACGGGTTAAGGTGATAGCACTGTAATTTCAAATCTACTGAAAAGCTAAGAAGTACCCAACGGAGAAAGAAACACGCTTAGAAAAGACAGGTACAACACAATTTATATTTTATTTATAATAATATTTCGTTTAAATACCCTTTGTCAAAATAGACAAACAAACAGAGAGATCTGCGAATGAAGATAAGTAGCGGCTGATCTCTCTGTCTATTTTTACAAAGGGTGTTTACCCGAAATATTAATAAATTGTGTTGTACCCATCTTTTCTAAGCGTGTTTCTTTCTCCGTTGGGTACTTCTTAGCATTTTACATGCTTGGCAGTCACCTTTTTGGTCTGGATTACTGAAAAGCTGTAGGAATTGCTACTTTAAGTTCCCTAGGGTCCCAGCATTTCACTAGACAATGCCTACCCTGCCCAAGTTCTCCTAACACTCATTACCGTTTGGAGTTCCTTTTCATTATTTTCACGTTCTTGATGGCTTATGCTGGCTAAAGTGGCTGGCTATCACATTTTTATGAAAAAGCTAGCACTGGTGTGTATCCACATGCTGATTTTACAATTATTTCAGGAAACAGAGATGTAAATTAATGAATCGCTCCACGCTGGGTGAACAAACAGATCCCTCGATCCCATCCTTATGGCACCAAATTGCCAGCCCACAGCAAACTTGTACAAGGTTCAAAAGATGTGACACTCCTTCAGAAACACAGGGTCAAATAGTTAATCATTCAGATTATTTATTAAGTAAATGGTGCATTCCTGTGCAGAAAATTTGTTGAATTTTTTGCAACAGTAACAATATTCATGTCACTTCAGATGCATGGCCTCCATACAGATAGATTCTTTTGGTTTTGTTCCAGCAATATGGTGGTCGTGACCCGCCATGTGTCTGCTGCTGTGGGAACAAAGCTTGAGTTTGATGCAGATGGGAAAATCATGTCTCGCACGCCCATTCCTCGTCAGGTGCGTCACTATACAGTCTTGGCCTCTCACAGAGATAGTCAGTGGGGGTATGGTACTTGTTTGAGGAATGTGGCTTCGCTGAGATGTGTAGGGGATAATGACACTGATCATGCGCAAAAAGTCATTGGGACATTGGCTACTGTTGGCTCGCACATGCCAATGCGCAAAAGGTCCTTGGGCTGCCATTGGCCACTGTTGGTTCACACATGACTGCACGAACCAGCAGTAGAGGATGTCAGTGCGATGACCTTTTGTGCATTGGTTTAAGGTGGCGTGGCCAACAGTGGTGGATGTCAGCCCAATGGCCTTTTGCTGACTGAAGGAAGGAGACCAGTCTAGACTGTGAATTGCAAGGTCACGTCCCCAGTAGCAAAACGTCTTCAGACCCACTGGCCATCGTGGGCCCTAGGATCTTTGTTTGCTGGATCTTTATTTACTAAATGTGATCCATTGCATTTACGTATGAAAAGAGCCAGGGGTTTTGTATGCATGTATTACAATGAGAAATCTTTTGGAAACTTAGCTTGGCCTTTTACATTGAGTTTCTTGTCAAGCCGCAATTAAATAATGCTGTTTTCAGAGGTCCTGACCACACGTCGTCCATGTATGTGTCAATAAATCTCTGTATAGCAGACTGTGGCTATATGACAACTCACACAAAAATATTGCATGGCATTTTGTTATCCCATTCAGCCCTCACACACTACAGCAGGAGATGGGTCGATCATGATCATTCAAGGGTAGTGCCAGATTAGCTTGGTGCCTGTCGGCGCCAAGCTAATCTGGCACTGCCCTTAAATTATCATGGTCAATCCATCTCCTGCAAAGGGTGCATAGTCATTAGATGACATCTCCAAAATTTGGGAACGACGGCCGTCGGGCTGAATTAGTTAATTCCACTGCAGTCAGTTTTGCTTTTCAACTAAAAACGATGATTCGGCTTTTCACTTCCAGCAAGGCACAACGGTGACACTGCACAACCTGTTTCATACTCTGCCGGTGCGACACCGCGAATTCCAGCGTAACCTGAAAAAAGAATTTGGGAAAATGATCCAGGTGCTGAATGCCTACTGCCTGGTTAACACAGGTGTCCGCATCACCTGCTCCAACCAGACTGCCAAGGGGTAGGTGTCAGAGGTGGCTCAGTATGAAAAAAATATACAGTCTTACAGCGCAGAAACGCATGTAGTCAACACATTCTGCCCCAGGACCGAAATCCCCAAATTTTGAAGTTGCCCTCTGAAAGACTGTATTACAACTCTAGAGACAGATCGAGCATTATAGTTAAAGGGTGGTGCCAAAATAGCTTGGCACCTATAGGTACCAAGCTAATCTGGCATCACCCTTGAACTATCATGCTCGATCCTTGCTGTGGTGGCTGAATGAGTTAATCTGAACTGAACTGATATACATATATAGTCGGGAACTCTAGTCACTCTGGGCACATTTAGCCCTGACACACTACAGTAGGAGGTGGATCAACCTTGATATTTCAAGGGTAGCGCCAGATTAGGTTGGTGCCTGATGATCCATCTCTTGTAACTGGTATAGTTGTTAGGTGACGCCTCCAAATTTTTTTAAATGCAGGCTTGGAGTTAACTGGGTTAACACATTCAGGGATGGGTGGACCATGATAGTTCAGGAATGGGAATTGTCCGCGAAAACCGCGGGATTCCGCTGGAAAAAAAAATCATCCGCAAAATTTAGAAGGCGTCTCTGCGAGAAAACCATTGTGGGTAGCAGAATGAGCAAAGCACCGGTTTTACTCTGCAGGCAGGATATGACACGGCAGGCTCTGCCCGCGGCCCACACTGGTCACTGAGTGCGGCGCGCGCTGCGCAGTAAACCTAGGCAGGCAGACGTGCACTGGAAGCAAGGCGTCTAAACAACCAACCCCCCCCCCCCACCCCCCCCCTGTTGTTTGATTTTGTGGTCCCTGGAAGCAAGGCCTAGTGTCTGTCTACCACACACACACACACACCAGTTTGATTTTTCAGATGATTTTTGCTTGTTCAATTTCCATTCTTGTAGTTAAACGGTAGTGCTGGGTTAGCTTGATGGCACCATGAGGTGATCAGGCACCACCTTGAGCAATATGACTTCCACAGCTAGTAATGGTGCACAGTCTCTGTAGACACCGCCCAAAGCTGCAGCAGTTTTGATCAGCTAGGAAAGTGTTACTGAATGAAGAACTCAAGCTCGGAATCGGTCATTACTAACTAGAATTCAGTTAACCCATTTAACCCCAAGTTTTGGAGGTGCTGCATAATGACTATCTACCAGTTGCAGGAGATGGATTGACCATGATAATTTAAGGGTAGTGCCTGATTAGCTTGGCGCCTGAAGGCACCAAGCTAATCTGGCACTACCCTTGAATTAACATGGTCAATCCATCTCCTACTGTAGGGTGTCGGGGCTAAATGGGTTAAGCGACCTGCTCCAGGGCGGGCTTATATTGCTAAAATTTGTGGATACAACGGGTTCTTAGCGTTGTCTTGCTTTAATCCATTTTGCCCTGGGGGCCTGCAGCAGGAGATGGATTGATCATGATAATTCAAGGGTAGTGCCAGATGAGCTTGGCACCTGAAGGCACCAAGCTCATTTGGCACTACCCTTGAATTGTCATGATCAATCCATCTCTTACAATTGGTACATAGTTCATTAGTTGTTAGGCAACAGCTCCAAAATTTGAGAAATGGGACCTTGGGGCAGAAAGGGTTAACAAAGACTTCTCTGCTCTTCTTTTCATACATTTTAGGTTATGAAATAGTTGCAGGTGATAATTCGAGGGTGGTGCCAGATTAGCTTGGTGCTGGCATTCAAGGATCGTGCCAGATTAGCTTGGCATGGCGCCTGATGGTGCCAAGCTAATCTGGCATGATCCTTGAATTTATCGTGGTTGATCCAACCCCTGCTGTAAAGCGTTGAGACTGAATGGGTTAACATGGGACTGCTCAGATTTTGAAAGTGCTGTTTGATAAAAGACTCATCTTGTAGCTTTGGGTAGTGCTCTTTGGCGAGGTGATTCCTGCAGGAATCATATGGACTACAAGCACTGCTGATCTCGACTAACAGGTTCTCTTGGCTTGACTTCGCGAACGAAGATTCTATAGGGCTTGCCCACATCGTCTGCAGGCATTTTCGTGGCTGCGGAGGCCAATCCGGGACAGGCAGGTTCGACCGCAGTGGCTGCATGGGAAGGTCTGGTCAGGGTTCTGAGTTCAACAGTTAATACCGGTATAATTGACCATAATGAGAAAGTGTTTGTGTGTTCTCTCCAGGTAAAAACATTTACTTATTTATTCACACATTGTAGATTGCATTTTGCTGTTTGTTTTTGTGCGCAGAAGCAGATCAACAATTGTGTCCACCACTGGGAATGCCACAGTCAAGGACAACATTGCCAACATTTTTGGACCAAAGCAGGTGAGTGCATCAGCATTTCTCATTTATTTCCTCAAAATCTATTACCGATGGCATTACTGTATGGAATATACCCCTTTACTTACCCGATTTCAGCCTAAGCACCCTTGTGTATACCTACCCAACAAGGGGCGTAAGAAGAGAAAGAGAGTGTAACCAAGTGACTGGGTAGTCTCCCCTCCTTCTATCCGGTCATGCGCGTAGCTTACCCCAGTTGTACCCTTTGCTCAAACATGGATGGTCACCGGTTTCAGCCTCTCTCGTTTGATTCTTTTCTCTTCTCTGCTCTTCACCTTAGTGGCTTATCAGGATGACGAGGTAAGGCCTCGGGTTATGCCTACGAGTAAACGGGCCGTTTACTTCTCATCGGTACCTCCCTTGGAATTTTTTCGTTCTTGTGGGCTTAGCCCTCGACCGGTCGTGAGCACTGTTCACGACCCACGTGTTTTTCAAAATGGCATCTGCTTTGTGTTACAGTGTTCAACTTCGCACCTGTAAATGTTGTAAAGATTTTCAATGGCCCACGGACGACCACAAGTTGTGTTTGCCATGTTCTGGCTGCTCCTCTGCTCGTTCCTGCGCGGTTTGTGCGCCTTGGAGGGAACAGAAGTGGTCACGGATGTGGGATTTTTATCAGCGTTGCCGCCCTGGGACTTTAGAAACTGCTACGCTGATGGAGGACAGGTCAGTGCCTAGCATTGTTATTCCTGTAGCCTCCGCCCCCCCTAAATCTCCGCACCGGCGGGCGACTTCGGAGATAGTGGGGCCCTCCTCTCGGCGCTTGTTAGACTCGGTACCGTTTGGCCCTCTCACAGTGATGGCCGGTAGAGTCTCATCTGTCTCGCATGGCCCTTCGCAAGGGGTGGCCGAGAGACGGGGCACGCGGGATTCCCTTCCGCCTTCGTTAGCTTCCCGGCGACACCGTCCGTCGGCCTCTGCTCGTCCTTGCAGGGGGCCGACTTCGGACTGGCGTTCATCTTCGCGCCACCTCGATAGGAGCCCGTCCCCGCGACGTCGGTCTCCTTCTTCCAGCGCTGTCAGGGCTCCCGGCCGTAGCCGATCCCCTCGCGCCCCTCAGATTTATTTGCGTCCCAGCCGTTCGCACAGCCCTAGGGAGAGGCCCGCTGCGTGTCGGTTGGATGTGTCCCCTCGGGGATTTTCTTCGGAACTTCCTCCTGTCCACGTCGGCCGTGCAGATTCCCAGGCTAGCGCTACGGTAGTACCCGGTTCTCGACAGCGCACGCGTTTGGCTAGCCTTTCGCCTTCCTCTAGCTCGCCGCGCCGACGATCGGTTGTTGTTTCTCCACGTCGGGACCGAGGGGCTACCTCCCCCGTTTTTGGGGACGATGATGTTCTTAGCTTGTTTCCGGAGGACTCCGCTTCCGACATTTTATCCCCGGTCCCTGGCTCTCAGGACTCTTCGGACTTGGATGCACCAGGGGGACCGTCTGGGACTTCTGATACTTCGCGTGCATTAGACGAGGCGGCACGTTTGATCGCTAAAATTCTTCCCTTGGAGAACTGCCCTCCGTCTCCCCCCCTCAAGAGGAAAGCCGCAGCTTCGGTCGATGTTCCTCTTCAAGTGAAACGTTTCAAGTCCTTACCTCAGCCTCCGGGAATTAAAGATCTGATGGAAGCCTTTAACGAGCACCTCGCCCTAGGCAAGCTCCGTGATCGTGGTTTCATCGCCGACACTCGATGGCCCTCCAGCGTCGACATCAAGTTTCGGCAGGCTTGGTACGCGGGACATTCTCAGGCCTTTGCTTGCTCCCTTTCACCAGTGGATCTGGAGGCTCAGTTGCAGGCTGGCGGCAAGGTTTTGGCCCGTCGGATTTTTCCTTCCGGACTGGAACACACTGCTACCCTTGCGCATAATTCCTTGGCGTGTGCAGGGTTTTTGGACTTGGCTACTCAGGCGGTGGTTAGAAGTGTAGAGGAATTTTGGGAGCGGCCAGATAAGTCTCGTCTTCGCGACATTCACTCCATAGCCATCACAGCGAATTGCGCAGTTCACCACGTTGCGACGAATTCTTTGGCGGCCGCGGCGAATTGTGACCTTATCCGACGGGATGCCGTGCTGAAGGGCTGTCCAGGCATCCCTGCCACCGCCGTAGCTCAGCTGCGCCGTGCCCCCCTTGGGGGACCCCTCCTCTTCGGCCCTACTTGGCAGCAGGTTTGGGAGTCAACTAAAGACCTTTGGCCCAGCGCTCCTAGATCGGACCCCTCGCGGCCTCCAGCCCAGGGCAGGGACAGGGAGCGCACCTTTCGGGACTTCAGACCCTCTTCCCGTCTTCCGGTCAGATTTCCTTCCCGTTTCGGTCCACAGACTTCCGCCGGTAGAGCTCGTCCGTCCCAGGCAGCAGCCCCCGCCTGGCCCCGGGAGAGCCCAATGACTTCTCTCCGACACCACTCCCGCCGACCCCCTCAGAGCCTCCAGTCAGCGGGAGGCTTTCATTGCACGGCGACGCGTGGCGTTTGCTGTTGCCGGAGGACCCTTGGATTCTTGCCACAGTTTCGGAGGGGCTTCAGATTTCGTTTGTGAATCCCCCTCCGTTGCGACGTTCGCCCCTGTGGACAGAAGTGCCTTCGGATCTCGACAAGGTGGACGCGCTTCAAGATGAAATCGCAACCCTTCTTCGGAAGTCGGCCACGGAAGTGGTGGTTCGCCACGACACTCCAGCCTTCTACAGTCGGCTTTTCATTGTCCCGAAGCCCAGCAAGTGGCGCCCGATCATAGACCTCTCTGTCCTGAACAAATTCATTGTCGCGCCCTCCTTCCGGATGGAAACTGCAAGGGCCCTGAGGGCGTCAGTCCAGCCTTTGGATTTTGCGGTCAGTCTCGACCTCTCCGACGCGTACCTTCATGTTCCCATTCATCCCGCTTCACGTCGTTACCTTCGTTTTGCCTTTGGCGGCATCGTCTATCTGTTTCGCGCTCTCCCCTTCGGTCTCAACCTCAGCCCGTGGGTTTTTACTCGGATTATGGATGCGGTTGTCGCAAAGGCCAGGCGGTATTCCTCCAGCCCGACGTCCAACTACCTCGACGATCTGCTCCTCAAGAACCAGGACTCGGTCGAGCTGGCAAAGGACAGAGACGCACTTCTAGCTCTTTTGCATCGTCTTGGATTTCTCCTCAACGACGGCAAGTCGGACCTGGTTCCTTCGCGTCACTTCACCCACTTGGGGATAGAGTTCTTGACCGACCTCAACAGAGTTCGTCTGCCGGAGCCTCGCATCTCGAAACCTTTGGCCATGGCACTACAAGTTTACTTCACGGAGTCGCTTCCGGCCCGGACTTGGCTTCAGTTCCTAGGCCTCGTCAGCGCAGCGGCGGACTTGCTACCGCTGGGCAGGCTTTATGCTCGACCGCTACAGCTTCATCTCCTGCTCCACTGGTGGCCTTCTTCAGGGGATCTCTCAGCCCCGGTTCCGGTCTCGTTACTGATCCAACCTCACCTTCTCCGCTGGACGGACCGTTCCTGGTTGGCGACGGGAATCTCTCTCTCTTCCCCTCCCCCGATGTTCTCCATTTACTCGGATGCGAGCCTCCAAGGTTTGGGGGGGCCCATCTGATGCTGGAATTCAGCTCCGTATCAGGCCTTTGGACGACGGACCTTAGGGACCGACATATCAACTGGTTGGAGTTGAAAGCGGTGTGGTTGGCCCTCATCCATTGGGAAGCACGGCTTCGGGAACAGGAGATCCTGATCTTGTCCGACAACACGACGGTCGTGGCCTACATCCAGAAACAAGGGGGCACTCGATCGCCGACTCTCTGCATGCTGCTGTACCAGATCTTGCTCTGGTGCAGAGATCGCGGCATTTCACTCCGAGCGCGTCACATCCCGGGACACCTGAACGTTCTCGCGGATTCCCTCTCCAGACGCGGAAAACTTCTCCACACCGAGTGGTCTCTGCGACCGGACATTTCCACATGATCTGCACTCATTGGGAGACTCCCATGATCGACTTGTTCGCGACCAGATGGAACAAGCAGCTCCCGCTCTTTGTCTCCCCCATCCCGGACCCTCTCGCCTGGGCGGTGGATGCCCTGTCGACTTGCTGGGAGGGCCTCATAGCCTACGCGTACCCTCCATCGGTTCTTGTACCCAAGATCCTCCTCAAGCTTCGGGGTTGCAACACGATCCTCCTGCTAGTCGCTCCGTTCAGTTGGAATAGGTTCTTCTGAGTCTCGCCACAGATCTGCCTCTTCGGCTTCCCACGCCTTGGACGATGCTGAAGCAGCCTCGACAGAACCTCTTCCACCCCTGTCCGGAGAAACTGCTGCTTCACGCCTGGCGGTTGTCAGGCAGGCCCTCGCAACCCGAGGTTTCTCGGATGCTGCAGTGGAGGCGATCGCTTCAGCCCGCAGAGATTCCACCCTCGGCGTGTATGAAGGGAAATGGAGCGTCCTTCGTACCTGGTGCGAAACCAGACTTCTGGACCCTTCGGCACTAACTACTCCGCAGCTAGCCGAGTTCTTCTTGTGGCTGTTTTATGAACAGAACTTGGCGCCGATTACCATCCGTGGTTATCTCGCCATGGTGGCGGACACCTATCGTCACTTAGGCCGTCCGGACCTTGGAACGTGCAAAGATCTCTCTGACATGATGTCCCATTTCGACCTCCAACGGCCAGTCACTCGTTCCCTTGTTCCACGCTGGGATCTCTCTTGGGTCCTCACATGGCTGAATTCCAGTCGCTTTGAGCCTCTGCGTCACGCCAGTCTTCCGGACCTGACTAGAAAGACCTGCTTCCTTTTGGCCCTCGCCACAGCTGCCAGAGTCAGCCAACTGCATGCCCTGACTGTTGACCCGGCCTGCTTGCAGTTCAGAACGGACGGTTCGGTTCAGCTTCTGACCAACCCCTCTTTCTTGGCCAAGAACAGACTCCCCTCAGCCGCGCCCCAGGCATGGAGTCTTCGGCCTATTACAGGATTTGACCAGTCCCAGACATCACGGCTGCAGGACCCGGTCCGTGCGCTAAAGATTTATCTGCGCAGAGTGAAGCCCTGGAGACGAGGTCGCTCCCGCCTCTTCCTACCGTTGGCCCCTGGCCGGGCTGATATTTCCGCCCAGACAATATCGTCTTGCTTGCGTTGCATCATTCGTTCCGCTTACTCTGATCTGTCCCCACAAGTGGCCAAAACCATGCGGATACGACCTCATGAAGTTCGTGCGGTTGCTGCCAGCGTCGCGTTCCACCGCAACTGCGCAGTCAGGGACATTGTCGCGGCGGTCGGTTGGAGATCAGAGTCCACCTTCGCCCAATTTTACCTCCGGGATCTCTCTGGCCAACGGGACAACCTGGCCCTCGTTGGAGATCTCTCGGCAGCGCAACACTCCCTCCGTGCGCCGCTGGCGCCTTAAGGTAACCCTTCGCTGAAATCGTCGGGAGGTTGCCCCTCGATGCTCAGCTTACAGCCGTGCCGGGTTTGGGGTGACACCCTCCTCCTTCTTGCCATTCATTCCATACAGTAATGCCATCGGTAATGGATTTTGAGGAAACAAATGTATTTTTCTTTAAAATAAATTTTTTCGAAAAATACTTACCGATGGCATTACTCGGACGTCCCTCCCACCTGCCCCGCTTGCCGCCCTTCGCAAAGTGTACGACTGGGGTAAGCTACGGCGCATCACCGGATAGAAGGAGGGGTCACTTGGTTACACTCTCTTTCTCTTCTTACGCCCCTTGTTGGGTAGGTATACACAAGGGTGCTTAGGCTGAAATCGGGTAAGGCAAGGGGTATATTCCATACAGTAATGCCATCGGTAAGTATTTTTCGAAAAAATTTATTTTAAAGAAAAATACATTTCATCACATTTACCTGTGTCCGCATAATAACCCCTGACTTGCCAAGTTGTCCACCATAAAATCATTCAGTGTTTAGTTTAGGACGAGACAGCTTTCACTTTTGTGTTTTGTAACCCCCATGTGCATACTTGTGAGCACAAGGGGGTTAACCATTTAGCCGAGACACACTACAGCAGTGGTGGTAAGAAAGCAAGACCGGTCCCACCCAGGTATGCATCCTGTCACTCTGGTCCCGACGCCTGTTTATTCTCCGAGTTGTTGGTGGTCGCTGCTGTCGCATGCGTTGTGTTATGTGAAGCACTCGGGAGGCGTTTCGATCGGTATTCATAGTCTGTGACTACAGGCTCCGATATACTCGTCAGGGAACCGGCCTATTGTTGTAGAGGGCTGTCGTTTAAGTGGGTGGGTGCGTTGTTAATGTCGTGGAGGGTTGTCGTTTAAGTTGGTGGGTGCGTTGTTAGTGTCGTGATGTTGGAGTTAACCTACGTGTTTCTCCTTATCCGTTCGTGGGATTCCGTCTCTTGAAGTCTGGTGGGGTGTGTAGAAGAGGAATCGCGGATTGGGCAGTGTAGTGGGCTGTGCTTAAGGGTTACGTAGTTTTCCTGGTCCGATGAGTTTAAGGTGACAGGCAGTTGTTGGTTGTGAAATGTGGCCGTTTTTTCTTTGACGCGGTAGTAGATCCTTGTTAATCCAGCTTGATCGTCCCGTTGGAGTATGGTCGTGGGTTAAACCGCTTTCTTTTCATCCGTCTCGTCTTTAGGGCTGACGCGGGGAGAGGAGATAAGCTTGTATCGTTGCTCCGGGCTGTCTGTGGTATGTTCGGATGTCGGGGAATTAGGCGTAATGTTGCTTGCTTTCTTCGTGGCAGCGGGTCTGATTCTCGTTGGGTCCATGGGGAAAACTGGATTACGTGGAGTGCTGTATGCTTTTTACATCCTTTTCTTACCCTAGTTGGGGTGGGTGGCTGAGAGTCCCCTACGGGGTTTGAGCTTCATGCTGTGTGTGTGGTTGGTTTCCCTGTCGTTGAGAGCGAGAGTGTGAAGGGGGATTAAACGTGATGAGCTTTGTCGTTGGTTGGTGGATGGGGTGCCCTGTTTAGGGTCGATGGTTTCTAATCCTTGCTTGGAGGGCCGTTGTTGCCGTGGTGGTTAGTTGTTGTTTGCGGCGTCGTCTTCTAGTGTTTTGTTTATGTCCGTGGCTGACACGGCTGTGTCTCTCTTTGTGTTGAGTTTCGCTGATATAATCAAGTCCTTTATGTTTTTATGTCGCTTATAGGCGATCAGTGGTGGATTGGGGAAGAGTGTTTTACACTCTGGGTCTCTCGTCATGTGGTGCCAGTGTGTTTGAATTTTCCTTTGTAGGTGCTTGATACTGGGGTAGTATGGGGTGACCATGACCAGAGGTGTTTTTCCTGCTTTCTTCGGTCTTTCCGCTAGGAGTTGTTTTCTGTCTTTCGCGAGTACTGTGTCCGTTTCTTGCGTGAGTTCCGTCTGTTTGTATCCCCGGTCCGTCATTTTGTCGTGGAACAGATGGATCTGTTCGTGTAGGTCTGTTCTGTTGCTATTAGTCCTCATATATCTTGTTGTTTCCCCCTGAATCAGAGCTTTGAAGACGTGTTGAGGGTGAGCTGAATCCCTTTGTAGGTATTGATAAGTTTCTGTCGGTTTTCTGTATGTTTTGATGTCCAGTATTCCTTCACGCTCCGCTCTCCCTTGTAAACTTGAGTGTCCAGGAAGGTAGCTGTATGGTCTTCGATTGTGTATGTGAATTTCAGGAGTGGGTGATAGGAGTAGGCGAGGTTAAAAAACCTGTTGATGGTGTCATTGTCCGCATTCCACATTTGGAAGCCGTCATCTCTGTATCTTCCGTTCCAAATGATTTTCTCTCTCTCCTCAAAAAGGTTGATGATATTGTTCAGTATTATGCCCATATTGATGTCGCAGGCTTCCGGTGAAACTTTAGAGCCCATCGGGGCGCCGATAATTTGTCGGTAGAGCTGTCCATTGAAGGTGAAGACGTTGTTCGTGAGGATAATCTCCAGGAATCTGAGGAGGTGGTGTTTTTCAATCGGTGGCATAGGTGGTGTTTCAACTATGTCCGGGACTGTTTGGTTCACTGCCTCCAGCAATTCGTGGAATTCCATGTTACTGTACATCGATGTGACGTCATAGCATACTAGCTTAGTTTCTCGGGGGATCCTTGTTTGTTCAATTTTATTAATGAACGCCGGTGTGTCTTTGATGTATGTAGGTTGTTTTTGTACGAACGGTAGTAGGTGGAGATCCACAAATTTCGCTATAGCTATAGTCGGGCTTGCTGACTGCGCCACGATTGGGCGACCCGCTATAATTCTCCCTTGCATTCCATTTTTCTCCATGTCATCCAACACCTCTGTTGGGTGTTTGTGGATTTTGGGAAGTAGGTAGAAGGAGGCTGTGTTTTTGTAGGTTTCCGTTTGTCGTAGGAACTTGTAGGTTTGTTTGTCTATCCTCTTGGTTCTGTATAGTGTCTCAGATGTGTTGAGGATTTCGGCTATGATGGCCTCTGTGTTTGCCGCATCTGTTTTCTCGTAGTGTATTCCGTCCTCCAGTTGTCTCAAACCCTCCCTGATGTAATCGTCTCTGTTGAGGAGTACGATTGTGCTGTTTTTGTCGGCTTTTTTTAAAACGATGTCCGTATTATTTTTGAGTGCCTTGAGTGCTTAACGTTCCTCTCTCGTGAAATTGCTTCGTGTGCTTGACATGCTGACGTGCGTTAATTCTTCCTTTGTGTTGCTGATGTATTGTTCCATTGGACCGTTTGCCCTTTGTGGGGTGTACCCTGAGCTAAACTGTAGTGGGTGTGGAATCCGCTCAGATTTGTCCTGATTCTGAAAATGGTATTTGCAGCGTATTTTACGGGTGAGTTCGTCAAATGCTGATATGATTTCGTTCTTGGCTCGTTTGTTGTTTGGGACTGGAATAAATTTCAGTCCTTTTCCCAGCGCTCGAATTTCCGGGTCCGTGAGTTTGTGTTTGGAGAAGTTCCGAATAAATTTTCTTGCTTCCTTTGTCTTCTCCTTGAGAGTTGCTGTGTTGGTGTGACCACCGTTTTGTCTGTATTTGTGTTGTTGCGCCTTCGCTTTCTTGTGCCTCCTGTTAAAGTGTCTCGCCATGAGTGCTCAATCCAATGGTCCTTAGCCGGGTAGTGAAAGTTGGTTAGCTTTTAAACCCTTTACTCGCCCAAGCTGAAAAATGTGTTTGGGGAAAAGTTTCTCAATTCGGTGTGGTGAGAGATGGGGGTTCCGACTGCCCTTAAATGCGTGTGGGGAGTGAGTCTTAACCACCCTGTTTCAGGTGTGGTGGACCGGCGTCAAAAATTTTTTCTATAATCAGTTTGATGTAGGTGGTAGTTTTGGGTCTGTCTTGGTTGTTTTAGTTCCATTCACCCTTTGTCAGGTGTGGGGAATGAGTTTCATTCACCTTTTTACAGGTGTGGGTCTCAACCACCCTATTATAGGTGTGGGAGGGCAGGTCTCAACCACCCTATTATAGGTGTGGGAGAATAGTCGAAGAGTTCCTTCTTGCTTGTGGTTTTCCTGTTGATTTGGAGTCTTGGGCCTTGCTTGCTTGGTTGTTTCTTGTTTCATCCACCCTTTATCAGGTGTGGGTCTCAACCACCCTATTATAGGTGTGGGAGGGTGAGTCTCAACCACCCTATTATAGGTGTGGGAGAAAAGTCGACGAGTTCCTTCTTGCTTGTGGTCTTCCGTTGATTTGAAGTCCTGGGCTTCGGTTGCTTGGTTGTTTCTTGTCGAGTGGGGCTGGCAGCTGTAGTCGGCTTTGTGGTTCTGTTTCGTCCACAGAGCACAGACGAAGTGGAATACAGTGGACACTGTGGACACAGCTTGACGACCTCGATTTTGCAGACGACTTGGCATTACTGTCCCACACTCATCAACAAATGCAGGACAAGACCACGAGGCTTGCTGACATCTCGTCCCAAGTGGGCCTCACCATTCACAAACAGAAAACAAAGACAATGAGGCTGAACGCAACCAGGGAAGAACCAGTCTTGCTTGCTGGCACCCCGTTGGAGGAGGTGGAGTCCTTCACCTATCTCGGGAGCATCATAGACAAAAAAGGCGGCACTGATGCAGATGTCAGAGCACGAATCGGTAAAGCCAGAGCAGCCTTTCTCCAGTTGAAAAAAGTGTGGAGTTCCAGAGAGCTGTCACAACACACCAAAGTCCGGATTTTCGACTCCAATGTAAAAGCAGTTCTCCTATATGGAGCAGAGACATGGAGATTGACAAAAACCACAGTCAACAGAGTACAGACCTTCATGAACAGTTGCCTTAGAAGAATTTTGAAAATCCACTGGCCAGAGAAGATCAGCAACGTCAGACTCTGGGAGAGAACAGAGCAGATAACAGCAGAGAATGAAATTGGGCGAAGAAGATGGGGATGGATCGGTCACAGTCTGAGAAAGCCAGCTTCCAGTATCACTAGGCAGGCATTGTCATGGAACCCCCAGGGAAAGAGGAAAAGAGGTAGGCCGAGAAACTCCTGGCGTCGAGACCTCCAAGCAGACATCAAGAGACTGGGAACCACCTGGAGTAGAATCGAAGGAGAAGCACAGGACAGGAGTTGCTGGAGGTCTCTCGTCGACGGCCTATACCCGGGTAGGGGTGACAGGCGTAAGTAAGTAAGTAACACTACAGCAGGAGATGGATTTACCATGATAATTCAAGGGTAGTGCCAGATGAGCTTGGCGCCTTCAGGCGCCAAGCTCATCTGGCACTACCCTTGAATTATGGTTGATCCATTTCCTGCAGCTGGTACATAGTCATTAGGTGACGCCTCCAAAATTTGGGAATTGCAGCCGTGGGGTTAAATAGGTTAACCCATTACATCTTAAGGCTGATTTTGTAAAATTTGCTTATTGACCTATGAAGGCTACATTATAGTTCAGGAGATAGATCAAGGGTGGTGCCAGAATAAGTTCAATTACTTGGCGCCTGAGGCGCCAAGCTATTCTGGCACCACCCTTGAACTATCAGTCAGATTTATTTGCAGCAATGGGTGTATCAGGATGCAAAGGGTTAAGAAAGGCTGTTTCTGCAAAATAATAATAATAATAATCATCTTGGCTTGACTTCGCGAACGAAGATTCTATAGGGCTTGCCCACGTCGTCTGCAGGCATTTTTGTGGCTGCGGAGGCCAATCCGGGACAGGCAGGTTCGACCGCAGTGGCTGCTGGGGAAGGTCTGGTCAGGGTTCTGAGTTACGACAACTCTGTTTTTTCTTCTGAGCCGCTTGTCCTTAAGGTTAGCTCTGCGAGAGTCCTCAAAGGAGACGGCTGCCTTGTGAATGGTGGAGCGCCAGGTGTCACGGTCCACAGCAAGCGAAGACCACTGGCGGTGGTCGATTTGGCAGGCACTAAGTGACTTCTTGAGACCGTCTTTGTATCTCTTCTTTGGTGCCCCTCTGTCTCGGTGCCACTCGCCAATAATAATCATACATAATTTATATTTATACATTGATTTCTTTGGTCTTAGTTGCAGAACCTCCTGCCCTTTGAACAGCGATCCCCAACAGAGGACGTGTGTAGTGACTATGGGATCAAGAGGGAAGTTGGCCAGACTAACCTCTTCAGGTACTTTGTGTTGTTTTGTTGTGTGGAATTTTTGTGTTGGAATGTTGAGCATACATGACTATGTGACTTGCGTTTGCTTGCTTCATTGACTGATAATTAATCGGTTTATTTTAATGTGTGTGTCTTTGACCACATCTCTTTGGGTGGGCAATATCTCTAAGCTTTGAGACCAGTTTAACCCCTTCAATGTTGAGACTGCAAGAGGCATAGATCCTCATGAGCCCCCGCGACTGCAAGGGCTCATGAGCATCTATGCCTCTTGCTGAGACCAATTTGTATCCATGTTCTTGAATGGTGTTGACGTTTGGTCGTTGAATGAAGCAACATTTCAAAACGAAAATGTAAGTACAGTGTATGTACAGTAGCAGAGAAGTAAATGAATCAGCTGTGACAGTTCATGGGTGGTGCCAGAGTAGCAGTATAGACCTTGATGAAAGAAGGTGCCGGGAACAAACAAGCCACTACTGTCACCGTCAAAGTGGAGTTGTGAGAGGTGGTTGCTGTGCCGTACTAAAGGCAAGCCCTTGTTTGTGTTGTGCAGCATTGAGGGCTTCGTGTCCAAGTGTGAGCACGGACAGGGGCGAAGCAGCTCCGACCGACAATTCCTCTTCATAAATCGTCGCCCATGTGATGCCACAAAGGTACTGCCAAACTTACCTGTGCTGCGACAGAATTCTTTATGTGCAGTGATTGCAGTGGTCAGGTTTTACAGCTTTGTTTTAGATAGTAGAACATGTTTAACACATGACACTGTAGGAAGAGATTAAGTTGCTGTGATAGCTCAAGGGTGGTACCAGAATACTGAAACAAAAGTGTCAGTGCCAGGCTATTCTGGAACCACCCTGGAGGTATCGTGGCCGATGTGTCTCCTGAACTGTAATTTAGTAGTCTCTAAAGGATGGCCCCCAAATTTAGGGATTTCAAGACTGGGACTCAACGAGGGGGAAAATGTCTTATCGTATGTACTACAGCACAGGCTTTTCACTAGGAATTAGAATTGTCCGTCATGGGGACGGACGGCATGACAAAAATCCATCCCAGGCGCTGTACAGTCTGTCGCGTACTTAAAACACAGCAGTGATAAGTTCATTTTTTTCTCGAAAGCCTGACAGCACAACCATCCCTACGAAAGATCGCGCGATCGCCTGTCTAATGATGATCTTTAAATGACGGGTGACACTTTTTGCCCTTCAAGATCTCTCTTGAGAGAGCGCAGGTCTTGCAGAAAAGGTGACTTAACCCATTTAGCCCGAATGCCTTACAGCACGAGGTGGATTGACTATGATGATTCAAAGGTAGTGCCAGATGAACTTGGCGCCTTCAGGCGCCAAGCTCATCTGGCACCACCCTTGAATTATCATGGTCAAGCCATCTCCTGCAACTGGTACATAGTTTTTAGGTGAACCCTCCAAAATTTTGAAAAATGGTGGCCCTGGGGTTAAATGGGTTAGAACAGGTTCCACTGTGTCATGCTAAGTGTAGATCTCTGATATGACTTGGAGGGTCCAAGAGAGGTTACCCATTGTTTCCAACCATTCTTGTGCCTATCCTGAGTTGCAAGCCTTATCTTGTTGTCAGGGTCAGGGTCCATTCTTGTGCCTATCCTGAGTTGCAAGCCTTATCTTGTTGTCAGGGTCAGGGTCCATTCTTGTGCCTATCCTGAGTTGCAAGCCTTATCTTGTTGTCAGGGTCCATTCTTGTGCCTATCATGAGTTGCAAGCCTTATCTTGTTGTCAAGGTCAGGGTCCATTATTGTGCCTATCCTGAGTTGCAAGCCTTATCTTGTTGGCAGTGTCAGGGTCCATTCTTGTGCCTATCCTGAGTTGCAAGCCTTATCTTGTTGGCAGGGTCTGGGTCCATTCTTGTGCCTATCCTGAGTTGCAAGCCTTATCTTGTTGGCAGGGTCAGGGTCCATTCTTGTGCCTATCCTGAGTTGCAAGCCTTATCTTGTTGGCAGGGTCAGGGTCCATTCGTGTGCCTATCCTTAGTTGCAAGTCTTATCTTGTTGGCAGGGTCAGGGTCCATTCTTGTGCCTATCCTGAGTTGCAAGCCTTATCTTGTTGGCAGGGTCAGGGTCCATTCTTGTGCCTATTCTTAGTTGCAAGCCTTATCTTGTTGGCAGGGTCAGGGTAGAATGGTGTAACCCACTACATCCTGTGGTTGTTTTTTTCCGTCAGATTAATGTGTTGTCCTACGAAGGCTGCATTTCAGTTCCAGTGATTGACTGACTGTGATAGTTCAGAGGTGGTGCCAAGACCCAGGGGTGCCAAGCTGATCTGGCACCACCCTTGAACTGTCATGGTCAAATTTGTCTCATATGAGAACATATTAAGATGTTAAGAGTTAAGATGTAGCACAATTTGAGACCTTTATAAAAAATAAAAAAGGGCAACTTTTTTTTCACCATGGATGATGTCTGCGATTGACTGTTTGTGTGCACAGATTCTGAAAGTGGTGAATGAGGTGTACCACAGCTACAATCGACACCAGTACCCGTTTGTGGTGCTGCTGATCTCTATGGCTAAGGGTAGGTACTTGGAAATAGTCAACTCTGCATTTGTCAAATTCTGAACTCATTACATTCTGAAGCTCATTTTGTAAATGATTTTATTGTCCTATGAAGGCCGCATTACAGATTAGGAGATAGATCAACCTTTTTGATTCAAGGGTGGTGCCTGAAAAGCTTGGCGCCAGAAGCTATTCTGGCACCAGCCTTGAATTATCATAGATTAATTTCATGCAGTAGTGTATCAGGATGAAAAGGGTTAACCATACCTGTCAAGTTTTGAAAATTGGGAATAATAAAATAATAATAATACATGGTATTTATATGGCGCATTTCTCATATTTATAATATAACTCAATGCGCAGGTGAAAACGATGCACACACACACACACACACACACACACACAGTCTGCAGGGGGGGGGGGGGGGGGGGGGGTGTACAGAAAACCGTAGAGATCACACGAAAGTCTGCGAGAAAAGGTGAGTTTTAACTTTGCTTTGAACTGCGTAAGGGTGGAGGCATTTCTCAGCTCAGTCGTAAGGAATTCCAAATTAAAGGAGCAGTACATCTGAAAGAGCGTTCACCGACAGATTTGAGATGGTACTTTGGAACTTTGAGAAGTTTCTCTCCCGATGAACGCAGTGAGCGAGAGGGCTGGTAAGTAATTAGACTAGAAGAAAGGTATGACGGAAGGCTGCCATCAGAGTGGCGGTATGCAAGGGTCACAATCTTAAACTGTATGCGGGATTGGATTGGAAGCCAGTGAAGGTCTTTCAGTATAGGGGTTACGTGGTCTCGTTTTCGCCTGCGCTTCACAAGCCTTGCGGCATTATTTTGAACTCGCTGTAGGCAGCTAATCTGCTCAGATGGAAGACCAAAAAGCAGAGAATTGCAGTAGTCAAGACGGCTCGTGACTAAAGCATTCACTAACTTTGCAGTGGCAGATTCAGAAAGACTGTGTCTAGAGATTCTTTCCAGTTTTTTTGTTTTCGAGTGAACTCCAATAGTAATGGTCCATGATTTCTTTACTCACCATTGTCTCTTGCTAGATACATCCATATTTTGCCTCAGATTGTCCTTTTAGAAATAGCAGGTAATAAATTAAAAATAATAATTACGGTATTTTTAATGCAGGTAATTTCTTTGCTTTGAATCGAATACCCCCACCTGGGTCTGCCCTGGGGGACTTGGGTGGGGTTAACTACTTTTTAGTTCCCAGGGTCACCCTGGTCAGCCCCACAGGGTGGGTTTTCACCTCTATTCTGGGGCATGTGTTTGTCTACCCTTTGTCCATTCACCTGTATTTTCCTTTTTTAAACTCTCCCTACTGTCGGCACTTCCTGTAACTCTTGATATTGGATGTGTGTTGCTGAATGGTCTTAGGTTTATTTAGTGTATTAGACCGGCTGGCGACATACATTCAATATTTTTGGGGTTTTTTGTTTTTTTTCACAAGCAGTGCAGGCACATCTTGAGAAAGTCTTGTTGCTGTCGGGATGTTAAGCAAGGTACAACTAATCGCAACTGCGAGGGCTCATGAAGTTCTATGCCTCTTGCACTTGGTCTGCGTTCACGGTTTCTTGACAGTGAAGGGGTTAACCCTTCCCTGCCACTGTACATACACATGTTTGTTTCTGAAATCTTGGTTCATTCAACCACCAAAATCCAACACCATTGAAGGAACATAGATACAAATTGGTCTCAGCAAGAGGTGTAGATCCTCTGACCCCTTGCAGTCACGGGGGCTCATGCAGATATATGTCTCTTGCAGTTGGACCATGTTCACTTTTTATCTTGGCAGTGAAAGGGTTAAACACCAGGGCCCACAAATCTGTTGTACTATATGCAAATGTTGTTATAAGAATAATGTACATGGAGAAATCATTGGCAGGACCTCGGTACAAAGGGTCCTTACAATGTTACATTTGACAGAATTAATTGTCGAATTTGCAATGTTGCAGAATCTGTTGATGTCAACGTCACACCAGATAAACGCCAAATCTTCATGGAGGGAGAGAAAATTCTGCTGGCAACTTTAAAGGTGGGCGTTCAGAAAGCAAATTTGTTAGAAACACACTTATGTATTTAATAATAACAAACAGTTTTAATGTTATTTAAACCGTTGACTGCAACTGATAATACTGTTCAGCAGAAAAACACACGAGCATTATCGTCAGTAGGAGTCGGGGGTTAAAGTCACGGGTATTCCAATGTGCAGCTCAGGGTTTGAAAGTGGAGATGTCAGCACCACACGCAAAAACAAAATCGTCCATAAAATAATATCGGGTGATGACAACTTGACAGATACCTTTTTATTTACATGCATTGCTTATAATTCCTATCTTTTTCCCTGTTCACAGACATCGCTCATTCAGATGTTTGAACCTACAACATCAGTTCTGCGAGTGAATATCGTTCCCCATCAGTCGGGTAAACGTGATTTCAAACTTATTTTCCTTCCTTCAAATGTATGTCTTTTCAATTTTTGAATGCATGTCTTTTGATACAAGAAATTCTTCCGCCCTTCAGTAGAAAGCTGCCATTCAGGTTGATAGTTTGACACTAGTACATGACAACAGGATATTTGATAATTTGATGGTTAATGAACCCATTACATCCTGAAGCTGATTTGTTTTCTCAAAACACATTACCGATGGTATTACATATAGGAAATAGCTCTTGGCTAGCCTAACTTTAGCCAAATTTTGGTTGTGTCCGTATAAGGGAGTATTGGCAGGAGTGGGGCGCCATAGACCATGCCAAACCCGAATAGCCTCCCCTTACTCCCATCCGGTACAAGATTACCCAGCATACACCAGTTTAGTTCTTAGCTGGCAGCTGAGTAGGTTGTGTCTGTTTCGAGCTCCGCGTTTTGTACTTGGACCGGTCGTTTTCGACCTTGACTGACTGTTAGTTCGTTGGAACTTGGAACTTTTGGAGCTTGTGGCGTGACTGGGATTACTAGTGCTCACGCCTGTGACGGTTCTCTCTTCGTCGGCCTGTGAGGTCTACTGGCTGACTGGATTGGGCCATGGGGACTGTGAACTTGCGGCATTTCCGGACGCTGCTTCGACCCTGCATATCCTACCCGGTCGTGCCTTGCGGCATGCTGTTACAACCTGCTGTTGGTGGTTTCCACTTCACTGGTGATAGTGGGTTTGCTCCTTTTTTCCACCATGGCCAGGTAATATCTCGGTGAATGCCCTTGACCGGCGCCCTGGGTGGGGAGGAGCGCCGAGCGTCGGCACGCGCTGTACACTCGTTTGATTCGACTGTATTTGATTATGTTCGATTCACCATCGCGCGTGGTTTATTATTGCGTGACCTAAGAGGCCACGCTCGCTCATTCATCATTGTACCCTCTTGTTGCAGTTACTAGGTTCGTATCTGCACGATGTGTGGCGATTTTCAGTGGCCCTCTGACGAGCATGCGGGCTGTTCCCTGTTCAGGATGCGAATCGACCCACGCTTGTGATGTGTGCGCCACAGGACTGAAAGAAAGAGTAACTAAGTGGGACCCAAGTCAGTAGCAGTGGCTTTGTTGTCCCACAGAAAGCGCATGACGCCTATCAGAGATCGCCGGGCACAGACGCCCAAGAGTAACAAGGTGAGACCCAAGTCAAAAGCAGTGGCTTTGTTGTCCCACAGAGAGTGTACCACACCTATAAGAGATCGCCGGGCAGAGACGCTCAAGAGTAACAAGGTGGGACCCAAGTCAGAAGCAGTGGCTTTGTTGTCCCACAGAGAGCGTGCGACGCCTATCAGAGATCACCTGACAGAGACGCCCAAGAGTAACAAGGGGGGACCCAAGTCAGAAGCAGTGGCTTGGTTGTCCCACAGAGAGCGTCCGTCTATCAGAGTTCGCCTGACAGAGACACCCTAGAGCAGAAGCAGGGGCTTTGTTGTCCCACAGAGAGCGTTCGACGCCTATCAGAGATTGCCTGACAGAGGCGACCAAGAATAACAAGGTGGGACCCAAGTCGGAAGCAGTGGCTTTGTTGTCCCACAGAGAGCGTACGGCGCCTATCAGAGATCGCCTGACAGAGACGCCCAAGAGCAACAAGGTGTGACCCAAGTCAGAAGCAGTGGCTTGGTTGTCCCACAGAGAGAGTACGACGTCTATCAGAGATCGCCGAACAGAGACGCCCAAGAGTAACAAGGGGGGATCCAAGTCAGTGTCAGTGACTTTGTTGTCCCGGACCAGTAAAGCACAAGATACTTTTTTCCTGGGCTCTTGTCTGCGGGAGGGATAGCTGACAAAACTCTGCTTTAGATGGCTAAAACCAATGATTCTTCCGCCGGCCTGGCGTCGACTTCCGACCATACGTCGCTCCCAGGCCTGGCTCAGTCGGCGGATCATAGACATGACAGTGAGACCCGTACACTCACGGGACCTGGCCTCGAGAGATGACTGCTCCACTGTCCGTCCACAGGCCAGAGTGGACAAGCGACAGATTGACAGAGCCGGCCAGAGTAACAAGGTGGGACCCAAGTCAGCGGCAGTGACCTAGACGTCCCGGTCCAGTAAGCTTGTAGTCGCAATTTCGCGGAGGGCCCTGCTAAGGTTCCCTTACCGTGGCGACCAAGATACCATATCTTGAGCACTTGCCAGCCGGAGTGTTAGCTGGCAACCCCCCGTCTTTGGATGGCTAAGACCAATTATTTCTGCCGGGCTGGCGTCGGCAACCGAATCTACGACGCTTCCAGTCCCAGTCCAGGCGACAATTCATAGACAGGACATGCAGTAGCGACTGCTCGGTTCTCGGGCTCAGGTCAGTGACGAGTGTCTATGTGAGAGCATGTATTGCGCGGTAGCGTGCAAGATTTGGGTATGTGAGTTTGTCGTTGTACGGCACCTAGAGCCTTTTCGTTCCAGCTAGGCGTTTTAACCCTTTTGCCACAGGTGTTAAAATGTTGCATTCCCAGCGGCGCAGCGGTATCCTGGAACCACTGAACCGATTACTTCAGTTTTGAGAAAATGGGATGAGAAAACAGAGTGGTATTCTGACTCTCATAGTTCAATTTAATTCAGATAACTTGATTTATCCCTTAAAGGGCAATTACAATAAAATAAAACTCATTCAATAAGCATTGATTAATTAATTTATTATTATGATTATGATTATTTGGGCGCCCTCGCCCGGGCTATACACGCGTTGGCACCATCTCCCGTCGCGGGTTACACCGGCACTTACTACGGCTTGTGGCGACCGCAAGTGCTACAGGACTGCTGCACTTCACACGACAAGATCCCGGCTCAGTGATGTTGGGCCACGCCCTCGCGCCAACCGTGCAGATGAGAGCCCGCTCTAGATGCAGTGCAGAGAGATCAGGGGTACGAGAGGAACAGGAGACGACGTCCCAGTTCCATTGGGTCGCTACGCAATGGGAAGATAGGCGCTCCGAAGTATCTTTGTCGCCGTTCGAGTTCGTGGGACCGGCCCTCTGAGACTACGCTGTTCCTTCCAAGTGCTGGGTCCACCTTCGTTGGATCGCCGCTGCCCGGGGTTCCCCGGGCTTTGGAGCAGTTAGACATCCCTTCTCCTGCGTGCGGGACAGACGGCTTTTTCCGCTTGACTCCAGAGGACATCATTCGCCGTGGCTGGGCGATCATAGCTACTCCACGTCGCTACGCTCGCAGTTTGAGAGGTCTTGGATTCGCCGCCAACTGCATGGAGATAGAGGAGGGGTCTCCTCGGGCCTTGGACGAAGCAGGAGTGGGTTGCATGTAGCGTGCTTAAATATAGTGTGTTAAGCTCGCTGACTTAAGGTCTTTCTTGCTTAGTAAAGCTCTTGCTTAGTGCGCGAGTGTTTTCTGTTGCATGGAGCGACTTAGCGATGTGCGTAGCTCCGAACGAGTTCTTAGCGAGCGGGGATAGGTTATTTATAGCTTATGGTGGGGTTCTCCCCTACGTCATCATGGATTGTAGAAATCGGCCAATAAAAACACACGGTTTTCGCTTCTTCTGACCTAACGGAAACGAAGTAGACAAAACGCCGGTGAAATGGCGGCGATGGAAAACAAGAAGTCAAGAGAGAAAGAATGGCAAATTTTTCGTGCAGGCAACCCTGCTTGTCAGTCTAATGTAGACGTACATTAGTTAAGGAGTACCGTGTAGGCTCCCATAGTATGAGGATCTATGTCTCAAGTCTAATGTAGATGTACATTAGTTAAGGACTACCGTGTAGTAGGCTCCCATAGTATGAGGATCTATGTTTCTCTGACAACGGCTGGTGTTGGGTTATACCCATCGGTGTGCAGGGTCAGTTGAATCAGTTATGCAGACTCCTCACCGATAATTCCCAGATGTCCGTGAGACGAGGCTGGGTGGGGGGTCCGTGCGTTCCCACTTACATTTCGTGTTCCTCCTTCTCTATCCTAGATGGAAGGCTGTTTCTGCCACAAGGTTTAAGAGAGTGAATTCACATTTCCGTTCTCGCGTTAACACGGCAGCTAAGAACTCTTCCTCAGCTAAGCACGCCGCTACGCACGGGGGGGACCGTCCTTAGAATTAAGCACGCCACTAAGCTCGCTCCAGCAGATAAGCACGCTCATGCAACGCACATTTTCAGCTAAGCTTGTGAACTTAGCGCTAAGCAAGAAATTTGCGCGCTAAGCAAGCATATGCAACCCACCCCAGGTCCCCTCATCGCATCCTAGCATTTCAAGTCTCTTCCTCATCCGTTCGGGTGCCGGGTCCTTGTCGCCGGCTGCTGTCTCCACTTCAGGGCGCCGGGGGAGGCACTGGTGGCTTCAACTTTGTGATCCTACTTCTCTTCCACTGACAACGCTTCGCTGCGGCTACAGACTGCGATCCGATGATTCGAGATACCTTCCCGCACGCTTACTCGTGGCCGACCGAGTTGAAGAGTCGGCCACGCAGGGCACCGCGCGGTGGAGAACTTCCTTGGCAGACCGACAAGGAGGCTAACAAGGACTGTGGCACAGCCGATTCACGCTGCTTACACCGCTGGTTGTAGCAGTCTTCCAGGAACACTGATGCAGGACAGGTCATCGCAGACCGTCGGACGGGTTTGACAGGGACCACTCTTCCGTGGAGGCGCAGTTCGTCGGCTGCACCGGAATTTGTGGCTTACATCCGAGGGACGGAGGTGATGTTTTGTGACGCCGACGGCACAGTCCTGGGAACGTCAGCGGCAGCATACTCCAGGCGTACGATTGATGACTAGCAAGTAGCAGTCTACCTTCATAGAGGTCAGCGCGGGTTGAGGACTGGTCCGACCGACCTCACTGCGGTGGCCGACTTCGGTCTACATCGGGGGTAATGCACACAGTTCAGATTAAGCTCCTTCTCCCGGCGGGGTGCTACCCTCCACTTCGCATTGGCCTGGCCGTGGTCAGCAGCGACCAAGCACTACTGTCTTCTTCTAAGACGACAGCTTCAGGACCTAGCGGGAGCGATTCGCTTGCCCGGGTGGAGACGACTTGGAGTTCCGGCATTCTGCGGCGCCTGACCGGAGCAGATGGACTTGCCCTCGATAGCCCTTTTGCGAAGTTACCCGCTCGGCGCTGTGGTTCCTGCGGCCGGGGGCGCAAGTACCGGGAGTAAGACGTGATGACAGCATGGCAGGAATTTAGTTTCCCAAGAGGTGGTTTGTGCTCAGTTCCACGGCAGTATGGTCGACTCTTCTCGTACACTAGACGGTGGATATGGCGCACGATCTTCGTCATATCGACTCGACACAAGTGCCTTGACGTCGTGGCAGATGCTAGACAAAGGCCTGAGAGCAGCGGTGCGTCTCCAGGACTTTGGGACAACTCGAGGTTCGACGTCGTAACCAGTTGGCAAGCCGGGTGGTAGGCTGGGGTCCTGCCCACTTCGCCGTCGACTAGGCTGCCTACGCTACAGGACAGGTACTATGTGGTTCTTCGCGTGGATTCCGTCGAGGATGGAGTGCGTGATCGTCCTGTTCGAGTGGGACTCCCAGTAGGACGGGAGCAGGGCAGAATAGGAGCGACCTTCAGCACCTTCTTCAGTTCTCTTAGGACTGATGACATGCTAGTGGATCGCTCTTCAGCCTGACACCTCTTCTGCTTGGAGAAGAAGGGCGTACTTATGGGAGATGCTAGTGCGCTTGAGGCCAGCCGCGCGGGGAGGCGTCGCTCTGGCCGGATCTTCCAACTTCCCTGCTCGCCATCGAGATGGAACACTGAGTTATACGCTTGGTTGTCCGACTTTCCCTTTGTTACAGGTTTGCGGAGGTAGGTGGGCATTTTCCTGGCTCGGGGCGCTTTGTCTCTTTACCAGTCGGGGTCAGCTCGTCACCACATGCCCCCCTCTGCAGCTCTCCACTACTCGCACGATGCTCTAGCAACCGGGACAGCTGCCATAACAGCCGGGCCCTGAACTCCTCCGCCACACCCGGAAATTGTGCAGCAAGCCCTCTACCACAGAGGCTTCCCTAGGGCGGCCATGGATGCTACCGAGACAACCCGCAGACCCTCAACCAGACGAGTTGCGAGGGAAGACGATGAGCGCTGTGTGACGGGACTGACGACAGCCTTCTTACCTCTGGACTTGACGAAGCCCCAGCTGACGGAGTGCTTCCTCTGGCTATTCAACGCCCAGGGACGGTCTCCTTTTACCTTTCGGGACTATCTAACCATGATTGCCGACACCTACAGGCGATTACGCTCATCAGACCCGGGTAGCTGCAAGACCTCGCATTTTGGAGGCTCTCTTCGGTCTGGAATGCCCAGCACTGCTTCGTGTGGGCCAAGAGTGATCTACCATGGGGGCTTACGTGGTCTCAACCCTGTCCGTTGGAACCCTGCACATGACGCGCTTGACGGATGTATCTAGGAAGAAGTGCTTCCTGGCGGTCCTTGACTCAACCTCCGGGGTCAGTAAACTACGCGCGCTGTCCACACACCCAGATTGCTTGCAGTGCCAGACGACCGGCTTCATGCTACTGCTACCTGAAACATCTTCCTGGACAAGACGCGGTCTCCCTGACGGCGACAGATGTTTCGCCCTGCGCGTGTACGGACTCCACCCGGGAGAACAGACTTCAGAACCCAGTGAGAACCTTACATGTGGCCTAGCCACCTCTTCCAGGGTCAGTGAACGTACGCGCTGTTGTCACACACAGATTGCTGGCAGTTACGGACGGAAGGCGCCGTGCAACTGCTAACGGTACCAGCCTTCAGGGCCAAGTCGTGGTCGCCTTGGCTGCCCTACAGTTGATGACTTCTGCCCTTACGAGTGACTCCACTCGGTAGACCAGACAATAGGAACCGGTGAGAGCCTTACGTGTGTGCCTGCGCTGGACCAAGCTTGCGCAGAGGACGCACACACCTGTTTCTCCCTTTGTCCCCAGATAGACGTGACATCTCAGCCCAGACCTGCTCCTCCTGGTTCCGGGGAGTGATCCGCCCGGCCTTCCAGGACCTTGACCTGATACAGCCACATGTTGAACATCGAGGTGCACGAGGTCAGAGCTATGGCCGCAAGTCCCGCTTCGACAGCACCTGTGCAGTCAAGGACATTGTGGCAGCTGTGAGATGGCGAGCGGAGACCACTTTCGCCCGCTTCTACCTGAGGGACCTCTCCACACAGCGGCAGAACCTCTCGCTGGTGGGAGACATCGCAGCAGCGCAACACTCCCTCCCGGCGCCCTAGGCGCCGCAGGTATCTTAGCTAAAATTATCGGGAGTTTGCTGCAGGAGGGCGGGTCTGTGGGCAATGTTGTTGGCAGTAGGGGCGCTATAGCGGCACCCACCTCCTCTTCGGGATTCTTCCTATATGTAATACCATCGGTAATGTGTTTTGAGAAAACAAATGAATTTTTCATTAAAATGCATTTTTTTGAAAAATACTTACCGATGGTATTACTCGAAGGTCCCTCCCGCCTGCCCCGCTTGCCGCCAGTTCGCTAAGAAACTAAACTGGTGTATGCTGGGTAATCTTGTACCGGATGGGAGTAAGGGGAGGCTATTCGGGTTTGGCATGGTCTATGGCACCCCACTCCTGCCAACACTCCCTTATACGGACACAACCAAAATTTTGGCTAAAATTAGGCTAGCTAAGAGCTATTTCTTATATGTAATACCATCGGTAAGTATTTTTCAAAAAAATGCATTTTAATGAAAAGTTCATTTTTGTTAATTTGCTTATTGTCCTTTGAAGGCTACATTACAGATCAGGAGATAGATCAACCATGCTCGTTCAAGGGTGGTGCTAGAATAGCTTGGTGCCTGAGGCGCCAAGCTATTCTAGCACCACTCTTGAACTGTCATCATTTTATTTCAAGCAATAGTGGATCAGGATGAAATGGGTTAATATCAGTGTGTTCATAAAAAAATTGTCCAGGATCGAGCTCTGTCCTAAAAGGATCAACAGATGAGTGTTATGATTTGAGCCTACTACCTGCTGTTGATTCTTCATGTGATCCGTGAGTAGTACCAGTACTTCTAGTTCAAGATTTGTTGAGATCAGGTAATGACAATTAACTTGAACTTGCTGATCCTTGATTTCTTTACTATATGGCGCTAGAAGTAACAGGTATTTTACCTCAGGTGATGGGAAGACACATGTGCCGACCTGTGTTTTGGACCTTACGGCCCTTGGCCATAAGGTCTAAAATCACAGACCAGCACATGGGCATGATATGCACATTGTACAACAGTGAAAGACACTTTATACCACTCGCAAGGCATTTTCTGGGATGGATTGCCGATGTTTGATCTACCTAGCAACCTTCCATTTACCTAGCAACAAAAAAAATGGACCAACGAGTGAACAAGAGCACATGCTGAAGTGAAAGTGTGAAGTAACAAGACAGGAGTTTTGTGCAAGCATCTATGGTGATTTGAAGGGAATTTGTGGCAGAAACAGAGGATGGCTTTCTGGTGAATTGTTGGATTGGTGTGAGAGACAATTATCAGGCTTTGCTGGCATATGAAGCACATTTATGATTTTAGAGGTGTCAGACATAAACATGCCGTGGAGTGAGGCCACCTTGAAGGCTTTCAGTCACATTTCAGCACACAGAAATAGTAAGTACAAGGAGGCACCTTGTATAAACTGCTTAGGCAATAGGGTTCTCATATAGTATAGAAAAATTGTTCACCTGGTATGTTATTTGGTGATCCCGGAATGCTAGGGTGAACCTCACATGTTTGGTGCTCGGTGAACCTCGCATGTTGTTTGGTGCACGGTGAACCTTGCATGTTATTTGGTGCTCGGTGAACCTTGCATGTTATTTGTTGTTCGGTGAACCTTGCATGTTATTTGGTGCTCGGTGAACCTCGCATGTTATTTGGTGCTCGGTGAACCTCGCATGTTATTTGGTACTCGGTAAACCTCGCATTCCGGGCTCCACCAAATAACATACTCTGTGAACAAGTTTTTGGTAATCCACTCAAACCCTATTGTCTAAACACTATTTATGTGCATCAAAAAGGTTGTTTGCAGAGTCAGCAAATGGATGGCCTTGTACTGTGTACAGAATTTTGGTTCTGGGCCATGATTCTGACCAGGGGTCAGTTGCACTAGTGAGCTTGAATCCTGTGTACTGTAAGCTACTACATAAGATGCTACATATTGCAGAGGACTTGTAGAGGCTCACGTATGCAGCCTAGGCCTAGAGATTTTGACAGCATAACCATGAAAAGATTACAAACCCACTTTTCCCTTTATTTTATTTTTTTGTCTTCTAATTTTTGTTGGTCGTTTATGGCAGATTTGGCACTTCTTCAGGTAGAGACTTGAAGGTGAGTGATTTTCTAACCTTTTGGATGTCACATTTTGTCACAATGATTCCCTGTAGCAGATGTATTGATCATGATAATTCAAGGGCAGTGCCAGATGCGCTTGGTGCCGGAAGGCACGAGCTCATCTGGCTTTGCCCTTGAATTATCATGATCAGTCCATCTCCTACGACTGGTACATAGTAACTGGCACTTTTGCAGCTGCCAGGAAAGTCAGGCACTACCCTGGAAATATCAAGGTCAGCCTGTCTCCTGCAGTTGGCACTAGAAGCAAAATAATAATGTAATAGACAGACTATAGAATTACAATTATTGTAAACTATAGTATTAACCCATTTAATCCCATGTCCAGATTTTGAAAGTGTTACCTAACAAATTTGTACCAGTTGCAGGTGATGGATTGACCATGATAATTCAAGGGTAGATCCAGATTAGCTTGGCGCCGGAACGCACTGCAGCAGGAAATTGATAGACCACAATAATTCAAGGGTAGTGCCAGATTAGCTTGGCGCCATTCGGTGGCAAGCTAATCTGGTATCACCCTTGAATTATGGTTGATCCACCTCCTGCAATTGGTACATATAGTCATTAGGTAGGAAATGTGGCAGTGGGGTTAAATGGGTTTAATTCATGCAGTCCAGAATCACAGAACAGCACAGAAATAGTTTGTCACATTTTGTGTTTTGCCGACAGCAGGATGGAGGACTGAGCTCACTGGTGAGACTGAAGCGATCATTCTCCAGCGCTTTTGACAAGAGCGATCGAAGCATCCTTGGGTCATCGCCGGCATCCAGTCAGCCGGACAAACGTAAGTTAGGAATAGTTTGGTTTAGACGACTTCACAGCCAGCCTTCTCCCAAGGTCCCCAAAGGCAACTTAGAAAATGGCGGTACTGTCGCCACATTTTGAGTTTCCATTCGTGATATTTTTTTAGAAATACACAGTAAAACTGAGAGAATTGGTGATGCTTGTTATGGAAACTAATGAAGCTAGATTTTCATCGTGGATAGTTGAGGACACTTCTAGTTATCCATTTCACTGCCAAGAATATGTGAACATTCATTCATTTGTTTGTTCATGAACAGAGAGAAAGGTGGACACATTCCTCAAGAAGAGTAGCAGCACACCGCCGTCCTTCGGCTCGGACATTGGGTCCATCAAGCAGTTTTTCTCCACTTTTTCTTCTCCATCCAAGAAATCGCAGGGAAATACAGATTCCGATCTGGATGCATCCCAGACGTGTGACACTGTGGATGTTATTTTCATCGAACACACTAGAACAGATTGCGAGTCAGGAAAAACACAGCATTCTGATCAAAGGGGTAATATTTTGTTGTTGTGGAGTGCTTACTTGTGCGTGGATCAACCATGATAGTTCAAGGGTGGTGTCAGGATAGCTTGGCGCCTGTAGATGACAAGCTATCCTGACACCACCCTTGAACTTTCAGGGTCAATCTGTCTCCTGGATTGTAATGTAGTTCCAGAGGTGCCAAGCTATTCTGTCACCCGCCCTTGAACTATCATGGTTAATGGCTGAATTGTAATGTAGTCTTTAAACATCAAACTCCCAAATGTGTGCCAAGCTGCTCTGGCATCACCCTTGCACTGTAATTGTCATCTGTCTCCTGAATTGTGAGTTATGTAGTCCTGAACTCCTATGAGACATTAACCCATTTAGCCCCAAGTCCCTAGATAAGGAGATCGATTGACCATGATAATCCAAGGGTAGTGCCAGATTAGCTTGGCGCCTTCATGCGCCAAGCTAATCTGGCACTACCCTTGAATTATCATGGTCAATCCATCTCCTGCACCTGGTACATTGTCATTAGGCAACACCTTCAAAATTTGAGAAACGGGACCTTGGGGCTAAAAGAGTTAAGCTATTCTGGCACCACCTTTGAACTATCTTGGTCGATTTGTAATTAATCCTCAAAGGTCAGCTCCCAAATACATGGCAGACATACCTGACCGTCTAAATAGTCCTCGTTGTTTTGCAGGCTCCGGTGGTAGTGCTGTGTCTCCAGGCACCCACGTTCGGACACTGTTCCACAGCTCACAGACAGAATCACATTTGAAGCCAGCAGTGTCGCACACTGACACGGACAGTTCTGAGGTGTGTGCAGGAGACACTTCAGAGGTGTGTCCTGCAGACAATTCGGAGACGTTTCTCACTCCGAATGATGTGAAATCAGAGGAAAATGTTCCCATCAAACTGTACAGTGATGATCATGAAAGTTCCAGAGTTCACAGTTTGGAAAATTACGAAGAGACGAGCACAGTTTCTTTGCATTTTAGAACGCACGAAAAAAATGTGTCACATTCTCAGGCAATAAGCGGTACTGGAATGGATACTGCAGAACTATTAGTGGATGCCAGCTGTCTTGATGAAAATAGTTCATCAGAGCAGAAGAGGAGCGCCGATCTAAACCCCCTTGTGCATACAGCCACTGATACAATAAACAGTACCGGTGGCTGCACGCACAAGGGGGTTGAATCCCCACGTTCAGTTGCTGAAGACAACAGCAGGAGGCAGCAGGACTGTGGGTCTGTGGATGCTGAATCCAGAAGTGATGTGCACAAGCCAGCGTCTCTCTCCATCACTGTCACAGAGTTCGTAAGTACAGCACAAATTGTCAACCCTATACAGCTGGCGGGCAGTGGGCGCAGGTTGTGTCTGTGAAATCTTGTTGGTTTAGTGCCATGGAGCCCCAGCCACACAAGTAACATTGATACAAAGTGGTGTCTACAAGAGACATAGATCCTCATGAGCCCCCACAGCTGTGGGGGCTCATGAGGATCTATGTCTCTTGCAGTTGGATTGTGCTCATTTTTTTGAAAGAGTTAACCTTTTCAGGGCCACTAGCTTGCATTTTACTTAGCAGTGGCGTGCATTTTGCTGAAAGATCTTCAGATCCATGTCTGCAATAGTTGGCCAGGGCATGGCCATGAGCAGGGAAATAAAGTGGACGTCGGCAGGGTGCATTCAATTTCAAGACGTTCAGCTCAGAAACTCTAAAGCATGATGATCGACCATGATAGCTGAAGAAGCACCAAGCTATTTTGGCATCACCCTTGAACTGTCATGGTTGATCAGTTTCTAGCAATGTAGTTTAGTCTTCACAAGACGGCTAACAATTTAAAAAAAAAAAATTATCCTTACGGCTGAATGTGTTAAAAGTATTCCATGTTGGATTTGACTTGTAGACAAGGAACAGAGCTAAATTTCCCTTTGTAAAGTATTCTGGGACTATGTTGTACTTCGCTTGCAAACAAGGAACAAAGCAAACCTCTCTTTGTACTATTTCAGGATGAGTGCAGTAGCCATTCAAAGCAAGGGACACACCTCCCGTTTTCCTTCCAGAGGCTACGTGAATGTTTGTCTTCACCAGAAATGTCCAGTAAGTCTGCCTCAGTTTTAATTTTTTGAAATTCTGCTCTGAGCAAAAACAAATTTGTGGTGTTTTTTTTTTGATTAACTCATTCAAGGGCGCCCCGCATCAATAGCTGCAGAAGTGTCGTGTAGCATTGCCGGCAGCAACACTACATGACACTTCCGCAGCTTTTGATGCAGTGTGCTTTCTGTCAATTAACCTCTCTAGCCCTGACACTAGAATGAGATGGATCACCACCATAGCCCAGGGATGTTGCTAGACCGGCACTACCCTTTGGCTATCTTTTATCTTGTTAACCCATTTAACCCCAAGGCCAGACTTACTGAATTTCACATGTGTCACCTGACGACTATGTACCAGATGCAGGAGATGAATCGACTATGATAACTCTAGGAAAGTGCCAGATTAGCTTGGTGCTAATCTCAAGTCAAGTCAAAAAACTTTATTTATCCCACGAAGGGGCAATTCCAGTTTGGACGGGAGCGAATAAATATATCAAGTGAAGTAAAAAAAATGGATAAGACGGACATACGCACACACATACAGACCGGCACCCATGCACGCAGAATTAAGAACTATACTAATACTGACAACTATACTAATACTGACAACTATCACATAAACCTTACAAGAACAAAACTGGCACTTTCCATCCCCCTCTTTGCTCGAGTACAGATGTCACAGCTGAATACATTTAATAAAAGTCTATGCCACCTTGTTCAAAAGAACAACAGCGGTGGAAATAAAAGAGAACTTCCTTCTGTTTGTCTTACAGCTGTGACATCTTACCGGCGGGCTGAGGGCAACAGCTCAAATTTTATATTTAAGATATGGCACTACCCTTGAATTATGTTGATCCATCTCCTGCTTTAATTGGTAGATATGACCTCAGGGCTCAGTGGGTTATAGATTACAAGGAAGCTGTGATGACCGGTCTGATGAACGGTTTACAGGAAAGGTGTGATCAATGTTTTTTTTCAGGTAAGAAGGAGAGAAAGGGATTTGCACGCTCGTTCAGAGCCAAGATCTGTCCCGGTGACAACCAGTCAGCTGAAGATGAGCTGCAACGGGAAATCAGGTACGGATGGTGTATGGAAAGCTCAGAGGTAGTGCCTGATTGGAGACTGCAAATAATAGTTATCTCCAGGGCCATCTGGTTTAACCCTATTAGCCCTGGGACCCTGCAGCAGGAGATGGATTGATCATGATAATTCAAGGGTAGTGCCAGAGGAGCTTGGCGCCTTCAGGCGCCAAGCTCCTCTGGCACTACCCTTGAATTATCATGATCAGTCCATCTCCTACAACTGGTACAATAGTCGTTAGGCAACTCCTCCAAAATTTGAGAAATGGGACCTTGGGGCTGAAATAAAGGGCTAAGGATATCCTTGCACAAACTTTAATTTTCTGGTCAATGTCATGCTGCATTTATGAGTTTACTAATATCAGCCGATGATTGTGAAATGTACGTTGACTCAAAGAGTGAATGTTGTGGCTAGCTGGCGCATTATCGTTCTGTAGTCTGTAACTTTTTACTTGATTGCCTAATATATTTTTGTGTGAGTGTGTACAATTTATGTGTGTTGTATGCATGGTTGTCTGTGTGTGTTTTGTTTCAGCCAGATACATTGTAGATTTGAAACATTGTGCAATCATTTTGACTGTTTTCTCCTGTTTCAGCAAGGACATGTTCGAGCAAATGAAGGTCCTAGGACAGGTGGGGAACTATTTCTATTTGCGTGTTTGGGGTTGCCGCCCTTTCAAGTTTCCTCCCACCCATAAATTCATGATTTTATGATTTTATTCATTTTTGAAACATGCAATGTTCAGGACCAGGTGACGTCATCATGAAGCATGCTCAGGTTATCCATGTTCCTTTTTAGCCCCACGGCCCCATTTCTCAAATTTTGGAGGTGTTGCCTAACAACTGTGTACCAGTTGTAGGAGTTAGTTATTTGGGTTTAGCACCGAGCAGGCGACTGCGGCCAGTTGTAGGAGATGGATTGATCATGATAATTCAAGGGTAGTGCCAGATGAGCTTGGCGCCTTTGGACGCCAAGCTCATCTGGCACTACCCTTGAATTATCATGATCAATCCATTTCCTGCTGCAGGGTCCTGGGCCTAAAAGAGTTAACCAATTTTGCTTTGAAATTCAAGAACAATGTGAATTGACCATGATAGTTTAATGGTTGTGCTGGAATAGCTTGGTGTCGTTTAGTACAAAGTTATTTGCACACCACACTTGAACAGGCCTGGTTGATCTGGTAATGAGTGTTCATACAGCACTGTTCCTAGAAGAGTGTGCTCCGAGCTCCATCCTGCAGTCTTAGTGCCAGCTGCATTGCAGTTTTACCCATTTATCCCCAATGCTCTTGTTACGTCGTAGTCGTAGTATGATACAATCACACCAGACGCACGCACGTAGGGTTCTTGTAAAGAAACTTCACTCAGCTGCAACTCGTCACGCATGGCGCAAGGTGGTAGACCACACTGGAGTAACAGTTCCAACAATATTTTATTGCAGCGATGCGATCTCAACACAATGAATCTCACAAATGCAATGCACTAACACTGATACATTGTCTCCTCTACAATGCATCAACACTTTTGACACAATGCGTCTCTCATACAATGTACACATATACTTTCTAACAGGTCTTTTGTACTATTACAGATTTCCAGAACAATCCAACAAATTCTCCCAACACAACCAATCAGAAAAGAAAACGTAACCAAAACTCATTAATATTCATTAAAAAAGGAACTCTCTAGAAGTTACTACAAATTTCCACTACCCTCTAAGCGCCTTTGATACAATGTTACGAAATGTTGCAGACAACTTTGACATCATATCTGAGGTCACTAGAAAGATCACGACCCTGCTCGAACCTTCCAGTCTAATGTAGCAAAAATATGCATCACAACAAAAATCGATCACAAGTCTCCATACAAAAGAAAATGAATCCTACTAAAAAGGTACGTAATTCTTTTCCAAAATAACTTGAATGAATATCGGATCTTTCCTATGATTAACACACACACATGCTCTCCAAGAATAACACAACCACAAACGTAACAGCACTGCAGCAGAAGATGGATCAACCATGATAATTCAAGGGTGGTGCCAGATTAGCATGACGCCATTAGGTGCCATGCTAATCTAGCACTACCATTGAATTAGCATGGTTGATCCATCTCCTGCAAATGGTACATAGTTGTAAGGTGACATTCAACATTTGCGGCCTTGGGGTTAAATGGATGAAAGGCACGAAACTGTCTTTTTGATTGTTGACCTCTCACAGGGTTAATAGGCGGAGTGCAAGATGTGATCACCTGAATTGTGTTCTTTCCTCAGTTTAACTTGGGGTTCATCATTGCCAAGAACAATCAAGATCTGTTTATCGTGGACCAGCATGCCACGGATGAGAAGTACAACTTTGAGATGCTGCAGAGGCACACAGTGATTCAGAGTCAGCAGCTCATACAGTGAGTAGCGGTTTGGTTTGGCCAGTTTGTCAACCCTTTGGCTGTCTGTAGCACTTTTTGTCAAGGTAGTTCATGCAGGAATCACCTCAAGAAAATGTGCTTCAGACAGCCAAAGGTTAACCCATTTACTGAGGCTAAGAGCTTCAAATTTGTACACTGCCATATGCAAATTACATTATAATACTTACAGATACGGATATAGACCAATGGCTTTAGTTCAAGGGTGGTGGTGCCAGAATAGCTTGGCGCCTAGAGGCGCCAAGCTATTCTGGCACCACCCTTGAACTATTTTAGTCAAACTTATTTCACACACTGGTGTATTCCGAATGATACGGGTTAAGACGTATAATTGTTGTCCACTGAATGGGCTGATTGCGAGTTCCTGAGTAGCGTGAGAATGCTTGCTAGATTATACAATTCTAGACTTGGTGAGCCACCAAATGTGGCCAACTCGGCTAACTGTTATGCTGTGCGGACACTGAATTGCTGTGAATCGCATGCAGTATGTGGCAAAGGTTTAGCTCAGACTGACAAACAACTGTCGACGATTGCTTCCTGGTCATATAGTTATTACAGTACACATTTTGTGGAAATGATGCTGAGGAAAGGATCTCTCAACAAATGGCAATGAAGCCAGTCACAAGGGCATCGAAAACTGATTTGTCATGTTTCAGTAGCCAGTAAAATTATTCAACTTTGTTATACCAACAGTAGATGCATTTTATTCATGTAAGCACTGGTTGATACGGGACGATTTCACAGAAATAATTTGTTTCTGTAAAGTTTCTCTGCTCGCACCGCTGATCGACCATAGTGAAGCGCTCTGATTGCCCGCTACTGACCTGCAAAGATGTAAGAAATTCAGGTGTGTTTGCTGGATGTGGGTTTGATTATGTTAACTTTTGAATGTGTACTGATTTCCTTAGATGTGCTGGTGTGTTTCAGCCCCCAAAGTTTAGAGTTGACCGCCAGCAATGAGATTATTCTCATGGACAACTTGGACATCTTCAAGAAAAATGGCTTTGACTTTATCATCAATGAAAACGGTAGGCTTCTGATAAGGTCTTTACATTCTTGCCTTAACAAGCGATAGGCCCGTCTCCAAGAGACATAGGTTCTTATGAGCCCTTGCAGCTGCAGGGGCTCATGAGAATCCATGTCCCTTGGAGAGGTGAGCTCCAGCTGTACCTCATGTAGGATGTTCCTTTGTGAATGCATGTTAGGAGATGTGTATCTTGTCAGTGATTCAGTGGCCTCCTACAGAAGATGGTAGTAGTAGTAGTACATTGTACCCAGCGGGGCAGGCAGTGCCTTTCATTTGTCATCATCTATCCATCTCTATAGCTATGTGAGTGCAACGCTGAAATAATTTTAACTCGTTCATGCCTATAACAATGACTTCTACAATGTTTGAAAGTCTGCCTGTATTCAAAAGCTGGTCATTGTCATTTGTTTGTTTTTTTAAAAAAAAGAATCTGTTGCCTGTGTGTTGCAGCACCCCCAACACAACGCATCAAGCTGAAGTCAACACCCATCAGTAAGAACTGGAACTTTGGCAAAGATGGTGGGAGTCTTTTGTTTCTTTTTGTCTACCGTATTGAAGATAAAAATGACATCACGCCTAGTCACTCTAACCTTCCTGTTGAATGTCGTTTTGGCGCAAAGCGCCATATGTATGTGTGTGCGTATGTATGTAAACACGAAAATCTCTGATATTATTGCACGCACAAACTTGAAACTTGGCAAAATACTTTATTAAGTGGGTGGCTAAGAGAGCCTCCGAGTATATTGTAATCGTATGTCTCATTGAAGACATTCAAATTCAAATTCAAAAACATTATTGTGTCAGTCTGGCCGAAAAATAAAAGACTGTTTATAGAAAATCAGTTGACCAAGATTAATTTAGAGTCCGCAGTTTTGATTATATACACTTGAAATTTTGGATATGGCTAGTTTGTAGAAAGACATTGGATTTGTACCTCAAAGGCAGGCAGCTTTGTACCTCTTCAACTTTTTCTAAAATAAAAAGTTCAGTGCGGAAAAAAATGTCAGAAGTAAGACTCTGTGATTTCATCAGAAGAATCAGATGGTGACGTAATTCTGAATCACCAAACGCGTCAGTGTTTTATATAATGTTGCTAAAATTGACGCAAATCACCAGCACCTCAGTGTTTTACATGTGTATGAGCTGGCGCGATGTTCTCAGTCTTTCGTTTATTTTTGTATGATATTTACGAACGTATTGTGGAAAAGGTGGAATATGCTTGCAAGCTCATACAGAAGAGACTTTATGGGCATGGGCCATTCCACCTTATTGTTCAAAATGGCAGTGGCTATGCCAGCCCACAGAACGTATACCAGTAGGAAGCACTGTGTGTCTGCATCCGTGTTTGTGTGTGCCATTCTGCCGTTTGTGTTTGTGTGTGCCATTGCCGTGCCATTCGTAATCCAGCGTTGTACCTCTTCAATTTTGTCAATAATAATTAATTCATTTGTTGGAGCCCTGGAAAAGGCTGTGTGGAACAAAACAGTCAGCTCTGGAAGAGCATGCCTTTCGGATGAGTGACGTGAAACATCTAATTCGTCACAGCCATGTACATGGCGTTGCGAGACCAGTGATGCCATGACGTGAGGCTTTTAGTGACGTCATTTTGCTGCTCGTGCTATTCTTCTTCTTAAGAATTCCTGTTGCTACTCTAGCCCACAGAGCGTACTAATGGCGGGAAGCGCTGTGTGTCCGTCCTTATTTGTGTGCGTCGGCGCGTGTGTTGATCAGAGGATGGCTTAGAGAGGAGGGAAATGGATCAGAAGGATAAGCTTGAAAATATGAACAACTCTGAATGTTCCTAAAAGAAAAACGCACGTGAGCTCCAAACAATACGGTAGACTTTGGGATGAAATCCTCATCTTGTTTTATTCTGTATAGAAAATGTGTGCCTTGTCCTTTACCTTTGGCTGTCAGTAGCACATTTTGTCAGTGATTCCATTACATCTTCAGGCTGATTTTTTAAAAAGAATTGCTTACTGTCCTATGAAGGCTACATTATAAGTCATTGGTATTGGTCGCAGGGGTTTGCTACACAGACCCTTGTAGGCATGAGGGAGGTCAAAGGAACCATTGTACCCTGAAGGCCAAAGACCTTCAGGGTACAATGGTTTCTTTGACCTCCCAAATGCCTACAAGGATCCGTGCAGCAAGCCCCTGTTACCAATAACGTATTTGTTTGCATTCCTCCACTATTTTCGTAAAATAAATCAAGTAAAAATCTTCCGACCTGGATCGCGCCAAACCTGACTGATGTAAAAGGAATACATATTTATACATAATGGACTTATGATGGTGTATATTTTAGAATCTTTCATGATGTTGCCGTCTACAGTACTGTGCCTGTGGTTTCGAACAACTCTAAGTAACTTTGTACTTTAGAGCGTTTGGTGATCTTTTATAGAACAAAATTGGCATCCAAGGTGCGTCGGAAAGAGGGCTACAAAAAGTCTGCCATTTGTCTCTACAAGTGTTTTTGTAGCTCGGTCATGTGGCACAGTTTGTGCTAAAGAGATTGCTCGTGTGACGTAGGGATGAAAACAATATGGATTAAACCATCGGCTGGCCTATATAACATGCCTGCAGTCCTAATGAGTCATTCGAATCCAAGCCGTCGGCACGAAAGCATAGCGCTGCCTGCTCTGTTGCTAAACCGAAGATGCACCTTCGGGGCCTGACCTTTAAGAGATAGATCAACCATTTTAGTTCAAGGGTGGTGCCAGAATAGCTTGGCTCCGGAGGTTATTTATAGTCTGATTTATTTCAATCAATAGTGTGTCAGGATGGAAAGGGTTGAAAGTTGGGCTGGTGACTGTAGCGCCTTAAGGCAGGGGCAAAGGGATCTAACTGTTCTTTTTCACGTTTTTCCAGCATTGAGTGATTCCCCTTGGTATGGGTTCAATTCCAGCAAGTCTGTTGTTGATTCAGTGACGTTGGGCATGTCCATTTTATGCAAAATATGTGTATTTATTTTTTACTGAGTCCTTTTAGAAACTGAAGAATCCTTTTTGGCATTTCAGACATTGAGGAGCTTATCTTCATGCTGACAGACGCACCAGTAAGTGGGTTTTACGTCTATGCTGATTGAATTATATCTGTGCTAATCCTTAGTTTGGTGGATGATCTATGCCTCTTGCTGAAATTACTTTGTATCCATGTTCCGTTGATAGCTAGGTTTGTTTTTTTTTTACTTTGAATTTACAATGATTTTCAGAAACTGTCTGCATCCACGGGCAGTCTTGGGGTTAAATGGAGTTGTAAAGATCCTAACTTTTAATCTCAGTCACAACTACGGGCTTTTCCAGATAGCATGTCTATTATAAGGTCCTGGTAAATCAAAGTGGCACAGTTTCAGTGCGGCCGAATTGATCAGTGTTCAGGTTGTACTCCATGTTTGTACCCCAGTCCCCCCCTAACCCGCCCACTAGGGCCGTCCAGTATCACTTCAGTGCCGCGGACATTAAACCCCGAACTAACTAACTAAACTAACTTTTATATGACCTTTAGCAGTAGGAAAATGATTACGAAGCCACGGATGAGGATAATGATCAGCTTTATGACACAAGGATACAGATTTAGCTTCCTGAGAAGCCACACTCTAATTTTATTGGTCTCTTCTCGACAGGGCATTATGTGTCGCCCATCACGAGTGCGCATGATGTTTGCGTCCAGAGCCTGCCGCAAGTCCGTCATGATCGGAACGGCCCTTAACCAGGGGGAGATGAAGAAGGTACTGACGTTTTCCCTAAATCCAATGTAAATCAGAGTTTGCATGGAGTTTGCATTTAAGTTTAGTTAACCCATTTAACCCCAGGGATAAATTTCCCCAAATTTTGTAGGTGTCACCTATGGAGTTGCAGGAGATGCAGACCTGCCTACCATCACGGATTTTGCGTGATTTTCCCCCATTTCAGACCCGATTCATGCGTTCCCCCATTTTGATCCCAATTCACGCATTGTGACAAGTCAAAATCCCTCAAAATCGCCGACGATGTGTTTTTGCGCGTTGTTTGCGCTTTATAATTATTCAGTCTTTGCGGTCTTCCCTCAGTGTTCTCAGTCCTCAAGTGAGACCATGCGAGACTTCCGTCCGCCAAATTTACTCGTACATGTTTACGCTCAGCCTCAAGTTGCGCGCTCTGCCGGCGTCATGTCTAAGTGGAAAGACACAACAACAACTGACGATGGAAAGAAGAAAAAGCCGAAGAAGCTAATGACTTGCTTTAGTTCATCGTACACGGAGCGAGGGTCGTTCATTATTGCTTCGTCAAGAGGTGACGATTTTGCTTTTTACAAAACATGCGACCACCATTTCCACTGCGGACATAGTGCTACAATGTGCAACGGCACGTCGAAAGTGAATTCCCCCATTTTTATGTGAAATTCCACATTTTGGCCTTGGTGGTCCCCCAAATTTGCAAAAAGGGGGTAGGCAGGTCTGGTCAGATGGATCGACCATGATAACTCAAGAGTAGTGCAAGATTAGCTTGGCACGTTTGGGCTAAATGTTCAGCTGTTACAAGAACATGTGGCTGTGGTCATGGTTTCTGTAAACAGCTTGGATGTCCTCACTGTCAGGCACTACCGACTGTCTGACTTGATTTTAATTTAGAAATTCATATATTGTATGTCAGCTACATGCTAAAGTTTCTCTGATGGATTTGTGAACAGTCCTCGGGGATTTCCCTGCAGCCAATGCAGTCCTGCAAGAGTCATAGATCCTCATGATCCCCCGCATATGTGGGAGTTCATGAGGATCAGTGCCTCTTGTTGATTGTACTTAAAACTGTGCTTCCTGGGCGTGGAGCTTGTCTTTGCAATATTTGGGGTTGTTTCCCTTGTATTTTCCATTTAATTTTTGGCTCACGTGCGAAGCAAAAGTGAGTATGTTTTGAGCCAGTGTTCGTCCTCCGTGGTCAACTTTAACATTGGCATTTTCTTAGAGACTATTCAAGCCACATTCTTTAAACTTGGCCCAAGGATACTTTGTGGTAAGACCTTTCTCAACATACCAATTTGAATGAACTCTCACAAAGGTCAAGGTCACAGGGGATCAGGAAATAGGTCCAAAATAGCTATTTTTTTACATCATTTATTTTTTCTCAAATACTATTTACAACTTCAAACCCAAACTTGGTACAAAGATACCTGGTGGTAAGACCTTTCTATACGTACTAATTTGGCTGATCCTTCGGAAACGTCAAGGGTCACAAGAGCTCAAGAAATAGGTGAAAAATAGCCATATTTTGACAAAAGATGTTTTTTCTCAAATACTATTCACAACTTCAAACCCAAACTTGGTACAGAGATACCTGCTGGTAAGGCCTATCTATGCATACTAATTTGGATGACCCCTCAGAAAGGTCAAGGGTCACAAGGGCTCAGGAAATAGGTCCGAAATAGCCATATTTTAACAAAAGATGTTTTTTCTCAAATACTATTAACAAATTTAAACCCAAACTTGCTACAGACATACCTGATGGGAAGACCTTTCTTTGCACACTAATTTGGTTGATCCCTCGGAAAGGTCAAGGGTCACGAGAGCTCAGGAAATAGGTCTAAAATAGCCATATTTTGACAAAAGATGTTTTTTCTCAAATAATATTCACAACTTAAAACCCAAATTTGGTACAGAGATACCTGATGGTAAGACCTATCTATGCATACTAATTTGGATGACCCCTTGGAAAGGTCAAGGGTCACAGGAGGCTGGCAAATGTGTGTAAAATACTGATTTTTGATAAAATTGTAGGCATTCCCAAATTTTTGCAATTTTTTCAACCAAATTTGGTACAAAGATAGCTGATGATAAGACCTTCCTATGCATACTAATTTAGTCGACTCATGACAAAGGTCAAGGGTCACTGGGGGTTGACAGATGTGTGAAAAATGCTTACATTTTCAGAAAACATGGATTTGCTGCTGCAGAAGCCAGCCCTTATCACAAAGGTCACAGATATGTAAATCGGTCATACACGTGAACCATAATGGCTTTGCCTTTCTTGTTTGGGTTGTTTCCCTTGCTTTGTACACGGAAATGATGATCAAACAACCAGAAGGCCCTACCCATTTAGCAAACGTCCTCGGGCCCACCATATCCGCAGTGGGCCCGTGCACGGCTTTGCGTGGGCCCACTGTGGCAGTTGTGTGCCTGAAGACGTTTTGCTATATCAGTGTGAGTAGCCAAATGTGGACTGATTCTTCATTTTGTGTATTGTGTGCAGCTGCTGTGCCATATGGGGGAGATTGAACAACCTTGGGTAGGTTTTGACTCTTAATTTTTTGTTCAGTTATGGAGTGTATTTTATTTGTGTGTGGCTCAGGTTGGGCAGTATTGTCAAAAATCTTGGTTTTTTTATATTAATAATAACAATGCACTTTCAAAAAGACACACTGTTGGTGGTTTATTGTTTAGTGGCCATCTGTTGGGTGTAAGGTGAAGATGCTTCTCTCCTTTTAAAATCATAACAGTGAACTTTCATCATAGTTTGATCATCAGCACCTTAACACGTTTAGTCCTGAGGTGGAAATTCTGAAGTTTGGTAAATTGTGGAGTTGTCCTCTGAAGACTACATACCATTTCCAAGACAGATCAATCTTAACCCTTTTAGCCCCAGATCCCTACAGCAGGAGATGGCTTCACCATGATAATTCAAGGGTAGTGCCAGATTAGCTTAGCACCATTCTAATCTGGCACTACCCTTAAATTATCATGGTCAAGCTATCTCCTGCAACTCGTACATAGTTTTTAGGCAACACTCCAAAATTTGAGAAATGGGACCTTGCTGCTAAAAGGGTTAACCGCTTAAATTGCGGAGAAAAACTACCAATTGCAAGAGGCATAACCCTCATGGTCCCCTGCAGTTGCGGGGGCTCATGAGGATCTATGCCTCATGCTGAGATCTCTTTGTGGTCATGCTCTCTTGATGGTTTGGGATTTTCGAACGTTGAATGTACAGTGATTTCAGAAATGCAATGTGAGCCCGCTGGCAGTGAAGGGGTTAGTTGTTGAATGATGAAAGAATAGCTTGGGGCGCTTGAACTATCAAGTCTGATCCATCTCCATCACCTCTGGCAGTGTGTCAGGGCTTGACATATTATTGTCTTTCTGACTTCTGTTCCCCAGAACTGCCCCCATGGTCGGCCCACCATGCGCCATTTGATCAACCTCAACATGCTGCCCGCCTGACAGTGACATTGGAGACGGTTAGACTTTGTGGTCCTGACCAAAAGAATGACTGCTGTGCGCTGCATAGAAAAACTGGACATGATGCAACAGCAAGACAGGACTGGGACTCTTGATTATCTACGCCTCTAGACATGATGCAACAGCAAGACAGGACTGGGACTCTTGATTATCTACGCCTCTAGACATGATGCAACAGCAAGACAGGACTGGGACTCTTGATTATCTACGCCTCTAGACATGATGCAACAGCAAGACAGGACTGGGACTCTTGATTATCTACGCCTCTAGACATGATGCAACAGCAAGACAGGACTGGGACTCTTGATTATCTACGCCTCTAGACATGATGCAACAGCAAGACAGGACTGGGACTCTTGATTATCTACGCCTCTACCTGACACCAAGTTCCACCGACGGTTCAGGCTCTTTGGCGCTGAAGAATACAGTTTTCACAAACATGTTCTTCTAGTGGCATGGAAGGGAATGCAATACAATGGCCAGGAAAGGAAGACACATTGGAATGTTCGAAACATACTTGTTACTCAAAGGGTGTTTCTGTCTCTTGTCATTGCAAAGCGTATTTCTGCATCTCTTAATTGTATGATTTCCCTCAGGCCAGTCCAGTGTACCATCAATGCGCAAAAGGCCATCAGGCTGACGTTGGCCCACGTGCAGGCCAACTGCAGCCGAAGTCGACCCAATGGACTTTTGCACATTGGGCAAGTTCTTCAACTCTTATAGACCGCAGACATTCTCTCGGAGAAAAGGTTGAGTTCGGGGAAGATCAAGTCCTGAGAAGAAAGTCTTCCTTCTGGTGAATTCTGGCTGTGTAACATGACAAACTGGGTCTCAGTTTTGTTCAGTTTACAACAGCTTGCGCATGGGCTTCCACATGTGTGTGCTCCGTTTTTCTTTTAATATCAGAAAAGCGCTCGGGCTGTTTTTTTACAACATTCAGCCAGATGTCTTCCAGCCAGTGGGCAGTTACTTCGTGTGCGAAAGAAGTTTTCAAGTCGGAGCTGCTGGCAGTCCTTACATTGTATATACATTGTAACGGTACAATTGACACGCCTGTTCCTTGAATCTCTTGTACACAAGAACCTGTTTTGAGAGATCACCTGGCATTAAAGACCATCACAGTAGCTATCTGCATGATGGTCCTTGCTGACAGGCAACACTTGTGAACTTCAATTGAAAGACCACTTTTTCTCTCACAAACGCATAACCCATAAAGCCCAGAAAGGCTACGGCAGGATGTGGATCGACCTCTAGGCACCAACCTTGAAATACCATGGTCAATCTGTCTCTTGAACTGTGATATAGACCTCGGAGGGTATCTCCAAAAATTTGATAATTTCATCCTCAGGGCATAGGAGTTAAATCAGGCATTTGCATTTATTTGTGTTCACTTGTTCAAACTGCCTGCAAACACAGTATGCATTTATTTCAGTGTGTATTTTACGCATATTTTGCATGTGTTCAAGTTGTGGAATGTGCATGAACATTGCAAAAGAACAAGAAACAAAGTTTATTTCAACATCTGACATTTATTCTGTACAAAGTACCAAAAATATATACAAATGGTAGCCATTTCTGTTTTTCTTATAAATTAAAGTGGTGATGGACTGAGATTCACAGGTCACGGCCTATGTAAACCTAACTGCATCACTTGTAAAGTGATCCCTGGGGTACAGTACAGCTGTACTTGACCCAGGACTAGCTCACTCTCTCGCTGTCTCTCTCGCACATGCACGCACAATCCTGCAGTCCCTCAGTTAACCCTTGCCATCTGCGAGAGGTATAGATTCTCATGAGCCCCTACAACAGCAGGGGCTCATGAGAATCTATGCCTCTTGCTAGATTTTCAGGCTCAGACTGATGCAAGGACATGTACACTGGTTCAGTCTCTACCAAAGCACACTCCTCTATAATTGATATAAAAGCTCATCTGTTAAAAATGTTCTCTCCTCTCGACACGCATGCACACACTCGTACACACTTGCTATCTACCGCCTATGGCGAAATAAAATGTGTGACCGACTTGGTCTTCTCTGGGGAGAAGAAAGTGTTCCTTGAACAAATTACGATCGGTGGTGACATTGCGACTCAGATTCTGTGGAGGCTACGTGAAATAGGAAAATGTGGTACACGTATCTCAAGACAACACACAATGTTCAGATAACGCATGCTTTTTTCACAACAATCGAGAATGATCCACTAAGTAACACAACACTGCGTTCACTATGTCGGGCTAGAGTCACAGAATGGACAGAACTGCATTGTAGTTGCTAGATGAAAGTGTAAATAAAACTATACAGCAGAACCTGTACTTAGTGACCACCCATATGACTGATCACCTGTCATTAAAGACCATCGTTTAGGTGGCGACAGCCACCTAAATGATGGTCTTTAATGACAGGTGACTCTTTTTGCCCTAAAATCACTTAGCTACAACGTACTTTCATTTCACTGTAAAACTTGGCTACTTTCATTTCGCTCAACGTCTAGTACAGTGCTACAATGATGGCCCAGTAAGAAAAACATCGTCGGGCAGATGTGGACCTAGTTGGCCTATGCACAAATCTACTCTACGATGACAAGTCAGTATGGCCATTTGTGTGAAAGCGATTACTTTTCACAAAAATGGACATGCAGTACTGGCTTTCACCGTCACAGAACAGAAATGTGCGCAGGCCAACTGCAGCTAAGGTCTGAGGATGCTTTGCTTACTGACAGATCACTGCCCACTACTCCGTCAAAACGACACTGCACACCAGTAAGAATACTTCAACAAATACATTCCCTGTGCGCCAGTTTCAAGACTCTCATAGTTTATGCTGGACGGAATTCGATGAAAAACCTATGTCTCTAAAATACAAATGTGTATGAGCAGACTTCACTACAAGATTTCTGATAGCACCTATAGACTGACTTGAGCGGTAACAGATTTGGACTGCCTTATATCAATCTATACAACTTGCCCTAAGCAGAATACAATAAAACCTTGCAAAAATACAGACGATTGCTGAAAACGGATGTTTCAAATTGTAGTTCACTTTTCTCACTACTTTGTTGACCCCCCCCCATCAGGGGACCCCATCTGCAAGAGGTGTCTCATGAGCCCCTGACTTGCCAGACTAATGATGGTTGCTGCCTATAACTTTATTATTTTCAAACTATAGTACCTAGGTTTTTAAAAAAAAAATTCTGTTGTACCAGTTGATGTATAATCCTGAATACAGCATTCGAGCAGCACGCTAAACACACTCAGCACTAAGCAGACTCGGGGGGAAACATGCAAACAATAAATAAACACTGACATCAACGGCAGAGTTTATGAGGATTTTTTGTTAACGAATAACACAAATGAAATGTGCGCTGGCATGTGATTTTGGACCTCACAGCCTGGGGCAGCAAGGTCCAAAATCAGAGACCACCACACAATGCTTAAATTAAGAAGAAACAATTGCTATACACCAGATATGGCAACAGGAGACTGACTAAACCATAATGATATGAACCAACAGAACTGCCTAACACATTGTGTAAGCACACAGAACCCTGAGACAGAAGTTTAACCTAGTTAGTTGACACTGCAAAAAAAGTTCACCTGCAAGTGGCATAGATCCTCATGAGCCCCCACAGCCTTTGGGGGCTCCTGAGGATCTGTGCTTCTTGCAAGTCCCACACCAAGAGGCCATCAGATGCTGTCTGCACTACGGAAAAGCCAGCTCTTCCAGTTCATCAGAAGGCAAAGCGCAACAAAATGTTCCGTGTGAACACTGCTCACTCACAACTCAATAACACTATACTACAACAAAATCACAACAGCACCATTTTAACACTGCGCGCTAGTCTGTGATTTTGGACCGTGCGGCTTTAGCCGCAAGGTCCAAAATCACAGACCGGTGCACATTTCATCTGTGAAACATTCACTGCCATTTCTCTCCAGATAAAAATGGCGTTCAGTTACAATAATTTGGGACCGTCGGCTTAATCTTTGCTCTGGCCCATTCTTTGGAATGCAGGACCATACTATATCTCTGCACGGAGAATACCAAAGCTGCGTCATAGATCAGGTGAGTCAGTTTTGTAACGAAGCACCAGGCACACGCTGGGCAAGTCACTTTACACATAATATGTGACTTGTAACAGCATTGCGAGTCTTCAGCATGCTTGTGACCATAGAAGTCCTTTGGTGAACATGAATATGTCATTTGACACATCTGCGACGGAGTCGTTTGACCAACGCTTTTAGGACTGTGGGTCATGCAAGTCCTTTCAGTCCACGAGACCGATTCCAAAGTCCTGATATTTAGGAGGGCAACAATGACAAAGTTGATTAACCCATTTAGCTCCAGGATCCTGCAGCAGGAGATGAATTGATCATGTTAATTCAAGGGTAGTGCCAGATGAGCTTGGCGCCTGAAGGCACCAAGCTCATCTGGCACTACCATTGAATTATCATGGTCAATCCATCTCCTGCAACTGGTACATAGTTGTCAGGTGACAACTCCCAAATTTGGGAAATGGGGCCTTGGGGTTTCGAGGGTTAAAGTTCAGACCCTGTATTTTTCTTCAGCACCAATACATTACCAGTGCAGTAGATTTTCTAGATCTGTATGGACTGGAACATGTACATTTGCAAGAGGCATAAATCCTCATGAGCCCCTGCATAAGCAGGGGCTCATGAGGATTTATGCCTCTTGCTGAGTTGATATAGGTCTGTGTTCCTGGGGGTGCTTCAGAGTCTGCTCTATAATGGACATAATATGAGCAGGCAAACTTTTCTGATGGAAAATGGTATGGTCCCTCTCCGTGAAATTTTAGAGTCAAATGCGTCACATTTTATGGGCAATTTAGAGAAACAACTGACTTCCATTTTCAGTTAAAGTGCAGTAAGAAACCTTTCATATAAAATCCTTCATCTCTCCAAGAGACAGTTCAGAAAAAAAGTTTTAGGCGCCATTTTGGTCCCTTGTAAAAATGGCAACAGATCAGATTAGCACCACCGCATTTCTTCACAAGCTGATATGGGCAATGTTCTTCCATGATATCAGTGCAATGTTCTCCAGCAAATGCTGCTGGCCGGATACGGATATCAATGGTCCAAAGAAGCCAAGCCCAAAAACTCGACAAACAGGATATCTCCATGATGCTTGTAGCTTCCAGCAGATCACAGCTTCAGCAAAACTTGAAAGTCAAATTTCCATAACCTTGCCATTCGCCGAGCGCTGGACTGTGATTTTAGACCTTACTGCTACTAGACTCGAAGTCCCAAATCACGGATCAGCACACATTTGTAGTTCTTAACCCATTTGGCCCCGATGCACGACAGCAGGAGATCGATTGACCATGGTAATTCAAGGATGGTGCCAGATTAGCTTGGTGCATGATGGCGCCAAGCTAATCTGGCAATACCCTTGAATTAGCATGGTCCATCCATCTCCTGCAACACGTACATAGTTGTTAGTTTGGGAAATGTGGTCTCCGGTGTCAATGGGTTGAGGTCCAAAATAACAGCCAGGACATATTTGTACAATTGTTTGTGTGAAGACTGGTCCGATGACTAGAAACGGATGCACAGAACCATGGATCCAGTTTTCCAAAAGGCTCCTTCCTCACTGTAGGTAGGTCTTACTGTGCACCAGTGAGAGAGAGATGGCATCTTTAGGCATGAAGCTGGCGCTTTATTTGTCACAATCCAGCCTGAGCCCTGCAAAAACAAAAGAGTGAATATTTAAATTTTCAGCATTTTCATGAGTACTAACAGAAAAAATGTGACGTTGCACGAATGAAAAAAGACCGATTACATCGACAAACTCGGTGTGCACAGCATGAGATCATAAACACTCCAAATATTGGATGCGTAAAAACATTCTCTAACCTTTTTCATCCTGATACACCATTGCTTAAAATAAATTTAAATATGATAGTTCAAGGGTGGTGCCAAAATAGCTTGGCGCCTCAGACACCACGCTATTCTGGCACCACCCTTGAACTAACAAGGTTGATCTATATTGTAATCCTTAATGTAGCCTTCATAGGACAATAAGCTTTTTTTTTTTTTAAATCAGCTTCAGGATGTAATGGGTTAATATAATGCAAAAGCTACTTACTTGAGCTGTTTGTGTCGTTCCCGATCGTAGCTGTTTTCTGGCTGTTCACACTCGTAGGATGCAAGTGACAACGCTGCACAGAAAATTACAGACAATAAATGAAAGGTTATCTCCCATGAAGTAATGCCCTCTAAAGCTGTAGGAAGTTATCTGTAAATTTATTGTTTTCCACTGTGAACTTATAAACATGAAGTGTTAACCAATTAGCCAGTGAATTCACACTGATCCTACACAAGTCTGTCCAATAATACATGTACTGCAAACATTTTATGTTTCTCACGAGGAAATAATGAATAAAACGCTGTCAAAACTGTAACTGTGCCTGCATAATTATGAAGTCACTTTTGTGAGGTAAGAAAAATCTTACTTGTTTCTGAGAAGACAGGAAGCGTCAGTACATAGTTCATCACCTTGTTGCTCTTCTCATAAGGACACTGCAAACAAACACACAATCATAAATTACTGAAATATATATCTATACAAACAAAATTAGCACATGTTCAAACACTATAGTTTGGTAAGGCAGTCGTTCGAGTGAAAAAACAAAACATGTCTGCAAGTCTTTCGCGGGACAATTTAAAAAAGTGATCAGCGTTTAACCCAATTACAATCATCCTGAGACTGATATTTCATAAAACTGCTTATTGTCCTACAAAGATACAAGATTAGATAAGATGGAGTAGATAGTTTATTGCCATATGTTTCCATGTAAAAAACATAATAAAAACATTGGAATTTGTCCCGATGTCAGTTACTAAGACTAAAATACACACACAAACACACACACACACACACACACACAGTAAACTCTAAAATATGATTTTCATGCTAAATACTAAGCAAAATATCGGTATTAAACACGGTGAACGGGCACGCCTCACTGATTCAGTTATAAGCTGACTGTACACATTCCAACAAGTTCTCACTCGCCACTCGTGCTCTCTTCAATCAGTCCGGTTGATCAGAGAGAGTGCGAACAGCCAGAGGGAAAAAAATGTTGCGGAATCTGCTGGTCCTGGTACTGATGGACCTGTATCTACGCCCTGATGGTGAAAGTTGGAAAAGCTCATTGCTGGGGTGGGTGGAATCACTGGAGATAAGACTTGCACTACGTAAGAGACGCTGCTGGTACAGATAGATCAACCATGTTAGTTCAAGGGTGGTGCCAGAATAGCTTGTCGCCTCAGGCGCCAAGCTATTCTGGCACCGTCCTTGAACTATCATAGAAAAATAGTGTCTCCGGATGAAACAGGGTTAATCAGCAGAACAACATACCTCGACTTGCTGCCATGCCATAAGGTCTGAGATCTGTTTGGCGAAAAGCCAACATTTCTCGAAGTTGATGTTGCCGTCAGGCTGTTTGTTGCTGCAGCCCTCGTTGAGGAAGTACAGGTCTTTCACAAACAGGCTGAAGAACGGGATCACGACCTGCACACAGAAACACCAGCCATTTTACACACAATCATCTTACACATGTTAGGACAGTGTAGCACAACTGAAATACAAATGATCCAAATTAAAATATTAGAAAAAAACAACAACTCAGTTTTGTGAATGAGCTTGTCATGCATACGATAAAAAAAAATGTTTTTAATTTTTTTTAAATAAAACTCAGCTTGCACGAGTTTGTCATGCCCACCACATGATTGTTCTCTGCTGGTGTTCATTGTGAGCGTAAACGCACGTGTTTCACAAGAACATTTGGGTTCAGCTCATGAGGGCAACTAGTGGCACGTGTTAAGTGATGACATAATATGTTTACATACCCTCTCTCTGTCGTCTGTGGCACACTGTGATCGCCACATGGCTGCCTTCAGACACGACCGGTAGCTGCCAAAATTGTTGGATGGATCCATCTGGTGCTGAAAACACAATCAGAAAAAAATGCGATAAGTGCCTGTAATTCCCAAATTTCTGGGACGATGAATCAATCAAGAGGTGCCACATAAAAAATATCCGACATAAAAGCAGGTATCCAAAGGGAACATGTCTTGAATGAGTTAACACATTCAGCCCTCACACACAACAGGAAAAGGGTCAACCATAACAGTTCAAGGGTGATGCCAGGATTGCTTGGCGCCTGAAGGCGCCAAGCGACCCTGGCATCATCCTTGAACTGTCATGGTTGATTTGTCTCCTGAATTGTAATGTGGCCTCCTGAGGACAGTTCCTAAATTCAGCCGAATGTCAGTTTGGTTGCAATGCAATTTTCACAATTTGTAAAGTTCCCTCCCCTGAAATGCTGACTCCACGGTAATTACGTGCTGATCTAGTAAGGTGTTGATGTTAATCCGTCTGCTTACCTCAAGAATGTCAAACTTGGCTGTGTTCACCTTTGCCCACTGAAAGAAAGAAGAGAACAAGATGAACATTACTTAGTTAGCAAGCAAAACAGAAAAAATGACTGGTTGCAAATTGCACTTTCAAAGATACTGAAAGGAAGTGCGATTATGTTGCTTATAGTATTTTAGGATGAAACAAATCAAACCCAAAACCACTGTACAGTGTACTTATATTTTGACATTTCTGGTCATAACACAAAAAAAACGTTGATGCACCGAGCCCTACACTTAAAATTTTTTAAATTGATAGTTTTCAGGCTGGTGCCAGAATAGCTTGGCAGCAAGCTATTCTGGCACCAGCCTTGAACTATCATAGTTGATCTGTATCTTGTAGTGTTTCAGGACCGAACTGATCAAAGTGAGAACACTGACCGTTTTCTTGAGCCTGGCGACCGGGTTCATATTCATGCCAGCGATGATGGCCATGAGGGAGTTGAAGTTGCCCAGGTTGATGCATTCTTTGGCCACGTCGATATAATACTCCAGCATTTTCACACGATTCTTCTTCTTCAGGTGCTGAAATTGGAGGGGAAAATCCAAATTATAAAATCATTCAGAAAATTACAAGTCAGTGACAAAACCATCAACCCTTTTCATCACACTCATTGCTTGAAATAAATGTGCCTGATAGTTCAAGGGTGGTGCCAGAATCGCTTGGTGCCTTTGGCGCCAAGCTATTCTGGAACCACCCTTGAACGAAGACAGTTGATTTATCTCCAGATCTGTAATGTAGTTTTGTAGGATGTAACAACGGGATAATGATGAATGTAGACTACTTTCAGCATTTTTGTCTTATACAGAAGCACCATTTGAAAACTGGTCCACTGAATCTACAATATTTCTCCTGTCAAATTCTGCAACTAAAAGAGGGGATTTTTTTCTTCACATGCCCTTGTAAGCGCTTGTGAAGAAAAAATCCCCCCCCCCTTTTAGGACTTATAAACAATATTCTGACACCATTCTTGAACCAGTGTGTCAGGCTGCGTGGGTTCGTTTGCAGTTCTCCGTGTGAGTGAGACTTACCGAGCAGATTTCTGAGGCAACCATGTAGCTGAGGTGGTTGAACCAATGTACGTAGGATTCCAGATTGTGGGTGGTTTTCAGGTCTTCATATGATGTCTGTAAGATACAAACACAAATTAAAATGTATGTCGTTTACACACCTTTAAGTCACTCATTCAATCATTTGAAAGACAAGTCACAAAATAATTATTTAAAATACAGAAGCAACAAATTCACACTAAATGCCTAAAATTATTCACACATGCAAGAATACACAAACTCTCACACAAACATCTAGCGTACATACCTCAGAATCATTTCCATTTTTACAGAAGGCCTGCACAAACTCCTCAGGACCGATCATGCTCAGGCGCTCCTGCAAATAAAAACATCATTTCATCTATTATTTTAAATCATTAAAAGCAAAGCCGAGTGTCTTAATCATGATCACATTAACATGTTATTGAGACCGTTTCTCATCCTACCCATTTCATCTGCAAGACACAAATTCTCATAAGCCCATGTAGTCACACAAATAAAAAATACAAAATTATTACAAATCATGCAAATGAGGACGTCAACTTACAAGCTCTATATGTGTCAGCTGTTGGGCCAACATCAGGGGACTCGGGCACACTTCCATGATGTCCGTCTGAAAAATAAAACAGCAAAACAATTAGCGTTAAAATTAAGTTCAATAAAACAAAAACTTATGCCAAAATTTATGATGCCAAAAAAAGTCTTAATGAGACTGCCCGTACGTTTAACGATCTGAACTCAACCCGCCTGTTTTTAACCCCCTCACTGACAGTGGTCACAGAATGTGTTTCTGAAATCCTTGTTAATTCAGCACCAAAGATCCACAGCCATCCAAGGAACATGGATACAAAGTAGTGACAGCAAGAGGCATAGATCCTCATGAGCCCCCACATTCACGGGGGCTCATGAGGATCTATGTCTCTTGCAGTTGGATTGTGTGTAGTTTTCTTTGACGGTTAAGGGGTTATAAGGTAGGCAAGATGCCTCTACTCCCACATCTGTAGGCGTGATGAGGACTTACGCCTCCAGGATTTGTGTGCAGTTCGCTTGCTGTTTTCCAGCGGGTGCTGGTGTGAAGTGCAGCTTAAGGCGACTTCTCAGACAGATACTGTTACCTCTCAGCTTTTACCGCGGCATACAGTGCAAAAAGCTACAAGTTCATTCAGTAACCCCTACCATAAAACTGGAGCGTGCCACTGCGTGCATTGTTTTCACCACTCGAACTGAACCCATGGCCCAATATGCAAAGGGTCCTTGGGGAAAAAAAATCGGCCATGCTCTGCCCAGGCCAGCTGTGGCCCATGTTGCCTGGAGGAGCTTACGCTGAACAGGAAGTGGTCATTTTGAATGACAAGAAGCGGAAGTAATACAAAGCACTCGAGGGGCGAATGAAGTGCTTGTTCCTACGGCGCCTGACTATGGCTAATGGTTGTTAAGTGTTATGATTGAGACTCCCTTTAACAGAATGACATACATCTGCAAGAGGCATAGATCTTCATGAGCCCCTGTAGTTGCAGGGTCTCATGAAGATCAAAGCCTCTTGCTGGCTGTATTCACATCGGTTTTCCTAAGAAGTGAAATACAGTATGTATACCATTGAGAACCATTCAGTCATAGCGACTTAGTATGAATGAGTCAGTTCCTGTTTTTGCAGACTCAGCTTAGCCAGTAATTGCCCTCAAACTGCAAAGTATCAACTGTGCCACACACTCTGAATATTCCTCCATTCTTTAACACTTCTCATCCTGATACGCCGCCTACTGCTTGAAATTAATCTGACTAGTATAGTTCAAGGGTGGTGCCAGAAGCTTGGAGCCTCAGGCGCCAAGCTATTCTGGCACCACCCTTGAACTAAAATGGTTGATCATCTCCTAATCTGTAATGTAATCTTCATAAGACATTAAGCAAATTTTAACAAAAAAAATCGGCCTCAGAATGTAATGGGTTAATTCTTGCTTCTTCATAGAACTGCACTATCAAAAGTAGGCCATTGCATCCTGGTCACTGTTTTCCCGTGCAGCTGCGAGTGGTGTACGTAAAATTGACTTGAGAAAAAAATGGAAATTTGTTTCTCAATAGTATTTAGCTGACAAAGAACTTCACGTCTACTGCAAAGAAGTGACTTACTGTGGGCACAACTTGTGTCTGTGATTTCTGGAGACACTCCGAGCTCAGCTTGGCAAGAGAGTTTTCATATGTGTCCAATCGGGCCAGCTGAAAAATAAAACACGCATACAGACACTTGCTACTGGGAAAATTGTAAAAATATTCAATAAATACTGGACTGTCAAAAACAGGTTACTACTAATGTAACGTATCTTGTCAAACTAAAAAGGAAACAACCACCAAACGAATCGTGCTTAACACTGAAACGCGCATGCAGTATTGTATTTCTGGTGAAAAATAAATTGCCACACACAGGTAAAACCTCCCACACTGCTGCAGTCCCCCTCTGACTGTCTGTCAGGTGCTCACTTTATGCACGCACCAAAGCAACACACACGCACACACCTTTCTCAATTCCACAAAGGTCATCACTGCGCATAAATCTGTCCTAGTCTTCTTCCACCCTCATCAGGCTCCAAATCCTTCCATCTGCAAGAGGCATAGATTCTCATGAGCCCCTGCACTTGCAGGGGCTCATGAGAATCTAAGCCTCTTGCCAACGTGAAATTACACATGCAGGCACAGAACTGAACATTTAACAAAAACTCTTGGTTAGCTGGTAACAGGGTTTTCAACCCTGCGGGCACCTCCTCTCAGATTAATCTCAAACTTATCTGTGGTTTTGACAAGGGAGCCGGCTTATGGCTGGTTCACTGATTTAACCCTTTTAACCCCACGGCCGCATTTCCAACTTTTGGAGGTGTCGTCTAACGACTATGTACCAGTTGTAGGAGACGGATTGATCATGATAATTCAAGGGTAGTGCCAGATGAGCTTGGCGCCTTCAGGCGCCAAGCTCATCTGGCACTACCCTTGAATTATCATGATCAATCCATCTCCTGCTGCAGGGTCCCTGGGCTAAATGGGTTAACCCCAATCATCTCATGAGATCATGGAGCTGTAGCAATCTCTTCACAGATTGGTGCCAACCGCGGAACTTATCTCAAGACCAGGCTAACCACAATCTGAAACCCTGGCAAGCTTCACTGGGTGAAGAACACAGAGATAATCATGGCCTGCATAGGCACAGATCTTCATGAGCCCCTGCAATTGCAAGGTCTCATGAAGATCCATGCCGCTTGCAGATGCCAGGAGTTGGAACCTGGAGTGACATCTCAGCTGGTGATATGTTTAAAAAAAAATATGAACGATTCCAATCCAAAAGGTATTCCCGACCCAGAAACTGTATTTTATCAAAAGCTGCATTTCCTGTGATCCCCCCTTGAGGGCTGCATTAGTTTTCGCTGTGGGACACTCACATTCTCCATTTCCACTTAAATTTTGTGTGATATAATTAAACGCAAGTAGCTGGGGATCAAGACCTTTATAAATGTTAAATTTGTCTGTAACCGACTATGTCACACACTTTACAAGAACAGTCCATTTTTAGGGAAATGGGCCAAACGGAAGGGTGTGAAGATGGAGAGAGAGGGGGTGGGGTGTGGAAGGGCCACGTAATACAGGAAACACAATTTAATATTTCTCCCTTTACCATCTCTCCACTGAAAATTCAGGAGCCATGCTAACATGCCTATGTACCAGATGGTGGAGATGGATTAAAGATGCTACAATGTAATTCCAGGGTAGTGCTGAATCAGCTTGGCGCCAAGCTGATTCAGCACTACCCTTGAACTAGCATGATCAGTCCATCCCAAACTCATTTTTTTTCAAGGTTCACAGAGTTAAGTGACTCACCCTGCTGAGCAAAGCGTGCATAACAGCACTGATGTCTTTTCGCAGTTCCGGGTAGATGCTGATGACTCGCTGCGTGAGGTCGCGCATGTGTTTCATCATTCTCTCGTCTCGGAAGTCATAGGGAAACAACTCTGTCCATTCACTGAGAGAATAAAAACAAAATTTAAGCATAACGTTACAGTTCGAATACATTAAAAGCCTGGTATTGTAAGATGGTATGTTTACCAACCTCATTAAAGCACCAAAAATGCAAATTATTTGAAATAAAAACAGAATTCTTTTCATTACATGAGCCATAAGCAAAAGAACTATTTTATTTAAACTAAAACATACTTTTGATTCATTATTTGTATACAATACTATAGCACAATAAATGTGTAACTAGATATAACAATTATTTATGTAATGATAGGGTATGGGAGTGGGGTAAACGCACAATTTGAAATGCAGTATCATGTGTATTTTAATTTACCTGAGGAGTCGCACGATGTGAGGCCCAAACTTGCCGAGTGAATCTCTGCTGATCCTCTCCTGCGTCAAGTTCTGCTGGTACACGCACAGCTACAACAGACACAAACAAGCCTTGTCTATAAACCTTTTTCATCCTTGAAATTAATTTGTCTACGACAGATCAAGGGTGGTGCCAGAATAGCTTGGTGCCTCAGGCGCCAAGCTATTCTGACACCACCCTTGAACTAAAAATGGTTGATCTATCACCTAATCTGTAATAGGACAATAAACAAAGAAACACATTTTTTTTTAAATCACCCTCAGGATGTAATGGGTTAATGTTAATCGGCTTGCGTTTAACCCTTTGGCTGTCAGTAGCGGTTTTTGTCATAATTCCTCCTGGGATCATCGCGATAAAAACTGCCACCGAATGCAAACGGGTTAATATTATGCACATCCTTCTCACACCGCCACATGAAGATGAAGATAACCTTCAATATTTCTTCCACATAACTGCCACCCCACCCCACATCTGACTCAACCCCCCCCCCCCCCACCTCCACTCCCCCTCCCCCCCCCCCCCCCGCACCCTCCCCCCCCCCCCTCCACTCTGAAATGCCTCCTCCATACACTTGACATACCTGGCAAACTTGTGAGAACAACTGGTGTGGCCGGACGAACAGACGAGAGCTGAGCAGGAAGGCGAAGATGTACGTCCTCTGAAAAACACATCAACAGCACATCCGTTAGTTCATGCACGTCAACCAATCTTCAAACAAAGTCCGAGGCTTCATGTGCTCTCACTTCCCAAATCTGAGTATGTAGAGAGGGCTGATCAATGTCCGCAAGAGGTATGGATTCTCATGAGCCCCTGCTGTCGCAGGGGCTCATGAGAATCCATGCCTCTTGCATCTTTATGTGGGAGAAGAATGGTGGGTGTGTGCATTCAATGTCTCATTTGTAAAAAAAAAAAGTGTTTTCCCGTCAGCATCGTTAGTTTCGGTCTGGGGAGCTTGTTACACCTTACCTGCAGGAATGTTAAAACGATCTTCAATAAACATTGAGCGTTGTTGCTGTGAAGATTCACGTTTCATGTCAGCTTCCCCCCCCCCCCCACCCCCTCTCCCCATTCTATCCTCCCTTACCTCCCCCCACACACTTCCCCCTCCTCCCCAATCCCAGCTCCTCAACATCAACTCGTTAGTTTTTAGGGCTAGAAGCGACAGATGATGACCTATACACATATTTCCAGCACAAGAGCAGTGCCTGGTCAGCTGGCTATCGTGCAAGTAGGCAATAGATCGCTATGGCGGCAATCACAGCGGACCAACGAGAAAGTTAAGGGTACTCACATCCGGATAGTAGTCGGCAGTGGGCACAAGATGCTGTATGAGTGAATCCAGGGAGCCGGACAGCAGGTTACCGTTCTGGAAAATCAGGGCCTGCACGCACAACAAAACAGACTGAATAAATACACGTTTGTACAATGCAAACTGACTGCGTATCAGTTGTACTATAGCAGTCAGATCACTTTTTATTGAAGTTAACCGGCCATTTCCCACATTTTGAAAGTGTCACCTAACGATTATGTACCAGTTGCAGGAGATGGATCGACCATGATAATTCAAGGGTCGTGCCAGATCAGCTTGGCGCCTGATGGCGCCAAGCTGATCTGGCACTACCCTTGAATTATCATGGTCGATTCATCTCCTGCTGTAGTGCGTTTGGGGCTAAGTGGGTTGCCTCTTCACAAAGTATAGCCTTCAAAATTCGGCGTCAGTTCAACACGCCCTGTAATATGGGTACATTTATTCCTATGTAGAGTTTATTGTTTGTTTGTTTGTTTGTTTAGTTGGCTGGTTGGTTGTTGTTTGGGTGGTTGGATGGTTGTTTGTTTGCTTTTGCTCGTTTATAATTTGTTTTTGAAGTGACTAATCAACAATTAAATGTACACATAACCCGTTGTTTGCAACTCATTCAATCCAATTTATTGTTCACCCCACCAATGTTCTTCAAGTTTCTACTTCCACTGACGTCCGCAAACATGATCCCAACAATAATCTTTTTGTTTTGAAAAAAACAACAACAACAACAACAACAAAAAACTGGCAAGAGACCAAAAGCGTCCTCAAACTTTTCCTTAAATTCGCTTAACTTCCGTTTTCAATTAGATGTGATAAGCTCTTCATTTTAAAATCAGTATTTCCAAACCCAGCGTCATTATTACCCTGATAAGGATCAGCTGAACAATGGAGCACTTGTTTCGGTTTGAGATAACCGCGCAAAAAACATACAGCACAGTGAAACATGGGGTCGAATTGGGAGTTGTCCTTTAAAAAGCATAGTTCACGAAGCTGATAGACCATGACAGTTTAAGGGTGGTGCCAGAATAGCTTGGCGCCTGACGGCGCCCAGCAATTCTGGTACCACCCTTAAACTGTCATGGTCGATCCAAATCTTGTTGTAATGTGACAGCGCTGGATGATATGTGAAACGTTTTTTCCCGTCATTGAAAACATCTGTGGCGCGCAGAAAGGTCGTAAGCCGAGACCAATGTTTTTTTCTTTCTGCTAAAAGCTTTTCTCCTGTAGACCTACATTGCCGCTGACAGCAAGACTGAACAAAAAGTCTCCTTTTCCACGTTGCGCATTCGCTGAAGCTGAACCCAAGGGCGGCATTAGGAAGTGAAGCAACACTGAAACGATATTGTTTCAGTGCAGGGGCTTTTTCACATGCAATAACAGCTCCGTGGCTGTTCTTTACAATTACAGCTGTACCATTTCTTGCCGCATCTATAATCTCTCATAACAATATTTCAGTTGTTTCGACAGAGCGGCCGACTAAATTAGATTTCTTGCTATAGGCTTTCTTTTATCAAAAACCAACAAACGGCTATGCCAACGCCGAGAGTTCAAGGGTGTTGAGGGCCCCGGATACGTGAAGGGTGGGGTAGCCGGGTAGGGGTTCTTTCCAGATAACGCAAAAAAGCTTTCCTTTCAAAAACGCAACAAATCAGGCCTTTTGCAAACAACGTCTTTTTCAAGCTGATAACTGGATAGCTCTGATGCAAGCCATGGTATTGTTTTGTACAAAGGTGAAAAAAGTAATTCCCAGTCGCACCCACAAACAGGCTTTCTTCAAGTCGGTCTGCTGCTGAGACTCCGCCAAACTTTCAAGAGGCATAGATCTTCAAGAGCCCCCGCTACTGCGGGGGCTCATGAAGATCTATGCCACTTGCTGGATCTCATTTCAGTCTTGCTCATGAGGGAGCTGGCGGGGTGTTGAATTCACGATGGCGCCCTACAGCCCCGTCCGTCCGTTGCCGGGCGCTCTGATGGCATTCACAAAACAGTCAACGCAGAAACAGCGGATGGGGTGTGATTACTGGTAGTTGGATATTGCCTCATAATGTCGCTTCTGTACACATTTAGCAATTTGTTTACGGCGCTGTTAGCGCCCTACGCACGATGCACACTGTGCGATTTGTTCATGGTGCTTTTTTGACGCCAACACACATGCTGCATGTCAGTCCTAGACAGTATTTCGTTTGCTGTTAGCCTATGCACAGTCAGTTTCTTTATGGTGCTTTTATGTTCCTTGTATGTTCTGAAGACGATGTTTGCGTGCTTGTATTAGTACAGTGTGTTTTTCCCCGTTCTCTTAACGCATTCTACCCCTGGACCGACTGAATCGGCCCCAAATTTTAAAGTTGCCCTCTGAAGGACTGTATTCCAATTCTAGAGACAGATCGAGCATGATAGTTCAAGGGTGGTGCCGGAATAGCTTGGCGCCCATGGGCGCCAAGCTATTCCGGCACCAACCTTGAACAATCATGCTCGATCCGTGTCTTGCTGTGGCGTTTCGGGGCTGAACGAGTTAATGTTTTTTCAGTCTTTCACTGAACAAGCAGTCCTTCAAGTGTTCAAAAACAATATTGTTCAGCTTTTCGTACGCAACTTTGTGCTATTTTCTTTACTTATTTTGTCTCATTCCGATTTCATTATTACTACCTCATGTTTTCATATCTGCAACCCATGTTTTCCAAAAGGTGCATAAAATATGTTCGCCAGATTAAACTAATAAGAACTAATCAGACTCTCACTTAACCCTTTTAGCTCCAGCAGGAGATGGATCGACCATGATAATTTAAGGGTAGTGCCACTGCCCTTGAATTATCATGATCAATCCATCTCCAGCAACTGGTACAGAGTCGTTAGGGTTAAGCTTAGGCATTAACCCCTTAACTACGTGTCTTTTTGGTAGGTAGTGCTTACCTGGTCATTGGAGAAGCGGTCGTTGGGTCCCATGTAGCCAGAGCCAGCCATGTCAAACATCTGCGACAACGTCAACATTTGTGGGCCCACGCTCTGTCGATTCTGCAACAACAGCAAAGGGCGCATGCTGTTAATAAACACCTATCATGCACCGGAACAACGTCACGACGTCAGTAAGGTACGCCGCAATAAACAACATCTGTGGACTTGTACATGGGCGGATCTGATACGACAAATATAGCTAAAAACACAAACAACACTGAAACATCTGTCACACTCCCAAGTCCTGCAAAAGAAACCCGACAACCCTCAACAAGAGGCACATATCCTCATGAGCCCCCCTGCGGGGGGGCTCATGAGGATCTGTGCCTCTTGTTGCACCCATTTATATCTGTTGATTTTTTAACAGGAGGACGAGACATTTGTCAGTTCTAATGCGATGCTATCACACGTGCGACGCAAAAATGCCTGTAACACAGCGGGTTGCATCATATCTGGACAAAAATTGATGTCCACCAGACTGAGGGCAGGCGGCCGTGGTGACGCACGTGGTGTGCCGGTGGACTGGAAAATGTGATAAAGTATGCTCAAAAGAAAATCGATGTTTACTCTACAGCCTACACACAATCCTCACATCAAAATCTGTTACATGCACGCCAGTTCATTTCTTAGTACAAACAACATTGTGACAAAAACAAAATATACTGACGAGCAAAAACAATGCGACATTTCTGGAATCATCGGAAACACTAAAGTGTTTCCGCCGATGATTTAAAAAATGTCGCATTTCTTTTGCTCATCAAGTATGTATTTTTCTTCTCAGAGCTTCTGAGAATTTTTTTTTTCATTTTTTTTTTTTTTTTTTTTTTTTTTTTTGGGGGGGGGGGGGGGGGGGATTCCAACTCAGCACGAAAGTTCTCCACTTCTGGCACTGCAACAATGACACAATAGCACCTCGGCAGGGGAGGGAGGGGGGGGGGGGTTCCAACTGAGCACGAAAGTTCTCCACTTCTGGCACTGCAACAATGACACAATAGCACCTCGGCAGGGGAGGGAGGGGGGGGGGGGGGGGTTCCAACTGAGCACGAAAGTTCTCCACTTCTGGCACTGCAACAATGACACAATAGCACCTCGGCAGGGGGAGGGGGGGGGGGGAAACGGGGCGTAATTTTGTTCGATTGTCCTTTCCTTTCCATACACAGTACAATACACTTTCCGTGCGCATATTTTGGAGATAAACAAGCTTTGTTGCAGAATTTCTAAATGACGCTGCTCATTAGTCTAAAACCCCACAGAAAATCGGACGTGTACCATGGACGAAAAACAAAACATGAAAACCCGATAAGGAACCGACTTCTCACCGCATTTTTCCAGATACTGCCCGTATAAGCCAGCAGTCTTGTACAGTAATACCAGTAAGCCGGCACCCTGTCTTGCAGACGCCGAGAACTGTGTCCGCGTACACACCTTTGCTAACAAGCACTAACTCCCAACACAGTCTCGCTAACAATCTGCACATCCAACCATAGGCATCAGTTTGTGTTCGCCACTACAGTATGTGTTCGACCTATCTCCACTAGTCAGCCTACTGTCTGTGGAGAGGTCTAAACATCTTGTTCTCACCTATAGAACTGCCAGAGAAAACGTCAATCCCTTTTGTCTTCAAGGGAAATAGATTCTCACCAGTCTGGATGCAGTCCTACACTAATGCAGTCCATCACCCAATAGCGTCCATCTCAGCAAGAGGCATAGATTCGCATGTGCCTCTACAACTGCAGGGGCACATGCGAATCTATAACAACTGCAGGGGCACATGCGAATCTATGCCTCTTGCTAGCACTGAAACATGGACGATAGTTTACATCCGTTCCTAAGAAGTCGGGGTTCGTTGGAATCGCTGACAGTTTTCAGTGCTGGTAGAGCCATACAGCCAGTTTGGTTTTTTTTTTATTATTATTATTATAAAGCAAACACGTCATAAATCTCTGCCCCTCAAAATGTCGAGTGCACGTCGAGGTTTGAACCTGTCCCTCCTTGACCTTCGCCAGGATCCGTTAAGGCTTGTGAGGATCTTTAGCAATGCGTCCCCGACGCCAGCCACAGGCTGCCAGGTAAACACCCAGTAAAGCAAAAAGTCCGCGGGCAACGCCAGCCGTGGTTAACCCGGGCACGACCGACATCGGCCCTATGAAGAGATGCTGCCCGAGAACTGAGGCCTCTCTAGTGGCACGCTTACCTGTCCCTCTCACCTGACCAAGCCCCGCGTTGCCAGCGCACACAAGATGGAGACGCCTGGTATGCGGCCCGTTCCGACAATAACAGTAACTCATAGCTCTTTGGCGCCAACTCAGCGCCGGAGACGAAGTGAATACAGCAGTTCAAGGGTAGTGTCTGATTAACTTGGTGCCTGGAAAGGCGCCAAGCTAATCAGACACGACCCTTGAACTGTACGTCGAAATATAGCAGTGATGAGCTAAGAAACGTACATTACCCCTCAGCCATCAATGCTGACAAAATCCTATGTGAAACTGATTACCGGTCAATTCTCTGAAGGCAGTTCTCACAGATAATTTCGGGCAGCCTGACTGGTAGCGAAATGAGTCATGCAGCTCCTGTAAGAATCGCGCTGAAAGGAAATATTCAAACAGCCGCTGAAAGGAATCTGCCTGACATGAACTGTCGTCAGTTTCGACTGTCAAAGAGGCAGGAATCAGGTTTCCAGAAAACGACATGCTGAACGCCACTGAAGGTAAGTTTTAATGAGCTAATGCATACTGCGACGGCTGGTCTGGTCCAGTTTTGGCTGTACCTGCATCACCATCATCGACTGTTACAGCCTAGTAGTACCTTCCACGCACGTCATCTGAATCATTTATTGCCAGTAATGACTTTGAGCAGTGCAGGCATTTAAAACACATAATGGTTCATAAAACCCGAATGACGCGCTTTGACACTAACGGAATGCAGCACAGAACGCCACAAACTGGTTTTGCACCTTGCTGCGCTGTCTATGCATACAATCCGTCCGCGGTTTCTGATGGATAAACAGTTTCGTATTACAGGCAAGCTCTCGAGGAACTTACTGAAGCCATGCAACAAACGTCAGCTGCAATGGATTTTGTAATCCAAAGAATCTGCTGCGCCTTTGATCTTACATATTAGTTAACTCATTCTACCTCAATACCGAATTTATTAAATTTTGCCGTTGTCCTCTGTAGACTGCATTGCAGTGCAGGACACGATCGACCATGATAGTTCAAGGGTCATGCCAGAATTCTGGCATCGCCCTTGAACTATCATGGCCTATCCTTATCTTCCTGTGGTGTATCCTTATCTTCCTGTGGTGTGTCTGGGGTAGAATGCGTTAAACGACAATGCTTTATCACTTCCAACCAAAACTTAGCACATGCGGAAATCCGAACCCGGGGCCAGTAGCATAAGTGCGCCCCACGCACAAATGCACACACAGTTTACAATCTAATGATCCGATTTCCCCGAAGTGAAAGTCGTCCGTTGCGATACCACACACCTCGATTTACGGCATCCGTAAAGTTCTTGCGTAAACACACCTTTCCTCCAGATGGCCGAACATGTACACAAGTGAAAAGTTCCACTTCCAAACGTACCTCAAGTAAACAAGAAACCACGCCAACGCCGCCAGTTCAATGCAACCAGTACGGGCCTTACAGCAAGTCTATTGGCCATTTTTTTTTTTTCGTCTGCAAGAGGCATAGATTGTCAAGAGCTGCTGCAGACGCGGTGGCGCTTGATAATCTATGTCTCTTGCTGGCAGACTCGATTTACATCCTGAAACTGAGGTAGTTATCTGGGTTTAGGTCTGCCACTTCATGGCGTCGGTTCTAGAGCAAGCGGCGCGTGCTATTTAAATTTCCATCGAACCGACTGACCAATCGCTGGACAGAGCAATACAATCCTCCATGCCATTCTTTACAAGTCTTGTTCAAGCCGAGTAAAAACTTCCAAGCACTACCTGCGTCTGCTTAGGAATAGATTCACATGATAAGCGCCATAGCCCATGAGGTGCTGGAACAATGAGAATCTATACATATTTCTGGCCACCAAAAATTGCTGCAGATGAAACGATAAACAGTTCCGAAGCTGGTGGACTGAACATATAATCAGTGAGGTGGATAAGGGCACAGACCTAAATGAACTCCGCTGTCGACAAGAGGCAAAGATCCTCATGAGCCCCCGCAATTTGCGGGGGCACATGAAGATCTGTACCTCTTGCAGAAATAGCTGCAGTACCGAAATCTGCCAAGCCGCGAGGCCCATGCCGGAGATGTACAGATAGCATCACCTGGTTCTCCTGCCAAGTTTCATTCCAGAAGGCCCCTATGATCTCTTGTCCGAAGTTCACATCCACCTCACCCTGCATTCTCACGTGGCGCCCAGCTGAAACAGGGTCGCGCTGAGGCCACACGAAGAAGAGAAGAAGACGGGGAAAAAAGGAGAGATCTTTTTGCGCTTTGCTGCAAGGCGGCAATGCATAATTGTCCTGGCTTCTTTAAAAATAATAAATAAATAAAACAATCACTGGCCGCTGGGTCCAAGCCGCACACAAACACACATTACTGAAAGTCCTGTCAGAACTAACCGGGCAGGCGGTGAGAGAGTTCAGCCGTGACTGAGAGGTTGTAAGCAGACGCGGTCCATGAGCCCACGGAATCAGTGGCTGTTGATGGCACTGGCCACGCGTCGGTGAAACTGAAAGCAATCAAGAGCCGAATCACCTATTTCTGTCAACGAATCACGCTGGCCACAACGCCGAAGCCGAAACCCAAAGGCCAAGCGAATGCGCAGAGTGATGGGACTTGCTCTTGACCACTCTGGTTTTCTCCCTCGATTCGCTAGTGAAACCCATCAGTTTCCGATAAGGATGCTCAAGTACAGACTGAAGAGGCAGGGACTTGAAAAGCGGCCGAAGCCGTCACGGATGCGTCATCTTGCCGACTTTGATACAAGACGCAGACTTTCCGGGAACTGAAATGACCATCACCTGGAGTCATGCTGGGTCATCAGAAAGTTGATAACTTGGATACGCATAATGCAATTTCGTCTGTGCAGTTTTGAAAGGTACAGTGTCGTGTCTTGCTGAAAGGAACAGTGTCGTGTCTTGCTGAAAGGAACAGTGTCCTGTCTTGCTGAAAGCACAACTGACCAGTCATCATGAAAACAAAAACAGACAACAGGGTGCTGAAAATGGATAGCTGTAACCCGTAAATGTTGCCGCATTTTGATGTGTGATGTTCATACAGACCAACACAACAATCAAAATGTTCATACAGACCAACACAACAATCAAAATTAGTCAGTAAAATAGTTCATTACCTTCTGAGGACTCATCTTGTGCAGGGAGAGCAAACACTCACACTCAAAATACACTAAACTGTTACTATTGAGTAGTAGCTGTAGTTATTTGTATTCAAGGATGTGCACAGCACTTGCATTCAAGCCAAGAAACTTGCACCGTCTAGGAGCGATCATCAACTGAAAGTGTGAACTGAAAATACAGCTTGGTTTTTAAATAACTCCACCAACCGTCGGCGTTCAAATTTTATCAGGAAGCCGGTGCTAACCTTGGGTTATTGCCAGCTCCAGGGCTTCCCCTAAACCACAGAGTGGCCGGTACTTGTAAAACTCCCACTGGGGACTTGAGAAATGTGTGGGCCTTCCCGGCCGTTTCATTTCTGATTAAAGTCCTACACTTTAAACCCGGGTAGCGTCCCTTGATCTAAGGATGCAAATGAAAACGGTGTCGATCAGCACGAGGCATAGATTCTCATGAGCCCCTGCTAAAAGCAGGGGTTCATGAGAATCTATGCCTCTTGCAGGTTGAACACAATATGACTGATACTACAACTTTCCTGCACTTAGTCGAACAGTCTCAAGTTGTGGTCTAAACGAAGCGATTGTTTGAATGCTTGGGAATTCAGATGTAAATTGGTTAAACACGCACACACATATTCCTGTGAGCCCCTGCAACCTGCAAGACCTTTACATGTTCTAACTTCTTGTAGATAGGCTGTACCGACTATCATCGGCAGCCTGAAACACCAGTCGATGTTGCTTAACTGCGGATCTCAGATACATTTGAAATGCAACTGACTGGTCCTTGCTCAGTACCAGGAAGTGTCTACGCCTTGGGGTCGTGTGCCGCCTTTGAGGGTCTATGCCGCATCGAGCTGTGATCAATTCAGTTCTTACAGATTTATAAAAGTCTCCATATAGCGAAGGAATTGCACAACCGGAAAGAAAATAGGATGCACTTAAGAATGCGACAGAATTAGAATTTGCAGATGATGTCGATACTTTTGAAATTGCAGGATCTACAGATGATGTTGAAAGGCCATCAGGCCGACGGGCCCGTCCGCGCGCCAATGGCGGCCGACGTCGGCCTGATGGCCTTTAGCGCACTGGGAAACCAGTGCTTGTTTGTTACGGGGCATTTACACAACTTGAAGACCGTATACACTTTTTTTTTAAAAAAACAAAACTGGAATTCTTGAAAGATTTCATTATTTTCAGTGTTGAGCCGCCAACTGAAGCCCAGTGCTTGGTTTTTTTTTTTTTTTTTTCCCGGTGCGCTTACACCGTGCTAACACTGTTTCAGTACAAAATTTGAATTTCAGTGTTGGTATCAGTTTCAGACCACGCCAAATCAAATTTCAAAATAATATAATGGATTTGAATTTCCAAAACTTCAGTATCTCGATTGAGCTTGCCCTTAGCACCGCGTGAATGTTCTCTGTTTATGTACAGTGTGTGAGTGAATGCGCGTGATCACCGTGCACGTGAGCGCGTTTGTTGGGTTCAGTTCGCGGCGGCGCTTTGAGCCGATTTTTCAATTGGGATAAAGCGCCTATTTAATGCCCTTATTTATTTATATATTTATTTACAAAATCTGAATTCTTCATCGATACTTTTGAGAGCGACTTGCAGAATCTGCAGTGGGTGGTCAAATCAGCGCTTGTTTATTCCAGTTCGCTCACACTAAAACTGTTTATAAAACTGCCAAACGCAAACAGTTCCCCTTCTCACAAATACTATCAACTGAGCCGCCTGCGTGAATTCGACAACCACTCTGATCTGATTTGATAGGTCGACTTTAAAACAGACCAACGATACTGCAACAAACAAACAAAACACAGACTTTGAACTGATAAACTTGTCTCTTTCAAGAGGTGTTATTGGCCAATGAATTGGACATGGGACGGTTTTAATATAAAAAATAGCACAGCTTCCGGTCTTGTTTTTGTTTTTTTTTTTTTTTTTTTTGTCTTGACAGACCCGCCGAGGTTACAGAGCCAGTAATTGGCACACGACGCAAAGAGATTGCAATCAGTTTTACTATATTCGTGAACCAACTTTCGAATCTCATTTAACTCTTAAACTCCCAGAACGAAATGACTTCCATTATACAGAATGGAAGTCATCATGGGAGTTTACAGAATGGAAGTCATCATGGGAGTTTACAGAATGGAAGTCATCAAGGGAGTTTACAGAATGGAAGTCATCATGGGAGTTTACAGAATGGAAGTCATCATGGGAGTTTACAGAATGGAAGTCATCATGGGAGTTTAACACAATCTACCCGAGGACCGAAATCCCCAAATTTTGAAGTTGCCCTCTGAAGGACTGTATTACAGTTCTAGAAACTGATCGAGCGTGATAGTTCAAGGGTGGTGCCAGAATAGCTTGGCGCCCATGGGCGCCAAGCTATTCTGGCACCACCCTTGAACTATCATGCCGGATCCGTGTCTTGGTGTAGTAGTGTGTACGGGCTGAATGAGTGAAGAGTTAAATGTACAAGTGGACTAAACTAGTCATGGGTGATGACTCACTCAGTTCTATAATGATGCAGCATCACTCTGCCGCATCTCGAGCAAAAGCGTTTCTCTAACTGGCCCCAACAGGACATTCCTGCAAGAGGCATAGATCCTCATGGACCCCTGCTATAGCAGGGGTCCATGAGGATATAATGCCCCTTGCTCGTATAGACCTGCCCCATTACTACATGCCTTCTCGTCGGATTGAGGAAGATTTCTCTGTACTTCCCTTACTGCAGCCCCAGCGGATTTTGAGGAAGACTATAAATGGTCACATGCTTAATATGAACAATAATCTGCATAATCTGTCAGGATATTACGCAAAACTGCGTCACAGTGTAGGAAATCCAATCTAAATTTAGTAATGCGGGAAAATCTTCCTGATGACAATTACTGAGAGCGGAGTCAGCAAATGCAGAAAACAGAACTTCACTCTCTCTATCTCTCTTAGTTTAAATCCCACCCCCACCCCCCACCCCCTTCACTCCCTCTCTCGATCTCTCTCCCAGCTTGAATCCCATCGACAAGTGATCTCTGGCTGGCTATAGTAATGCATGCACGATATAAAAATAAAAAATAAACGGTAATAATATATTTTAAAATATAGAGCATTTCATTCAAAAGCTAAAGCTTTATTTTTATTTTTATAAATTTATTTACAAGCCATTTACGAGCTAGGCTCGCAGACAGCAATAATCCGGATACTGAACCCGCAGAATGTTTATCTTTTAGACGGAGTCTTTTTTCAGCGCCCGCTTTTCTGTGGTAGTTCGTGCATGTGTACCTACCCATATGCGACCTTTTTTCACATGCAGAGCTATTCAATAATTTACAGGCTTCGTTGCGCGATCTTATTAAATCCCATTGAAAACGGCTTGGCAATATCCAGCCCCCCTCAACATGATCTCAAGAGGCAACGATTCTCATGAGCCCATGCAGACGCAGGGGCTCATGAGAATCTGTGCCTTTTGCAACGGGTGAATCGGCTCCAGCTGCTCCTTAAATTCAGAATGTTCTGAGAGTATTCAGCACGTTGAGCTGTGAGACTGAAGAAATTCAGTGGCGCTGTCGATCGAACAAGGATTCGGCTACAACTTGCCAGGGGAATTGCATAGCAGTGGTCTTTATTTCGATCGCAAATGTCGTCAGTTAACCCATTTGGCCATGACACTTCGCAATGATACGAATCGACCATGATAGTTCAAGGGTGGTGCCAGAACAGCCGGCTTGGCGCCTTGCTCGACTGCCCAACTTTCTAAACTGCATTGCAGTCTCAGTCCACAGGATTACTCCAATTTGTGAGTGGCATTTCGACTGTATGGCTCAATGTGTTAGATAATCAGGACCTAGCCGTGGGCTTCAGTCTGCTGCCCGGGCCTGCCTTGATAAACTGACTGACTATCGTTCGTAGTTCTCACCCCGGCGTAGAAGCTCATCCTCAGTGGTGTTCAATCAGCGACTGCTGGTGTATTTTGTTTTAAGCAGCTGCCGTTTGCACTGGCGAAGCTTTTTTCAACTCTCGGCGCTTGTGTCCTTTACACGCTCTCAAACCGACATCTTTCAACGAGCTGTCGTGAGGCGGGTTGAACAACTCGCAAACTGCTATTCCTCCAAACTCCTCAGTTTAGTCTTTTACAAGCAAGTCCAACATTTTTGTAACAACGGTAGAAAAAAACGTGGACCTTGGCCCAAGGCGCCCAAAGTGACGAACAGAACAAAACATATGGTCAGGCTTTGTGGCACAGATGAGATTCAAGTTTAGCAGTTTGTGTCATACAAGCGTGCATACACGTGTGTGCGTGCCGCCAGTGTATTCCATTGCCTTCTGCGTTTGACCTCGCCAGATTCAGTCAGTACTAATTATGATAAGGGACTAAATTATCATTACTACGCTCACATAATTCATTTGCCATTTGGCTATTCAGTTCAGCCAGTAGCATAGATCCTCATCAGCCCCCGCGAACTCTCTATGCTCCACTTGCAGGATGGGAAACGTTTGCGGCCTTAGATGATCACTGACCAATGATTGGCAAAGACTGACGGCACCGTGCCGGCACGGGACCGCACGGGACAAAGACGACTGAATGACTGATTGCTGAAAGCTGGCGTCTGGCACGGTCGGGTCAGATCAAGTTACCAGCAAAAGCGGCGATTGTGTGATACCTGATACCAAGAGTGCCATGAATTTACCGCAAGAACAACTGTATCCGAGAAGTGAGAGAGTGCTGGGTAGACATGTGCAGGCGGGCCTAGAGCGCGGTTAGAATGAGTTTTTCACTTTGACGTTATCTTCCGTTAGACGCTAATGTGTAGTTTTGGCTAGGAATAACTGAAGACGGACCCACTACCGCCGTAACCGTGCAGACACACTTCTATAACAGATGGTTACGAAACGCTACACACAGGTCTAGCTATGATTCATTTTATTTTTAGCAGGAGAATCCAGTTCAGCACAGGTCGTCTTTATCAAATAACATTCTAGAAATCCCGCCGTGAGATGGCCTTAGTCGCCTGCTCGGCGTTAAACCCAAATAACTTACTAACTAAACGTTCTAGAAATACGGCAACGCTGTCAGTACGAGAACTAGCTAAAGGTGGAATGTCACGCTAACGGCAGAGCAGAAAAAATAAGTACGATTACGCGTTGTGTTTTTGATGCATGTCCATACTGCTGTCAACCCATATCATACTGAGGCTGAAAGCTTTTGAAATGCCGTGTACACTCCCATATGCAAGCTACATTATAGTACTTACAGATAAGGATATAGACCAATGGCTTTAGTTCAAGCGTGGTAGTGCCAGACTGATCCCGATTAGCCTGGCGCTGAGACTATCTTTAGTCAAACTTATTTCACACACAGGTGTATTCCGAATGATAAGGGTTAAAGTGTATTGTGTGTGTCGACAAGGCATAACAAACACAATTGGTGCTGACGGAAATGAGAATATTGATGGTACTTTAAGACAACTTTGAAACTGAAAATAATTGACTCAAATGCCTCAAAATGCAGTGCGCACGCACACACACAGCTGTCTGTAAACTCGTACGTTCGTGTGCACGAGCACACAAACGTATGACTGAGTTTAAAGAAACAGACTAAAGTCAGACAAACTGAAACGAGAAACAGACTGAACAATGATGACGACAGCAGACGCACTTATGGCTTCTTACCTTTTTCTTATCTTCTGCTGGCGTCTTGTCCTGAGCGATTGTCCCAAAGATAGTCGGCTGCAACAAACACAAACACTGATAATAACCTCAGTGACACCGACGAACCAACACTGACTGATATGCCGCCTGAATAAAACATCGGCAACCAAAATAATAAATAGTGAAATACTGACAAGCAAAACAAATGCGACATTTTTGGAATCAGCGGAAACACTTTAGTGTTTCCGATGATTCCAAAAATGCCGCATTTCTTTAGCTCGTCAGTATATTAATTATATACGTAATAAATATCATTCTTGCCGGTACTGACAAATACAGCTCGGGTACTCGGACGCTTGTCCGTGTTTGACTGGCTTGCACCGCGGCCTAAGTTTTCAGTCTTTGGTGAGTAAGAAAGCAAAACTTCGGGGAAACTTCATACTCGCAGGGCAGTACAGACATACCTTAAATCACTTTTAAACTTGAAATACCGTCCAGTTTGACGAAGCGTTTATATGTTTACGCCGGCTGCAAATCATGACTATGCACGCCTGACTGACACCGTAAAAGTGCTTACACTGAACAACGTATTTACAGCAGGTCACAGTAATACTAGCACCCGCAGCTAAAATAAGCCGCAGCGGGGTAGAGAACGCAGCAAGAACTGGAATAAATACTGCACTCAACAACAAGTAAACAGCTGACCCCGGACCAGAGATACCTGACCGCTGACATGGTTGGCCGAACTTCAACGACTGGACATACCTTTGCGGCAATCCGCCCTGACCGGATTCAAGAAAAACGTCCAGAAACACGAGCACTATCCGTCGCTCCACATCTTTGGAAAAGTACACACTGACGAGTCCCAAACCACAAGAGTGAATATGTATGTTAAAGTGTATCTTTCCAAAGCAAGTGCCAAGAAACACAAAACACTCGCTGCTCCGCTAAGCCCGCTGTCGACAGTGAACTAAAAGTCAGTACCAGCGCCAAGTTTTGCCAACGGAGCTAGCTTGTACAGCGCCTTGCCAGAAATTCTGTCTGCAAGAGGTATAGATTCTCATGGGCCCCTGCGTTCGCAGGGGCTCATGAGAATCTATACCTCTTGTCGAAATCATTCTCATTTACATCCTAGAATAGAGAAGGTCCTCAGCGTGCGAGTTCTAGACTGCACACACACTACGGCAGGCGGGCTAAAGATAGAGAAACTCTGGAACCGCGGCAGGTCGGGAGAGGAGAACCATTCAGAAACTGCGTCCGTGTCACACACTGTGGCGGCCAATCAGAGAGGGGCTCAGAGGCAACAAGAGACCCCAAGGTGCGGGAGAACAGAAAATACGGTAAAACTTCCCCCAGGCACTTCACTTAGATTCAGCAAATATAGCTTAATTATTCATAAAGTACTATATAGTGGTTGTTTTGTTCAGGAAGTAAAGACAGTTTTGCCGGAACGTCACTGTTTCACTGCGATCAAAGCGCATATGACTGATGATCAAACCGGCGACGAAGCGGTTGACATCTCAGTGCCGGACTGAGACACGGTCAGTCAGTAGTGAAATTTCATTGAACACTGACAGCGCAACACAAGCGTATGCCGACATGGAAGGATAGATGGCACCGAAGCATGTACGGGGTGGGCCCTTAGTATCTCTGTCAAACAGTTGCGAACTGTGGCCCATTCCGTCCCCCTCCCGGCCCCCCCCCTCCCCCCCCCCCCACCCCCTCTGTTGAAATTGATATTTTTGAGTTTTCCTTTGGGACCGACTACCCCAGAAAAAAATCGGACCCGGCGATAACTCGACCGTGATAGTTGGAGCCGGAGTTGTGCCTGAAACTGACTCAGCCAGTAGCACATCAGTAGTGCCATTAGCGTTGCGGTTGTGCAGCCGCGGCCCTGCTACTGACACTGGCCGCACTGACTCTGTTGACTCAGTATTGGTTTGATCCGAATCTTGTGGTGCATGGGGACTCAGTGACTGAATGGGTTAATAATAATAATCAATAATACATGGTATTTATATGGCGCATTTCTCATATGTATAATATAACTCAATGCGCAGGCTAAAACCACACACACACACACCGTCACACACACACACACACGGCACACCCGGCACAGACTGAGTCTGCAGGTGGTGTATACAGAAATACCGTGGAGATTCAGTACACGAAAGTCTGCGAGAGAATGTAAGTTTTCAAGGCTTTGCTTTGAACCGCTCTGATAAGGGTGGAGGCATTTCTCAGTCAGCTCAGTCAGTAAGGACTTCCACACAAGTTAACAGAGCAGTACATCTGACTGAAAGACTGAGCGTTCACCGGCAGATTTGAGATCTACGACTTATGGAACCGGCTTTGTGGAACGGCAGTTTGGCCGGAGACTAAATTTCAGTCTCGCTAAAGGCGGTTCAGTAATCTGCTCAGATGGAAGACCAAAGAGCTGAGAACTGCACTGAGTAGTCAAGACGGCTCATGACTGACTAAAGCATTCATCAGGCGCCAAGCTAATCTGGCACTACCCTTGAATTATCATGGTCGATCAGTCCATCTCCTGCAAATGGTATATAGCCGCTAGGTGACACCTCAGTCCACTGAACTGCCAAAGGCCAAGCTGGTATTCATCATTTAGGCTGTAACAGGTCTCATCCGAAATAGCTCAGGCGGTTAAACGTCGGAGCAGGAGAGCAAAGGGAATCGCCGGGTCGTGGGTTCGAATCCCGTCCCGGCCCTGGTAGCTGGACTCACAATCCAGGGGGAAAAAACGGATTTGTTCAATAGCAGGTCCGTTGAAAGGTCCTGGTAAATCAAAGTGGTACAGGTGGAGTGTGCCTGAGTTGATCAGTGTTCAGGTCGTACTTCATAGGCAATAGATTTCCCTGTCCCCCATAACCCGCCCGTCAGGGCCGTCCATGTCGCTGCTGTGGACGTTAAACCCGAACTAACCCAACCAACCATCGACTCACACCAAGGTACTACGCCTGACCGTAATCATCGTCACTGACCGACTCACCATGGGACAGCCGACCCTGAAGCAGCACGTGGCTTCATAGAATTTCTGGACACAGCACTTCCACCAACACGCCATGTCCGCCACCGCCTTGTCCACAAACACCGGACCCGACACTGGTGAAGACGCCATCCCTGAGGATCAAGTGGCTCCGGTCAGAGTTCTTTGGTACAGTAGCCTGTCGCACGATAAATCGACTCCTATTTCGTTTCTCGCCGACTAGTGACGTATGCAAACTGCGACACCCGGGGCTGACGTGTGACTGTCCTTCGGGCCGCAGATGAGTTATTTCTTTTCGGTCAGCATATAAGACAATGTATTGACTACTTCATCTTTTTCCGTATTCGACGTTGCCGCAAAAAAAATGAGACACAAATAGCATTCAGATTGCGTATAATATGGCACTCTGGTTCGTGACATAGGTCAGAGCGGGCCGAAATCTGTTTAAAACAGTGTCAATTTTTTTTTCAAAACGGTATAGGTAGTCACTTTGTGTTTAAACTGACTACTGATGCGGTTTCAGCCTCTCCATCCAACGCCAAGAATAACGGGCTTCTGTCGTCAGCTGTCCAGCTGCCGCAGCGAATGATCATGCAGACGGGGGAAACACAGAAAGGATGTCTCTGCTGGGCGGGCGGCCAAGCGGACTGAACATCAAACGCTGCACCGACTGTTAAAAAGAAATCACCTCAAAAATCTTTCAAAGCGCCCGGTGAATGCTGGAGTTTCAAACAATTTTCCACAAATCCCAAACATCTGACAAGTTTGTGGTAAACACACACCGGCCTAGCTTATTGTGCAGCGTTCCAAGTTCCAACCCTCGGCCAGGCAGGATTGTCAAATGCCCGGTGTATGTTGAGCCGGACGACAAACACTGCACACCGCTATCACGTGGACACACTCTGGTCAGCTGACGTAAATTGCGGGTTTGGGGACACTTGTTACGTACAACACTCATCGATCCTCAGTCACTGGCTTTAAACCCGTCGGTTTTCTCCGTCTGTGAAGAATAGATTCAAACTAAGCCACAGATGTTCTTTGCATGTTAATCTGTATACGCTTGGCAGTCACATTTTTTGTCTGGACTGAGCAATGCAAGCTGATTTCTCAAAATAAGCGTAATTTTTTTATGAACTCGTGATTTATACACTAAACGACAAGAGGTATAGATCCTCATAAGCCCCTGCGGCCGCAGGGGCTTATAAGGATCTATACCTCTTGCAGATCAAGCGTATAGGAGGGTTCTGTCTTGACACAATCTTTTTTGTTGTTGTTTCGGTTCAGATAAAACATGTGCTAATCTACAACGTGCAATTAAGCCTCCGCGTGACTATCAACTGAACACCACTATGTGTAATACCGCAGACGGCTCTCCTTGACACTACCATCTGTTGGAAAAAAAGAATAGTTTGTAACCGTCAGCAGCCCTGCGATTCTGCAACACTATGCGGCCTAAAGCAGAAGGCCAAAAATCACAACCCAACACGCAAACCGGCATTAGGCCCCCCCTAACGTCACAGAGCCTGTGGTGATATAATAAGCACTGGTTACGTAGTTTTTGTTTTTCCCCGATCGCGTCTAGTGCAAAGGAGACCTATAATTATAGGAATTCGTCATTTTTGTTTACATCACATGTGTACTCTTGGTTTCAACGTACGGACTGAGACACGCAATCTCGTGTCACATCAGTTGGAATGAGTCAGTTGCCGTGACCGTAATGCATTATTACGTGTTCTGTTGTGCAAACCGACAGCGCCGTGAATACAATAGGAATCCGCATCGCGACAAAAACCGCGACCGACAGCCAAAGGGTTCAGACCAAATCCGACTCGCAAGAGTCCACTGTCGGTCAGCTGACGATTTAATTCCGGCTCTGTTTGAGTAAACAAAACTTTGGTGTGCCATGCAGGAGGAGGCCTCAGATACTACTGAGAAACATACTCAGTACTCCTATGATCAGATTCACGTCATCCCACGCCACTTATAAACGTGCTCTCTGGACACTGACCGCAACACTGGGCAGGTTCGCCACTCGAGTCAAACTGACTAAAGTGTGACCATAAAGACACTGCTTTGCGGTTGCACTGATTTCAACGCCCGTCCTTCGCTAGCCAGTGTCACAATTATCACAACTCTAGGAACTATAAGTCACCAAACAAAGCCTGAAACTTTGCGTCAAACAGCCCTCCACTGAAAGGCGGTCACGTCAAGTATGACGACTGAAGATGTTCGTATTGTTACGCTCCCCCTACATTGTTTACATCACACGGCGCAAGCCAGGCCGCCGAGACCTTGACTAGATTTTAAATCCCACGCAGTCGATCAGAATGAGTCAGTGGCTGCCTGCCAGGCTCCCAGCATCAACAGTTCAATACCGACACACGCCGCTGCCACGCAGCCTCGGTGCCAGACCTGCAGGACAGTCGCACACACAGCCCCCGTGCCGACCTCCTCCGTGTGGGTACAGACACAGACGGCAGGTCAGAGATGTAAGGGATCAGAGATGTAAAGAAATAGACCGATTATAGCACGAGGTCTATGATTTTCATAAGCCCCTGCATTCGCAGGGGCTCATGAAAATCTAGACCTCTTGCAGATGGAAGGCGCTGCCAGACTTTCAGAAGAGAGAATGACGACGAAGGGAACAGTCATGGAACGAATGTCGGGCGGTCGGTTACAATATAAACAACATCGAAAGTCAGTTTTTTTTTTTAAAAAAACATAACTTGTTTCTTCATCGAAATCTCTGCTTCGGCAAGCGACCACGAAACACGATTCACGCTACTGTCGTAAGTATTAACCTAAAGAGAACAATCGGTACATATCAGTGAAATATTAATTTAAATTTAAGAGTGTCCATAAGTAGAGGGTCAGCAAGATATAAATGTACAATGTAGACAGTTAATTTGAAGAGACCAATGACAGGGGGATGGAATTAGGAGCATAAAAGTCTTCCCAAGACGCAGGCATATGGAACCTAGCAAGCAAAAGACAGTCGGTATTTGTCACATGCTGCCAGAATTTCATTGTACTGAATGCAAAAGACAGTAAGCCCGGCCATTTCGTGACTGAAAACTAGATTTTCCTTGTAATACAAGAAGAAGCCTCACTTCAATTTTTTGTGTGAAAAGCGAGCGTTTTTTTAAGATGCAATAAAATTATCACTTTTCACAAAATCTTCACAGGGTAGCAATGCACTTCGTTAACAGTTTTTTGTTCTCGCACAACTGAGAGACAATCACCGCTCGTTTTAAGACTGTTGTGACGTGGTGTGACTGTGGAATGAGTCACCCCCGCCAGGCATCTCACTTCTCTCTCATTTTTTTCTCCCGATTTTATTCCGCAGCAAATTAAACTACCTCCATCTGCAAAAGACATAGATCCTCATGAGCCCCTGCATTGGCATGGGCTCATGAGGATGTACGTCTTTTGCTAACCCACTGAAAACCATGCTTCTGACACGGAGAAGGTGAGGAGGGGGTCCAGTCGGTATCTGTCGCGCTAAGCCTGCGATCAATAATCTCACTGCCGTGGTGCCAATGCTTCATCCAGTCTCCACTGATCCTCCCCCCCCCCTCCCCCTACCCCCCACAAGTGCAACTGCTGTCTTAGTCACATAGTGACGCAAGCCCGCGAGGACACGCCGTCACCTTTTGTGTTACATAACCACTGTTGTTCGTAACTGGACGGCTAAATTAATATTCAGGTGGTCAGTGAACACACAAGTCACAAAGTACAAGCTAGCGTATCGAGAAATGTTTTCTAATGACCTTTGCTGCACATGTAAATTTTGAAATCGGCAAAACATAAAACGTCCAAGAAACATGAAATGCTACACATAAAATGACCAAAACAACAAACAACCAGAAAACAAACAAAGAAACTGGGTTTAAAAAAAAAAATGATTGCAAATAATGAGAAAAAGTGCTAGACCAAATGTATAACGTTACAACAACAAACAAGTATACAAACATAAAATACAAACTGAAATACGGCTGGCAGCAGGTTTAACCCCCTGACCGCTACAGATGATGCTGTTCGTTATACGCGTCTTATCCGACGAACGGTATCGTCAGTAGCAGTCTGGCAAGGGTTACATTTTTAACTTGAAAACTGCAATAATACCTGTGGGCAGACTTGTCTAAAGGACCGGCGTCGCTGTAGCTTTAAGAAATTCAGCGGCATGGTGAAACGAAGATACTTCGTGCATGTACTCCTTTCGGGACTGACTTCGCCGCGCGCGATGCCGGCCGTCTTAAGTTCACCTGTGATGACACGCTCACTCACAACTCACTGCAATATTCCGCTATAGACTAAGTCCAACGTCCCAACTCACATCCTTTTTCACACCCTTGTAGCACATCGAACAACTTGAAGACTCTACAAACATCCTCCAATGAAAACTCCGTTACGTCACAACAACTGAAACAATAAATTATGCCAACACTTAAGGCCCAACTCAATGGCCCTCACCAAACTCATCAAGCGAAAGGACAATCACTCAGTCAGTCCCAATGACTTACAATTAAACGCAGTACGCATAAGCAAAAGACCCTCGGGCCGAAGTCGGTCGTAGCTTGCCCGCGCAGGACAGTGCGCGGGCAAGCTACGACCGACTTCGGCCCGAGGAGGAGACGTCATGCCGGATCTCACTACCGTGTCAGTAATAGTCCACTGTCTGAATATGCTCCGCTCAGGCGGTCCACTTGTTTTCAGTCTGCACTGTTTGAGAAACAACACACAACTGATGCGGAAGGGAAGGCAAGGCGCCCTGGCGGTCACACGCCACTGCTGCTTGTGACACGTCACAGTCACACTGACCTACTGAGCTGCCGGGGCCTCCCCAATTAGCGTGACACGCAGTGTGGGGGTGGCGGCGTCAGTGGCCCGCGGAGGGCATGGGTGGGGATGCTTGGCAGACAGGTGTGAAGGACCTGAGCGGCGCAATCTGATTACTACGCTGCCTTCTTTTACAATACAAAAACTGATTGGACAACCACTTTACAATATACAAAGTAATAGGACCGCCCTCTTCACAGTACTCAAAGGGATTGGACCAACCGCATCACGGCAATGCACACATACTGAGTGACCGCGGCTGCACAAACCTCTCTGCAATACACCAACTGATTACAGTATTACCAGCTATCTCGTCATACTCATGTGACAATACAAGTCGACCGTTATGACGTTTCTTTAAGTTGAGTAGCAAGACGTCTTCGGACCCACGACGGCCGCTGTGGGCCCGAGGGACCTATCGAAAAAAAGCAACGGGAGATTGTCATGTGCGCCAATAGCTTTTTGTTGGGCTAGGCTGGTGTTGAAACAGCATAAGGTTTTTTGTTTTGTTTTGTTTTGTCCGTTCTGCGCGATAGGAAATGGAAAAAGAAACTGCAACAGGCCTAAATATTAAAGTTTCCGCAAACAGTACAGAAGCTTTTGAAATCTGTCTCTTTGTTAGCCCAACATATAACATACTTCCCCAAACAGAGGAGATCGTCACTACGGTAACGGCTACACTGACACGTGTCCCTAAAAAAAAAAAAAATCCCACTGGCGTAGTGGACTGAAACCGGGCCCGGTTTACATGACGTCAGTCATCAAACAATACACGGAGACGCCGACCGACTGCACAAAGATCCATGAGTGATGGAGTGTTTAAGATCAACAAACCAGCTGCCACTTGCAGTTAGTGAAAACAACACCGCCTTTGTGTGAATTCACACCCCCTATAATACCCCCTCAGTCGATATCTCTCTGATCCTCTCTCCTCCCACGTCCCTGCGCTGCAGGTGAGAAAAGTCAACTGAACTCTTTTAGTCCTCTAGGCCATGTTCACCCCTACTCAAGAAGCAAAAGGTCACTGGGCCGACCAAAATGAGGCCGATGTCGACCTGATTGCCTTTCAGTGTTCACTTGATCCCTGATCCTCTTAGCAGATCAGTCGGCGATCAAGAATGGTACTGGCTTTGACTCAGCGTACACTGAATAGCGCCAGGCGTCCAAGGATGCCAGTGGATGTTTTTGCCAAGCAAGCAAAAGATCCTCCGGCCGTGACGGCCGTAAGTGGCCCGCGCACTGTCGTCAATGTAATTTCATCTTTTACAACATTCCCCTCGATCATCGTTTTAGATGCTCAGTTCACAGTGGAGTGGACTGGTGATCTCAATCAGTGTGCTCATGCACAAATCGTACTAGACAAAACCCAGTGCGCAAAGGCCATCGGGCCGACATCGGCCCGATGACCTTTGCGCACTGGGTTTAGTCTCCGATTCGTGCATGCGCACACTGATTGGAATCACTGTCAGTGACCAGTCCACTCCACCCTGAAGGAGATTCGTTGAGTTCAGCCTCATAATTTTTGGCACCCTGCGGTGATCAGAGACTATCGAAGAAGAAGACAGATCTGAACGGCTACGGTCGGCCCGTTGCCTACCAAAGACATTTTAAGTTACATGTATTAAAATAATAATATTTTTTTTAAAAAATTGCCAAAGAGACATCAAACTGAGTTATGGCCAGGACTTTGATTGTCTGTCCTCGGCGAGAACAAGGTCACGTTCTTTGCGGCGCCATCAAAGTTAGCAATGTTTGTGACGCGACCATTGTTCTGAATTCTGTCGGCTTCTTCACATTCAACAAACACTAGGGCCGGCGTCGGCCACGAGCCCTGCTGCCCTGTGAGAAAAAGGTGTGCGCGGACCCAAACAGCGGCCTTGGCATCGGCCCGAGGATCTTAGCTTAAGGGGCGGCCCCTGACCACCGTTTCTTGGGCCCTCGATAATCCTCCGCGACAATAGCGAACACTGTTGACCGCGGGGCAGCAATTTGTGACGGTACGCTGGTCACAGGGTAAACCCTTCAAGCAGACTGTGCCCTGCAAGTGGCATAGATTCTCACCAGCCCCTGCAGTCTCAGAAGCTTATGAGAATCTACGCCCCTTGCTGGCAGGATTCGGCCAAAATGAGATCCTCAAAGGAACAAGTTTTCCGTTGTCACGGGGTGTCCTTAATAATCGCCTGAGTGAGAGTTAGAGACTACTACTAATTATACCCTTACGTACACTAACTGTAACCATTTCCTTCAGTGGGCAGACTGTTGTTGTTGTGGCTAACTGTAGTTTGTTTAGCTCCGATTTAGTTAGGTCAGTGTGAGGTGAGAAGGTCTCCGTGGTTTGAATTCCTCAGGTTTACCTACACCGCACTAAGCCAGGTGAGACCGGCCAAGTAGTGAGGAAAGCAGTCAGGTATACGCCGTATCTCCTTGGAAGCGACAGCTTTCTTTTTTTTTTTTTTTATTCTACTAAAGCTCTGCTACCAAGTACGCACTCATCAAAAGCATCGTCAGCCACAATATTACCCCTTTCGTTGCCACTGGACACAAGATTGTTTTTGTGTGAAATCGGCGTTGTGAATCCAACGTCAACGATTTACAGCCGTCAAAGCTACGTGAATGCAAAGTGGTTTCAGCAAGAGGCATAGATCCTCATGAGCCCCCGCAAATGCGGGGGCTCATGAGGATCTATACCTCTTGCAGTTGGGTGGTGTTCAGGTGTTGTCGGCAGTAACGGGGTAAATACCACGCTGCTGAACGTATCTTTCCCTCGACTGAACGGACGAGGGTGTGTGCTATGATGGCGGATGGCAGATTATCGATTCCTTCTTGCGAGGCCGGACGGCCCCAAATCAGAGGCGTGGAAAGCCGCTGTCAGTCACGCAACATTAAGCGACCCGTCGCAACCACCCTAGTCACGATATGCCGGCATGAACGCGACACGTCGACAGCATGACGGGCACGACTGAATAAAAGACACGCCCTAACTCCGTCGCAGGGAATCGTAGGTCAAAGCCGCCGCGAGAATGTGTAACCACTAGACAGTCGTCATAACTAATATTGGAAATCTTCAGGTTTTACTAAACGGCCAAAGAGCGACTGAAATGCAAGGCGGAAATACCTAAGTACAGGAAAATGTCGCTTCGAAAGCACGAGGACAAAACGGCGTCATCACTAAATTCTCTAGCCGCGTGGAAGAAATCTGCTCGAAACTGAGTTAGAAACACAAAACAAAAACGATCGACTAGTCCTGTGTTGATGGCTTATTGCAAATTCAACGCCCCCCCCCCCCCCCCCCCCCCCCCCCGCCAACAAAAAAAAAACCCACCAAAAAAAAAAAACCCCACACAAAAACACCCAGGGTGACGAGTTCACGGTGACAAACACACTAGTTGTCTCCCTCGAGGAAGACAAACGGTGTGGGAGAAAGGAGTGGGTCATTAGCGGGCAGCGGGCTTGACCGTCCACCATCCGGCATCTGCTGCGCCCCGTTATAGCCCTCGTTATTCGCGCAGTGGGCAGCGGGTGTGTCCAATATCCCCTGCCCTCTAATTATCGCCCTTACTAGAGTGGGCCTCCCTCCCCCGAATCATTTCACAATAAGAGGTGGGCACTTCTCAATCTAATAACGGCGTCACTGATGTCAAACAGCATTACTGCGTTAGTCACGACAGGTCATTAGAGCCACGATGACGGCCGTTCTGCAGACTCAGCCAGGGTCGCGGGAATCGTACAGGACTGACTGGGATGACAAAGGAAATGGGCCGCTCAGTCAATTAAGTTTTCCGATTCAGCCCTGACCCTCTACAACGTGAGATGGGTCAACCATCGTAGCTGATGGGTGGTGCCAGTGGAAAACAGGTTGGCGTCTACAGGCTCCAAGCTATTTTCGGCTGTCACCATCCGTCAGAAGCCCTGCTAAGACAGAATGTCGATCAACCATGATAGTTCACGGGCGCCAAGCCATTCCGACACCACCCTTGAACTATCATGGTCGATATGTCGATCTGAATAAAGACAACTCCCAATTTCGGAAATGTTTGCCGCATTATGGCAATGCGTTCATGACGATCGGTACACCGACATACCGACTGTGACAGCAGTCTTCTGCCCATGCACACTAGGTTACTGGGTTGGGAGGGTGAGGTGTGGGGTGGGGTGGGGGATGTGGGTGGGTGGGGAGGGTATTATGTCCACACTGGTTGCCGATCTCCCTCGATTCGCTGGAAGAGCCAACCAGTGTGGGTTACTATTGTCCAGGCACTCATTATCCCATGAGCACAATGGACATCGGCAACTGATTAGGACACTTTAGACGGCACTCCCGAATACCAGCACCGTGTGACTGATAACAACCGCCAGACCTGATAGGAATGTGAGAGTAGGGCTCGGGAAGCTGACGTCATCACGCTAGTCTCGGCGGCCATCTTGTGAGGATATGCGACTCATGCGCTCATCGGGAAATCGCTGTCGGGACAATGTCAGAAAAGTCCTGACGTGCTATAGGCAATAACAACAAGTCTTGCCATCACCGTAGGAAACCGCTAACCAGAATCTGTTTTTGTTTGTTTCCAAAGCTATTCTGGCACCACGCTAGAACTGTCAAGGTCAAATTTGTTTCAAGCAGTAGTGTATCAGGAGGGAAAAGGTTTAAAAGTTCAGAACTACGTCCACTCATACGATGCACAGGTTGTTGTTGTTTTCTCCATTTTTCTGTCCCTCTGCACCGAGGTGATCAGGGACTAGCACTTTTGGCTTTAATTAACAAACACAACATAAAATATCTAGTTCTATTATTTATTTGTTTTTATAAAAATGATTTATAGTGCACTTCCTCACAACAGCGGTCCTTGTATATAAAATGGTAAAAGGTAAAGTTTACTTTCCATATTTAAAATCCAGATTAAAATTTAGGATCACTTAAGTACAAGGGTTAAATGTTGACGAAGGTTAAAACTGATTTTCTTTTGGCCGGTATCCTGGTCAGACCTGCTGCTTCACTGTTTGTGGATCAGCTGTGTGAATCACACATTGTGTCTGCTGATCTCTACAGCCTACAGCCAGGTCGTTTGGACCATATTGGACCAGCAATAGTATGGGATTAATTAGTTAGGTTTAACTTGGTGTCCCTGGATTCACAACAAGGTAAACCAGTATTTATTTAAGCTGACGTGAGCTTTATTTGCTATTTAAAAATCCAGCTTACAAATCCAGGATCATCTATATAAAAGAATATTTAAAAGTAGTTCAAATTTTCGTCATGTTTTTTTCATGAACTAGTTAAGAACAGAAATTTAAAAAAAAAAAAAAAAAAAAAAAAATCCAATACAAGCCGATAATTTTTTTTTATTTTTATGTACAATCCTTATAAAGGATTACGACACAGCAAGTGTGGGCCAGCAGTCCGGCCCTTCAAAGCCATTACATATAGAGCTCTGGGACAGTAACAAATCCGACGCGCACGGGTCATCCAATCTTTAAATCAGACGCTGCAACTGTGTCGAATTAATTGCAATATTAATACTATGTATAATGTTTACATCGGCTGTTTCTAGGAGTAAATCCATATGTTTTACCTCCGGGTGGGAGGCCCTAATATCCTTAGTCTCGTTGGAGAGGACATCACACTCCAGTAGAGCATGACTGGGTGTGAAGTCCTCCCCACAAATACAAGTGGGATGAGCCCATTTAACCTTCCAACTATCAGTACAAAGCCTGTGTATAATTGGGTCTACAATCGGTAGAGTTCTAATGAGATTATTTTTCTTTAATCGATAGGCCAGGACGCGTGGATACTGGCAGCTTAGGGTTATTTTTTCCTTTTGATAGTTTCCAATAATTTGTTTCTTGATTTTAATTTGATTTTCTTTTGCAGCGGTCGGAAGTGAAATAAGCTGGGTGCCGAGGACGTTTGCGGCACCCATGCGAGCTGCTTTGTCTGCTATCTCATTCCCGAGGATTCCCACATGAGACGGAATCCACTGTAAAGTAATATCTATTCCTCTTCTTATGAGCTGGTGAATAATATTATTTATTTCTAACACTATGTCAGGACGATTAGCTTTATTTTTTAACTTTAAACTTTGAAGTGCCGCCTGAGAGTCAGTGCAGATCAGGAACTGATACAGCTGCAACGGCAGGGCCAGCAGATGGTAAAGCGCCATAGTAATGGCTACTAGCTCCGTCGTGCAGATGGAGCAGTCCCTGCCCAGTCTAAATTGACTAGTTTTTTCCAAAGCTGGTATAAAGAAACCACAACCAACGTCTCCATTGGAATCAATGGAGCCGTCGGTGTAGGCTATTAAAGCATTCGGGTAAGTGGCATCTAGATATTCCAAGGTCAGTGCTTTTTGCAGATGGGGATCTAATTTCTTGTTTACATTTGGAATACGAGTGTTAATAGAGGGTGTCAAGAGAGTCCATGGTGGTTGAGTCGGGAGAGAAATAGATTTTGTCTCATGAGGTACCACCTTGGCCTGGTCGCACAAATCTCGTATAACAGAAGTGAAGGTCGGAGCCTCCCGGGGGGGAGCGGATTGAATTTTAGTAGCTTTAATAATATCTGCTTTCAATTCTTTATGATATGTTTCTTGCGCATTATTAGATGTAATAAAGATGCGTGTAATATATGCAGCGCAGAGTTTTAGTCTATGATAGTAATATATTAGTTTGAGCATAGATGGCCCGATTTGAGGCGTGAGCTGGCACACCGAGTATATATTTTAAAGATCTCATCTCCGCCGTCTCGAGGGCCTTTAATGTTTTTTGGGGGGCAGTGATAAAACATTCAGCGCCATATGTTAAGTTAGATCGTACTAGTGCTTGATGTAGGTGTAGTAGATTTTGGGTATTTTTTCCCCAGGTCTCGTGTTTGACAATCTTAATAAGATTAGTTGCTTTATTAGCTTTACTTATCAAGCTGTTAATATGGGGGGTCCAGTTAAGAGTGGAGGTGAAGACGACTCCCAAAAATTTTACCTGTGTGGTGGGTGTAAGAGGGTACTTAACTCCATGATTTGTTACTGTAAACTGGAAGTCAGACTTCGTCCTGGTGGGACTGAAAACTATAAGTTGCGTTTTCTCTGGAGCTACCTCGAATCCATTTAGAGTCAGGTATTTTTGTACAGAGTCAATTGCTTGTTGAAATAACTTTGCACTGTTATTTTGAATATCCTTTATCTGCTTTGTAACTGTTTTAGTTTTAACAGGTTGCCATATGGCTATATCATCTGCGTATTGTGATATATGTAGCGGAGAAGCAATAATTTTCTTCACGTTTATTTTCAGATGCACAGGCGTCTGTCAATAAGCCTTAAACGGCCTCTTTAGTCGCTGCCCGTGATCACGAATTTCGCGCCTGAGGCTGAAACGACTGACTTGCACGTTGACTTTCGCGACTAGAACGCAGACGAAATGGGACAAAATTAGGCGTAAAGAACAACAGGACTAACAAGAGACAAATCCTCATGAGGATTTATGTCTCTTGCAGATGGGCCTCGTCCGCCTCGCCCCGGCAGTTAAGTGGGTTAAAAGAGCGATATTACAACCACACGATGTAAAATGACAGATCGCATGAATACCTCTGCCCAGCAAAACCATCGTCGGTCCTAGCATCTTCTGCTCTCTGGGTGGTACCTAGCTGCTGACTCCATTAGTAATTCCATTAGCCGCACGTTGTGTTTCGGAAATCTTTGCGATACATTCAATGACCAACAGCCACGGCCCTCCCAAGGAACAGGGATACAAATTAGTCCCAGGAAAGAGGCATAATATATCCTCATGTGCCCCCGCGACTGCGGGGGCTCATGAGGATCTATGTCTCTTGCGGCTGGGTCGTGCTCTGTGCTTCTCGGCAGTAAATCCATTAATAATCAATTTCATAACCTCCACTCTGACGAAGCGTATACTTGTATGATAGTGATGTTGTGCGGTCGGGCGGAGATGCGGATGGAGATTAGTCAAGTATACGCTCCAACAGCAGACCATGATGATGAAGAATTAGAAGAATTTTACGAACAACTGGACAACATCATCAAGAAAACACCTAAGAAAGACATTCTGACTGTCCTCGGTGACTGGAATGCAAAGATCGGCCCTGACGCCTACCAACAATGGGCAGGAACAGCTGGCAAGTTTGGCCTTGGAGAAACAAATGACAGAGGCCTGCGACTTTTAGAGTTCGCAGAGAGTCACCGTCTCACCGTTGCTAATACCCTCCATCCACACAAGAAGTCAAGAACAGTGACATGGCAATCGCCAGGAGGCCTGGTCCATAACCAGATTGACTTCATCTTGCTGCCTCGACGATTCAAATCCAGCGTTAACAAAGCACAAACGAGGTCCTTTCCTGGCGCTGATATTGGCAGCGACCACAACCTCGTCCTTACTAGCCTCAAGTTGAAGCTGGCATTGAAACGAGATAGCAAGAACCCTCGCATCAGATTCGACCTCCAGAAGCTAAAAGACCCGGAAGTAGAAGAGCTCTTCCAAGCCCAGGTGGGAGGCAGATTTGCAGCCTTGGCTACTTTGGACTGCGACGTAGACACCCTTGCTGGAAATATAAAAGAGGTGTTACTTTCTACAGCAGAAGAAGTGCTGGGGAAGCAGAGGAAGCGCAAACAGCCCTGGGTCACCGATGACATCCTCGATCTCTGTGATGAGAGGAGAGCCTGGAAGAAAAAGAGAGGCCAAGACCTCACATCAGCAAACAAGTACAGACTTGTCAACAAGAAGATCAGGAAGAGGATGAAAGAAGCCAAAGAAGATTGGATTGAAGACCAGTGTTGTAGCGTGGAAGAGGGCATGGCAAATGGCAACAGCAAGAAGGCTTATGAAACGCTAAGGACCCTCACCAAGACTCAACAGCGAACAGCCACAGTCATCGAAGACAGCAGCGGCCAACTCCTTACGGAAAACACTGCTGTACTAAACAGATGGACTGAGTACTGCCGAGACTTGTATAACTACAAGGCTGAGCCAGACACCAGCATCCTCCAAAACAACCAGGCTGGGGCCAGGAAGGCTGAAGACCTGCCAGTGTTAGCTGAAGAGGTGGAAGCAGCCGTACGTGGCCTGAAGGGAGGAAAGTCTCCAGGTGTAGACAACGTACCTGCTGAACTGTTGAAACATGGAGGAGAAGTAACAACGAAGGTCCTCACTACACTCTGTCAAAAGATCTGGGAGCAAAAGAAATGGCCAGTAGAATGGACACAGTCTCTAGTGATCCCGCTCCCCAAGAAAGGAAACCTGAAACAGTGCCAGAACTACAGAACTATCAGTCTGATAAGTCACCCTAGCAAAGTAATGATTAGAATCATTCTCAACCGCCTCAAAACTTTCGCCGAGGAACTGCTGGCAGAAGAACAGGCTGGCTTCAGAGTTGGAAGAAGCACTGTAGAGCAGATTTTCAACTGCCGCGTCCTGATCGAGAAACATCTGCAGCATCAGCGCGAACTCTACCACAACTTCATTGATTTCAGGAAAGCATTTGATCGCGTCTGGCACGACGGACTCTGGCAAGTCATGAGATCGTTCAACATAGAGGAGGGACTGATCCAAATGATAGAAGCGCTTTACAAGAACGCCTGCAGCGCGGTTCTACTTAACAATCAGTCAGGCGAGTTCTTCAGGACGACGATCGGTGTCCGTCAAGGATGCCTGCTCTCTCCTGTCCTTTTCAACATATTCCTGGAGAAGATCATGCAGGAAACCCTCCACGACCACCATACTTCAATCTCTATTGGTGGCAGATCCCTGTGCAATCTTCGATTCGCAGACGACATTGACCTCATGGCAGGCAGCAATAGTGAGCTCCAAAACCTGACAGACAAACTTTCAAGTAGCGCAGGGTCTTATGGCATGGAGATCAGTACGGATAAAAGCAAAGTGATGATCAACACCACAAGCGACAGCAGCAGCAACATTCACATGAATGGCCAAAAGCTAGAAGAGGTCAATAGCTTCAAGTACTTGGGAGCCACCCTGTCCAAAGACGGTAGTTGCATAGCAGAGATCCGTATCAGGATAGGTACAGCAACATCCGCAATGGCCAGGCTGGACAGGATATGGCGAAGTAACTCCATCAGCTTCACCATCAAGTACAGGCTTTACAAGTCCCTCATAGTGTCTATTCTACTCTACGGCTGTGAGACTTGGACACTGCTTGCAGACTCAGAAAAGAAAATCCAGGCCTTTGAGAACAAGTGCCTGAGGAAGTTGCTCCGCATCTCGTACCGCGAGCACAAGACCAACGAATATGTACGGAGCATCGTCACTTCCCTGGTGGGCCCACATGAACCCCTTCTGGCAACCGTGAAACGGCGCAAGCTTGCTTGGTTTGGCCACGTGACCCGACACAACACCTTGTCCAAGACTATCCTCCAAGGCACTCTCGAAGGAAGTCGTCGGCGAGGTCGTCAGAGAAAGAGTTGGGTCGCAAACATAAAAGAATGGACCGAACTCGAGATGTCAGACTTGCTTGCCACCGCCCAAAATAGAACTCAGTGGAGAGCACTGTCTGTTGCTGCTGCCTTTCAGTCCCCCCAACGCCCAGTTCGGGCAAGGGACTGATGATGATGATGATGACTCTGACGAAGAAGATCATAACCATTAGGCCGTACCAAACTATCCTATTGTCATTGAATACGATGCCGGCACACGCAGTGAAGCGAAACCCTTTGCATATCGGATTGCATAGATCCTGCAGTCTGAAGGGACTCCTGAGGATCTGTAAGCATAATGGCAAGGTCCGATCGCATTCTTACCCGTGACCCTCAGTTAGAGAAAGTTATGTGGTGTACGTACGTGTCACAAGGGAAAACTGACATTACCGCAGTCATGTACACTGAAAGTCCATTTTGCAACTCGATCTGGTAACAATGACGTTTATTGATGCTGACATGCCCACAACTTGCTCCAGCCGAGGAAAAGCTGACGCAGACATTTCTCGACAATTGCAAGAGGCATAGACCCTCATGAAATTGCAGGGGCTCATGAGGATCTATGCCTTTTGCGATTGGCTTTGGGTTCGCAAGCTAAACTCCTGCATTCGATTACAGTCAATTTCGACTACTATAAATATCCGCTGACATCCGAGAACCGGTAATCAGAAATGACAGTTGACTGAATTATTACAGGCATGGCTTGGATCGCCTGTCATTCTATCGTGGAGTGAACACTACAGGCCTCCTCTGTCTGAGGAAACTAATTATATATGCTGGTCTGCCATTTTGGACCCTTTAGTGTCTAACGTACCCGCTGGGACGCCGCGTGGAGAGAAATGTTTTTAGCTTCCCACGGATAACGTGAACGCAACACTAGTAAACATACTCCCTTCATGGCCGAGGAAAACTGAACCCCGCCCAAGTGCAAGAGGTATAGATCCTCATGAGCCCCCGCGAATGCGGGGGCTCATGAGGATCTATGCCTCTTGTTGAAACCACTTTGTATCCACGTTCCGTTGATGGCTGGGGATCTTTGACATTAAATGACGTTACAGTGAGTTGAAAACCAGTCTGCGTCCACTGGGGGTGTCGGGGTCAAGTATAATATTAAGCTAATAATAATAATGATAATGAGCGCATTAAATAGGCGCTTTATCCCAATTGAAAATCGGCTCAAAGCGCCGCCGTGAACTGAACCCAACAAGCACGCTCACGTGAATCACGCGCATTCACTCACACACTGTACGTAAACACAGTACATTCAACTGAGCTGTCAGGTTTCGTCAAATATCTGGTAATTCTTGGAGGTCCCCTGAGCGACATGTAAACTGTTCGGTTCAATGAGGGCAGATTAAAGCACATTAAGATCTGTGTCTCTCGCTATGAGACCACTTTTATTTTCTGTAACCGATATAGAAGCGCATTGCGTTTAGTTTGAAATCATTGTAAATTTGACGTCAAAGCCCCCCAGCCGTCAAAGAAACATTGATACACAGTGGTTTCATCAAGAGGCATAGATCTTCATGAGCCCCCCAACTGCGGGGGCTCATGAGGATCTATGTCTCTTGCAGTTGGGTTGTGTTTACTTTTCCTCGGCAGAGAGAAAGCTGTCAAGCTTTGACAATTATACTGTATCTCTTACAGGTCCCCTGAGCGACACAAAAGCTCTACGGTTCAAAAAGGTTCACAACGGAGCATATAAAGATTCATGTCTCAGTCTTGCCGTCAGATACAATTTGTGCATCCATTTGTTTAATCCAAGGAGAACACAGGGGATTCACTGGAAGACAAAAAGGAAAGTTCCCGCCGAAAGCAATCGTCTGCAGCAACCAAGGGGTTAAGAAAGTCAGTCAAACGACATAAACTTCCCAATACAAACAATGACAGGAAACAATTAATTACCGTTACCATAGTGATTAGAACACAGACATCCACGCAGAGTTTGGAAGACCGTTTTCGTCCATGTAATTACCGCAATGAGTTTTCAACGTTTGTGCGGGTTTGTTCGGTAAATAGACACACACGCCCCACCGCGCATCTGCAACTATCAGCAGAAGGACATTACTCTTTCGAGACGGTCCGCATACAAACACGCCGCAAACGAAATTCAAGTTCAGTTTGCTGCGTATTCGCAAGCGGCACGATTCGAACTGAGTGAAAATGGTGGCGGCTGATATATCATGATGATAAACTTGCATTTTAAACTCAGTACATCATTTTGTCCTTTGAGGTCTACATCACAGTCAGTTCTGGAGACAGACCGACCATGATAGTTCAAGGGTGGTGTCAGAATAGCTTCCGAATCTTGTGGTGCATGGGGACTGACTGAATGGGTTAAAGTTGAACGGTTAACTCTTTCGAGACTTGTTGCCTTCGAGTACACGGCGAACACCCATTATATATCCGTGTACGACATGTCTCAAATGAATTGCGGCGGACCCATCTTTCGTCCCAACGCACTACAGCAAGAGATGATCGATCTTATCTGATAATTCAAGTTAGTTAGTTATTTGGGTTTAACGCCGAGCAGGCAACTAAGGCCATCTCACGGCGGTCTGATAATTCAAGGGTAGTGCCAGATTAGCTTGGCGCCATCAGGCACCAAAATAATATGGCACTACCCTTGAATTATCATGGTCGATCCATCTCCTGCAACTGGTAGATAGTCGTTAGGTGCAAACTGATTCCGGCGGAAATGCCAAGAGTTAACTTACTTACGCCTGTCACCCCCACCCGGGTATAGGCCGTCGACGAGAGACCTCCAGCGACTCCTGTCCTGTGCCAAGAGTTAAGCCAAGTTGGTATTCATCATTTAGGCAGGAACAGGTCTCATCGACTCTAGTGACAGCAAGGCACTGAAACGCCGATGAGACCATCATCGTCGTCACCAAGCTATAGTTCTGACACCACCCTTGAGCTATCATGGTCGATCCACTGACATCCTGTTGGTTGTAGCTTGTCAGAGCTTTATGGGTTAATATTCACCTTATCAATGCGATCACCCATGGTCGCGCGGCAATCCGTTTCACCGGAACCTCAGTTCAATTTTCCGGGCAGACCCTCAGTTGGCACCTCTGGATTTAGTTACCGAATGCGGACAGTCGTGTGATGGTAGAATTTGCACTGACACGTAACCGACTGAACTAGGCTGCGGACTGACAAGGATTTGTAGATTCGTCCTGTGTATGCTGTAATAACTCAATATGTACGACTCGGTTTTAACTCATTCTACCCCAGACACCACAGCAATATAACGATCGACTACGATAGTTCAAGGGTGATGCCAGAAATAGCTTGGCGCCTATGGACGCCAAGCTATTAGTCTGGCATCACCCTTGAAATTTATCATGGTCGATCGGTGTCCTGCGGCACTGCCGCATGCAGTCTTCAGCGGACGACGGCAAAATTTGGGGATTTCGGTCTTGGAGTAGAATGAGTTAAGTGGTGAGCCTGATGTGACTGACGTTTTCAAATTATTCACACTGTGTCAGTTCAACTCCAGTGCGCAGAAATCCATCGCGGGCCTACCGCCGTCACCGCTTGTCGGCCCGCGCACAGGCGGCCATGGCTGTGCGCTAGGCGCTAGCCGACAGCGGTGCCGACGGTCACCGATGGATTTCTGCGCACTGGGGTCTTAGTTCAACGAGAGGTGAACTCCATCTCATCACTTAGTAGAGATGTGCGTTCACTGAAAGAGAATTGCGTGACCACTTTAACTGAATTTTACTCATTGAGGCGGCCATTTAAAGGGTCGGTTCCCGAAGGTCAGTGCGGTGACGGCCTTCCGTCTACTGTAGCAGCAGAGCAAGCATAGGCTAGGCTTTCCCGCTGACGGATAGGGTTCCGGCAAGACTCCACAGCGCTACGCGTATGCTAGCCGACAGTCGGTTCAAGTCCGTTCTCTGTACTGTGACAATACAATGGGAGATAACCTGACCCATGATACTTCAAGAGTAGTGCCAGATCTGGCGCTACCCTTGAAATATCAGGGTCGATCCGCCACAAAAAAACCGCTGACGCAGTCGGCTTTAGAGAGAAACAACAAAGTATGATTACACGTAAAAGTATGTCAAAACACTCCAGTCAGTCTTGTAAATAATAAGCAGAACTGAAAAGATATACCCAATTACTGCTCTCCGGAGGAATTCCGCTGAGCGGCATCACAATGGCGGACTGACGAAAAAGCCAAAGAGCAAAAACCTGCGTCATTCTACCAGTTCCAGCCGCTTTCTCTTCGCAGCTGACAAGAGCAATGTATACCGGAATGCCGAGAACTTGACTGAAAAGCCGCGAGATGCATAGGGCACGATACGCGTTGCACGTGCGCGCACAGTCAGTGAGTTCAGTTCACTGTAATTGAGCAACAGATATGCCTGAGAATACCGCTGCCGGCCTCATCAAATAATCAATACAGACTGCAGTTTCTAGAGTCAATTGCAGGGCGCGTGTCGGCCTACAGGCGCCACGCTGATCGGGCACTACCTTTGAACTATCACGGTCGATCCATGATATCCCGCGTATCTGTGTAGTGCATTAGCAGTAGTGATACGGCACGAGTCGAACTTTTTAAAAGTAAAAAATGAGAAACATCTGGTTAAAATTACCTAAACAAACAAACAAACAAACAAACAAAAGCAAACAAACAAACAGAAAACCAACCAACCAAACAAACAAACAAACTGAAAACCAGACAAACCAATAAATAAGCAAAAAACAAATAACTAAATAAATGAACAACTATTAATAAATGCATAAATAAAGAAATAAATGCTAAACTGATTTGTTCGTGATAGACACTGAAAAGACGTTAATACAATACAGTACAATACAATAATACTTTATTAGTCCCTCATGGGGGAAAAAACCCTGGACTTTCAAAGTTTAACGTTAGGACGTTACAGTATTACAAAAATATTTGTTTTCATCTCTACATCACCCGACCAGTGTCTTCAGCGCAAACCGTACCATGTGACCGTAATACAATTTAAATTACGTCATAAGTCTATTATGTATAAATGTATATTCCTTTGACGTCAGTCATATCTGGCGTGATCCAGGTCGGAAGATTTTTTCTTGATTTCTTTTATGAAAATAGTGGAGGAATGAAACAAATGGGGCTTGCTAAACGGACCCTTGTAGGCCTTCGGGAGGTCAAAGGAACCATTGTACCCCTCAGGCCTTCGGGGTGCAATGGTTCCTTTTTGACCTCCCTCAGGCCTACAAGGGTCCGTGTAGCAAACCCATGCGACCAATAACTTATAATATAGCACTATATATATATATATATATATATATATATATATATATATATATATATATATATATATATATATATATATATATATATATATATATATATATATATATATATATATATATATATGGGGAATAACAAACACAACTGCAGGTAAAGATATCTTGCTGACTGCCACGCATTTCTAAGCCATTAAAAGAATCGCGTCTTGAAACAAAAAAACATGGTTCCGACAACCCAGGCGGCTAAAGTACTGCACGGTCGTTTTATTTCTGGGGGCCTCTCCAAAAGATCTCGCAAAGACTCGTTAGTTCCCGCTGAACCATTAGACACAGGTGGAAAACGGTCCGTGAGTGCCGATGTCAAATGATGCCAGGTGATGCCAGCGAGGCAGCGAGAATTAACCACTTTACCACCGGTGCGCAGCGATCGCCATCCATCTGCAAGAGGCATAGATCCTCATGAGCCCCCGCTGCCGCGGGGGCTCATGAGGATCTATGCCTCTTGCTAGCGCCAGTCATATTTGTGTGTTCCGCACAGAGCGGTTATCGGTTAAGTTATTTCTCGGATCCACGGTTATCGGTTAAGTTATTTCTCGGATCCACGGTTATCGGTTAAGTTATTTCTCGGATCCACGGTTATCGGTTAAGTTATTTCTCGGATCCACGGTTATCGGTTAAGTTATTTCTCGGATCCACGGTTATCGGTTAAGTTATTTCTCGGATCCACGGTTATCGGTTAAGTTATTTCTCGGATCCACGGTTATCGGTTAAGTTATTTCTCGGAGCGGTTATCGGTTAAGTTATTTCTCGGAGCGGTTATCGAGCTCATAGCCTCAGATGGCTTCAGAGATAGATTCATGTCCACTGGCAGTGAAGGGGTTAACTATCTAAGACAGATTAATGAGGGCGGTTGGAATCAATGACCTAAAAGATAAGGTGGATGGGATTTGGGATAGATTCAATTTGTCAGCACAATTTTAGCTGACTAGCGGTTGAGAAGAAACACCACAAAGACCACAAACTAAACATTTCTCGCTCTTAAAAGTTAATTTTCTCTAGTCTTAATTAGTCGCACGAAAACAGTAGATTGTAATTTCAGGGATTGCCGCACATAAAGCTAAACGTAACTGCGATGTGAGGCCCATTTCAGGCTGGTCAATGCGGAAGTGACTGTCAACTAAAGCGATCAAATAATACCTCCCCCCCCCCCCCCCCCCCCCCCCACGATCCGTTTTGTTTCTCCGTCAAACTGCGTAAATGCTGAACACGAATGTTAAACGTAGATGTTTCCTTCAGTATTAGTGAGGTATCGTTTGCAACAACCCCCGAACTGACGTCGAACGAGAGGGTTCAGTCAGTGACGGCGGACAACTTGCTTCTATCACTGGCACAGACAACACTCCAAACATCTTCAAGAGGCATAGATCCTCATGCGCCCGGTTTGGAGTGTTGTCTTTGGCCTATTGTGCAATCCGTGACTTAGTCGATCTCGTTCGTTGTTGGGAGTCGTTCTTTACAAACGTAACCTCAGTTACTAGTGCTGCGATTGCGACACACGCTAGCACGCACGCAAGCACACCGTTAAAAATACCCCCCTCAACTTGTGCAATTATTTCATGCCCGCTTTTTTTTTTTTTTTTTAGTCTACACTTAAGTGGCATGGAGGACAGGAGCGGTAATGATCATTAGGGGGAGGTAATTTTCGGGTCACGGGGAGGTAACCGTAACTAGGCATCTGTGATGAACACTTAGTGTCAGTCAGGATCAGTATCTTAGTTGGCCGGACTCCAAAATACATGAGTGTACCCAAACGATAGCTGTTTGCCTTATTAACTCAGTGATTCCGCTTCAGTGCATCTGCACTCGAAAACTAGCACAGCACGTGCCTATGCACCCATCAGTTACGTCAGTATCAAGTCAATGTCCGATGCTGGTATACCATTTATAGTAATGGGATTTACTTCTATCTAATCCAGCCGCATCCATGTGCAAAGAATCTATGCCTCTTGATGAGTAATGTCCCGCTGCTTATCGCTGTTCCTCAAGTCATGATATTGTTCCCGGTTATGTGTAAAAATGTATTGGGCTTTCGAGATTGTATTTATTGCCGGTTTTTTTTTTTTTTGTACGTCACGTTAGGACAGTGATTTGGTTTCATCACCCGCCTGTTCATCTGTGATCAGGAAATACATTACTCACAAACAACAGAGGTGAAGTTTGAGGTCAAGACAAAGTGGTTCACTGCAACACAATGAAGTTGAACAACTTCTAGGTCAGAAATGTTTTGTCACTCGTGCGGTCACCAGCTGGTTATGATGATGAGGTTGTTGGACCGAAATGACTAATAAACATTACCGCAACATGTCTTCAGTAACGGCATCTGAGTCTTCAGTCCACAAGGAAGAACATGATGAAGTCATCCACTGTCCTATGCTTTCGTCGATTGAATCGGTCCAACTGCACCCCACACAGCATGAATACATGCTGGAATAATACTTAACTTCTTCAGTGTGAGCGACCACTCTTTAATCCTTTGGCTGTCGGTAGCGCTTTTGGTCGCGGTAAACAGCTACCGACAGCCAAAGGGTTAAGAGAGATCAACGACCATTATTCATGTGCCTGTAGCCAGCTGAATGATGGTCTTTAATGGAAGGTGATTTATAAGCCGTGGCGGGCATCCGGAGTGCGGTTGGCCTCGAATGAGTTAACCTTCAAGACCTCTCTTGAGACAAAAACCCGTCTTGTAAGAACACTTTACTTGCAAACAAAGATGGTTGCTCAAAAGACGTTCTGCCGCTGTATCACAGAATGCAAACTGCATGTTAACTCATTCTACCCCAACACCGAAATCCCCAAATTTTGCCGTTGTTCTCTGAAGACTGCATTGCAGTGCAGGACACAGATCGACCATGATAGTTCAAGGGTGATGCCAGAATAGATTGGCGCCCATAGACGCCAAGCTATTCTGGCATCACCCTTGAACTATCGTGGTCGATCCTTATCTTGCTGTGGTGTGTCTGGGGTAGAATGAGTTAACCTTTTACCCAAACCTCTGTCCGGAGTGTAATATTTCTTGGATCTGCTACTCAGTCACGGAGGCTGAGCGGACGGATGCCAGTGCAGACGAACCAGAGGAGAAAGAGGCAAACGTAAAGAATCTTGCTAGCGGCCCCTGTAGCAATCAGTAAGTGTTGATATCCCGTGCTCCTCACATGGGCAAGTTTGTGTAAGTTTCAACCGAAGACTTGCCGACTCGTCTGAGACCTTTGCCGCAGGTAGATCTTGTTGAAGTTCGCCATCGATACTCATTGCAAACTACGTCACAAATGCAGGTGTGAAAACAGTCAGACACTGATGTATTGAGGTTAAAAGGCCCTGATGGCTTTCGGATAACACTCACATTAATCCTCTAGTCACATTAATCCGGCTCTGGACACCATACCTTTGAGAGTTGGATCGGCCATGATAGTTGAAGGGTAGTGCCAGATTAGCTTGGCGCCTGACAAGGCGCCAAGCTAATCTGGCACTACCCTTGAACTATCATGGTCAGCTCATCTGCCACCCACTCTGTAACCCCTTCACTGCCACTGTACGTACATTGTGCGTCGGAAATCTGCGTAAATTCAACGCGAGAGAACTCCATCCGTCCCATGAACAACGGACACAAAGTGGTTTCAGCAAGAGGCATAGATCCTCATGAGCCCCCGCAATTGCGGGGGCTCATGAGGATCTATACCTCTTGCCGTTGTGCGGTGTTCGGTTTTTTTTTCTCTTCTCAGCAGCTAAAGGGTTAATTAGTACTGAAACGAGTCCCTTGGCGGTGTTTTGAAAAGTCAGTGGTTAGGCGTGGATGTTCCAAGAAAACAAACTACGTCATTTCAAACTGCAGAGAAGAACGGAACACCTTATAAAAGACATTACATCACAATTTAATTTTATTAATATTTCGCGTAAATTATCCTTTACAATTTATTCATATTTCGGGTAAATACCCTTTCTCCGTTGGGTTCTTCTCTGCGTTTTACATCATTTCAAACCGTGGTCCATGCAGATCGCCCTGTAGATTTCTACGGGCCTCTTCATAAGGAATAACTTTGCAATGGAAGTTGGTCGAGCATCATACGCGTCCGGCAACCCCAAACTAGCGCGTCAGCCACCGGAATGCAGGTGTGCATTCAGCCGTAGCAAGAATTCCAAATAAACAAACAAGTCAGCCAGCCACCACGGAGCCAAAAATACTCCTCAAACAGTCCATAATATAGTAATACATACCTCGGCCGCCCACCTGGCTGGCAGACTCGGTTTCTGCGTCGCCCATACGGCGATTTTTCATTGAGCAGAAATTTGACGGACCGGCCGCAAATCCAATGATGCGTTTGTCTGGAATGCCAGTGGAAAACTTCACTACCGATTTGTACTTCATTCGCAGGTTGTCAATGGACACAAATACTTACCAACAAGAGGCATAGACTGTGATTCTCATGAGCCCGTGCGACTGCATGGGCTCATGAGAATCTAGGCCTCTTGCAGGTGGTGTAAGTGAGACTCGCTGAGCGACTCACCTGGGACTGGCGTGTCAGATGGTACCGCAACAGACAAGTGAGCGTACCTGGCATGGTCCGCATCACAGGAAATACATTCTGGGCAGAGTTATACTGAGAGGTGGGGTGGGTTGCTTTTTCAGCCGAGCGAGACTAGAAATGAGAATCTGCGACCGAATCAACAGGTGGCAGGGAGGAGTCTTCACACTGATGATGTTATTGTGAAACCGCAGAACGGGGCGGTCTCCGCAAGTCCTTCACTTCCGTGTAAAAAAAGAGACATGGCCTACTCATGAGTCCCTTGCGCGGGCAGCTGCGACTCTATGCCGGGCTCTCGATACGATAAATGTCAGTAAATTTTATTAATTCGTTTAGCCCTGACTCATTTACCACTGTTAGGTAACTGATCGACCATGATGGTTCAAGGGTTGTGCTAGAATAGCTTGGCGCCTGTGGGCGCCAAGCTATTCTGGCACCACCCTTGAACCATCATGCGACCTGTCTCTGCAGTCTTCAAATGACAACTCAAACATCTGGGGATTTCGATTTTAGGGCCCAGTGGATTCAAATGTAATGTGTGTCACTGTGCGTGTGTGTGTGTGTGTGTGTGTGTGTGTGTGTGTGTGTGTGTGTGTGTGCGTGCGTGTGTGCATGCGTGTGTGTGTGTGTGTGTGTGTGTGTGTGTGTGTGTGTGTGTGTGTGTGTGTGTGTGTGTGTGTGTGTGTATTCACGCGCATGCAAGCAAACGTACGTAGCCTACATGCTGGACGCAATCCCGGCCGGATCCGAGCAGTGGGTTTAGCTACAACCTGACATAAGTTTACCGCGTTTATGAAAATCATTCTGGCCTTCCACACGAATGCACGCAGCAGGCTAACAAATGACCTCGCTTCATACACAAGGCACGGCCAGGTATATATACAGGCAGCACTCCCGGAAATACCTGTATTAGGTGGGCTGTAAATAAGCTGGCATGGCAACCCGCCAGCCTCTGCTGTCCTATGCTTCCAAGTCAAAACCGCACGCCAGAAGTCTTCATAGTTATTTCAAGTAAGTCGCGGTCTGGCATTGTAGCCTAGTCCACACTGAAACTGAACTGTGACGTCAGTTTCTGTACTTTCATTTTGTTTAACACTTCCCTGCCACTGCACACATTTGTCGTTTCTGTCGTCATTGTTCATTCAGCCACCAAAAACTAAAACCTTTTAAGGAACATGGATACAAATGGGTCTCCGCAAGAGGCATAGATCCTCATGATCCCCCGCATTCGCGGGGGCTCATGAGGATCTATGCCTCTTGCAGTTGGATCTCGCTAACATTGTGTCTGCAGCCAGGCGGTTAAACATGCATCACAATTCACACATCAAAACCGGCGGTGCTGGCCGTGTCCCTGGATTCAGTCGCTAACGGCGCTGATCAAACGCGTAAAAGTGGTTGAGAGAAGCTTTCATTGTTTGGACAGGACCAATTCCTTCGCATATCCGGATTCAGTATCAAAGCTACAGATAACCACGACGTGATAGCTCTGTTGTCGATGAGCCTGAGCAAATTAGCGGTTTCCGTGCTTAGACACAGGAAGGGTGGGGGCCTGTGGGTAAAACTGCAATGTGCGTAAACACTTATCGGCTGTTCCTGCAAGGCAGTATAACTGCAAACGGATGCAGATCATGTACTGTTAACCGTAGTCATAAAATACGAGTTAAAAGCTTAACAAACAAACACACACACACACACACACACACTATACAACCAAACAAAAAACACAAACACAAACAAAAACACACACGAACAAACGAACAAACGCCGGAACGAACGAAGGAACAAACAAACAAACAAACAAACCGACTTGAAACGCGTGTGCTTGAAGAACGTAGTTGCTACGTTTGTGGTTGTGTTATTCTTTTTTAGGGCAATGTGTGTGTTAATCATAGGAAAGATCCGATCATCGGATCTTTTCTATGATAATGATTAACTGACACATGCCCTAAAAAAGAATAACACAAACACACACGTAAACAGTAGTAAATGCAGACACTGTAGAAATCGGCCACAGGTCTAGAAATTCTACACGAGGTAATTCCCCTGACTTACCTCGTGTGTGCTTCCTGGGCCTGTGATACAAAGAAAACAGCAAAAAAAAAAAAAAAAAAAAAAAAAAAAAACCTGCTGGGTAAGTATTTGGCACTGCAAGTCAGTCCATGAGTCTCCGCTATCCTGTCTCAGTCTCAGACGACATTTCAGCTGCCCAGACTTTCTTTTTACAACATCTGGATCTAGTTTGTCAACGCCGAGCCTACGGCGCCGGTACAGCCCGGTACAGATGAACTGAACTTGACTCGTCGTGCGAACGGCGGTGGGGGACAAAAAACATAAATTCACTTTAACACACTCACCTCTAAGTTCCAAATTCCGATTGAGAGTCATGTAACATTTCAGGAGAAAGATCGACCATGATAGTTCAAGGGTGGCGCCAGAATAGCTTGGCGCCTGGAGGCGCCAAGCTATTCTGGCACCACCCTTGAACTGTCATGGTCGCTCAACCTCCTGATGCAGTGTATCAGGGTTAAATGGGTTAAAATTCTAGCGTCGGTTCACACTGCGACAAACTAAGACACTGATGCTCATGCCTTATCTCGTTTTCCATCTCAGAACGCTTACGCCCCCCCCCCCCCCTCCCTCCCCCCAACCAGCCACCCCCACACCACCCCACCTCACCCAACCGGCTCCTCTCTTTCTGAAAACGCCTGCAGTTTTTGTCAACAATAGGCATAGACTCTCATGCGCCGCCGGCCGCCGCTCAAGAGAATCTATGCCTCTTGTAGCTGGGGTTAGCCTTGCTGGGGTGCCTCGGCCCGGCGTTATCTCAGTTTAGGTTCTGATAGACTTGATACAAGTACGCGTAAACTTGAGGGAGAAAAAAAAAAAAAAAAAACACTATTTCAGGCGCTTTCAAAATAGAAGTACAGTGCTCCCTTTTTTAGGAACCTTTCAAACGGTTTGCGTTATCTTGACCTTGCTGTGGCATTTCACCGATATCGTGTTCTACTGAAGTCTAGGTCTATCTGTCGTATAAACACATTTACGGCGCGGCACGGGAGACGGATCGACCGTGATTGTTCCAGGTGCTAAATCAGCATAACATGTGTTTCCCTTGAACTATCACGACCGATCAGCTGACTGCTGGTACAGTCATTATATATGAACCTCTAAACTTAGTTTAAAAATAATAATAATAATAATAATAATAATAATAATACAGTATTAATGAGTACTTGTATAGTGCCTCACCTCAGAAATAATTTGAAAAATTAATAATAAATACTGCTACTACTGCTAATACTGACTAAAATAATAATAATAATAATAATAATAATAATGAATAAATAAATGATAAATGAATAAATTAATAAATGAGCAGATGTGAAGGAGATAATTATTTAGCTGACGAAATTTGGTCTGAGAAACATAAAAACAAAGAAAGGAGACATAAACACCAACCGACGCCAAACTAATTAGGCACTATCTATGAGTTATCATAGTCGATCCATCTTCATCAGTCGGTTCTAGAAGTAAAAAAAAAGACATCTCAGAGCTAAGCCACCATTGAAGGAGCCAACGTGCTGGCTCCTGCAATGGTGGCTTGGCTCTGAGATGAGGTTTTTTTTTTTTTTTTTTTTTTTTTTAAACCTCTAGAGACTGGGAGATAACCTACTAATGAACGCCCGATGTCCGTCAGCGCCAAGAATCATTACCCCCCAAATCACTCCCGGCCTGATATCAAACTCTAGTGACTTCCCCTGGCAATCAACTGACGTGTGCTGGTCATTGATTTTGGACCTTACGGCCTGAGGCCGTAAGGTCCAAAATCACAGACCTGCACACAGATTACACTGAAGTATCAGCCTTAACCCACTGATTGCATCCTGAGGCTGAATTAAAAAAAAAAAAAACAACTCTGCTTATTGTCCCATGAAAACTCAGTCATCAGGCTCTAATCTGAGGTTAGGCGCTATACAAGTACTCATTATTATTATTATTATTATTATCACAGCGGATTGGGAGGCCGTATGTCAACCATTGCAGTTAAAGGGTGCTGCCAGAATAGCTTGCTGCCTCAGGCGCCACGCTATTCTGGCAGCACCCTTGAACTGTCATAGTCAAATTAATTTCAAGCAGGAGTGTCTCAGGATGAAAAGGGTTAACCCGTTCAGATCAGTGCCGAGGAAATTTAAACACCGTACCCAACGGCTGCACTGAAGAGGTATAGATCATCAAAAGCCCCTCTTCGCAGTTGTATGGCGAGGGCTCGTGCAGATCTATGCCTAGATGAAACCACTTTGAATCCATGTTCCTGGGACATTCAAGGGTTTGGCTTTTTTGTTGTTGCCTTGAATATGCACGATTTGCAGGAGATGGATCGACCATGATAATCTGGCGCGGCACTACTCTTGAATTATCCGGCCACATGGTCGATCCATCTCCTGCTGTAGTGTGTCTCAGGCCTGAATGGGTTAAAAGTCAAGTGAAGTTCCATGGCTGCAGCAGCTCCTGTTACGTTCAAAATATTTTAACCCTTTGCATGTCCGCGATTTTAGGGTCAAAGGGTCGGTAAAGATGTAAGAGTCGCGAATAGTTAAGTTACCCAGTTCAAAGTTTCCCGGTGACGGTTCTGTCACACAGCCGTGTAGGCTCAGCGTACTATATGTCTGCTCAGCAGCAGATCGAGGCGGCCCTACTTCGGTGACCGGAAGTAATACAGACTACATGGTAATTGACTGACCCACTTGACATCACACTGACACATTCAAGACAAACGCCGCCGGCCGACAGTCAATGGTGGACCTTCGTCTGCTCTACTTTATCAGTGACACCATAGACCCATCGAGGATCCTTTTTTTTTTTTTTTTTTTTTTTTTTTTTTGGCTCGCCCAGTTCATTCAGGCTCTGCGCCAGGAAGAGACATAGCTTCGCATGAGCCCTTGCATAAGCAGGGGCTCATGAGAATCTATGCCTCTTGCTGTCCGAGTTCTGTTCATGTCTATATGCTGGCCACAACTGAGCGTGTTTCTACGCAGCCGGCGGCCGGCGGGCTGGTGTACAACTGCGTTCAAAAAGTTTCGATTGGAACAATCATAGTCTGGGTCCGGAAACCGACTTGCACAAATAGTGGTCAGACACATCAAAGCAATTCGGTCAGCTCAGTTTGCTTAAACAAAGACATGCTCGTCGCTGTAACTGCAGAGATGGTCAAAGGCACATTATTCAGCGGCCCAAGCACTGAGGCGGTGGGCGTGAATATTATGCCGACCGGGATTTCATTCAGTAAAACATGGTCTGAAAGATTAGAGTCGACACTAACTGTACTTTCAATTAAATTCAGACAGTTTCGTATTTCAAGTAAGAGAGAGAGAAAAACAAAAGGGAACCAACCAACCAAACAACCCCAAACGTAGACCAAATAGGCCTACCACCGAACAACCAACCAACAAACCATCAAACACACAAAATGTCAGTCGTGCAGTTGATCGGCTGATTAACCCATAACATCCTGGGGCGGATTGTGTCTAAAATTTGTTCTAAGTGTCCTATGAAGGTTGCATTACAGATTAAGAGAGGATCAACTGTTTTAGTTCAAGGGTGGTGCCAGAGTAGCTTGAGGCGCCAAGCCGCTATTCTGGCACAACCGGCCTTGAATATCAGTTACATTATTTCAAGCAATGGGTAGTGTATCAGGATAAAAAGGGTTAATGGCTTTCTCACCAAGTCGCCATGCGGCGCCCGAGACGTGTAACAGTATGCAACAAACAAGATTGCTAGGTTACTTACCCGTGGCTTCGGCATGTGTTTGAGTCCGATGGCGGGTTGACTTCGTGAAGACTGCAACACACAAACAAAACAGTCGGCTATATTAACCCATGTCAGCAGCAATCGGGCAAAGGTTTGCACACACAGGTCAACCTCAGCGTAGCGCAGTACCTGGGGGCCATCAAGTCCTACTGCGTTAGCCGCGATCGCGTTGTGACTGAATTTACACAGTGACAGAGTTGTGAAAGACAAACCAATTTGTGAGCAGAAGGTGTTCGGGCCGACGTCAGCCGTAGCTGGCCCGCGCACAGCCGTGCGCGGGCCAGCTACGGCTGACATCGGCCCTAGGACCGTTTGCTTAGCCGGCATCCCCGTGGGCGGAGCCAGCCAGAGAGACCTGTCAATGCGCGTTTTAGTCGATATCACGGTGTGGTGAATCGTGCAAATTTAGTGCGGCATACCTGTATCTGGTACACATAAATTCTGCATTCAGTATTGACTACGTCCCAATAAAAAAATCAACTGAATCCAAAAGATCGAGATGGCTGAAGGGCAGTGCCCGATTAGGTCAAGCTGACGCATTAACCCCTTCACTTTCACAAGCTGTCTATCTTGTTTTTTGAAAATTTTAATCTCTGTTCATCCAACGACCAAATCAGTTCTACAAACCGTCCAAGGAACATCAATATAAATTGGTCTCAGCAAGAGGTATAGATCCTGCGGGGGTTCATGAGGATCCATGCCTCTTGCAGCTGGGGAATGCTTAATTTTTTTCTCGCCAGTTCAAAGCCGGACCCTTAACTATATGACCCGGAGGTCGTGGAACCTTCTCTTATAATTATTAACTATGTTGTATACTATAATCATAATAATCTACCTGTCTCCAATCACCTCGTTGTGGCGAGAGACGTAAAAAATCAAAGAAACAACAACAGCAAGAAACAACATCAAGAAACAACATCAAGAAACAACAACATCAAGAAACAACAACCTTCTCTTGCTCATGTGCGTCACTCATCATCTCTTTCCATTTTTAAATCCAAGCTTAAAACACACCTTTTCTCTGTTGCATATACGTAAAGACCATTTTGTGTCATGTGTGTGTGTGTGTGTGTGTGTGTGTGTGTGTGTGTGTGTGTGTGTGTGTGTGTGTGTGTGTGTGTGTTTTCTACTCCTTGTAAATTAATGGGTTTTGTTGTTGTTGTTGTATGTGCTTGTTTTTGCATTTTGCTTCACTGTTTCATTACTGTGACTGCAAAGCGCCTAGAGCACTTTGGTGATTAGGCGCTATACAAATTACCTTTATTATTATTAAATGTATTTTTTGTGTGTGTCTCAGAAATGTTAAGAGGGTTAACGGTTGATGCAGGCTCTTACTACGCACACCGGTAATTACTCCTACAATTGTCATTTACACCACGATGACATCAAAGTGAAACTAAAGATCATACTCATGTAGTGTCACGAAATAGATCGCATTGTCGCTCGAAAGGCAAAACCGGCCTCAGCCAGAACTATGTAGGGGCGGACGGAAAAACAACAGGGAAAAACATCTTCACTACTAAGTGGACAGCGTGCGTGTGTTTTCTGTCGGTGTCAAAGCATACTTGGGCCATGTAAGCAAAAGGTCCTCCGGCCGATGTCGGCCCGGTCGTTGGCCCGCGCACGCTAGTGCGCGGGCCAACGGCGGCCGACGTAGTCGGCCCATGGACTTTGTGCGCGGCGGGAATGTATTATTTCTGTTCCAGTATAATATATATTAGTATGCAAGTGCACTAGAAAGCGATACGGTCTTTAAATGCCACACAACTTGAATGCTGAACATGAATTTGCACTGAACGTCAATTAATCTCAATCAGTAAATGTCACATGTACATGAGTGCATGCACAGTCGCAACTGACAACACTGAACAACACAAAAAAAAGTAGATGTGTGCTGGTCTTAAGTTTCGGAGCTTACGCTGTACGCCATAAGGTCCACTATTGACCTGAAGTTCTTTTTCTTTTTTTTTTAAATTGTTTTTATTGTCCTATGAAAGCTACGCTACAAATTACGAGATAGTTCAAGCAGATTAGTTCAAGGGCGGTGGTGTCAAGCTATTCTGGCACCACCCTTGAACTGTCATAGACAAATTTACTTCAAGCACTTAGTGTACCCGTCGGGATGAACAGGTTGTAACGGTATGTTGCCGTGATTCTGGAGCACAATCAGCGACAGCCGTTTGGCGACTGAATGAGTCTGATTTCGGAGTACACGGAACAAACAAAACAAACAACGGGGCCAAAAATCCAGGACAACTTACGTAGAAAAATAAGAACACACCAATTATTCAAACATTTTCTGCCCGAACTGAACCAGATTCCGGCAATCTGCGATAACAAGTACACATGACGCAGTCCGCAAGCCTAGCGTACACATGCAGCGACTGACTTAACTGTAGTCTTAAACATTGCAATGGAACCCAATCCAGATGCAAGAGCCATAGATCCTCATGAGCCCCCGCAAAGCGGGGGCTCATGAGGATCTATGCCTCTTGTTGACTCCACTCCGTATCCGTGTTCCTTGGACGGATTCATTTTCTTGGCCTTCAGTTGGAGCCGCACAACTAGCAAACATTTCAGAAAGACAATGTGCGCCCATTGGCCGTGAATAGGTTGGTTAATCATACCTCAGGAGTTAATGATCACAAATGCTTAAAAAACAAAGCTGAAGCTGAGAGTAAATCGAAAGTTCACACACCACACTCCTCAGCCAGCGTGACCTTCTCCCGCACAGGATTCCAAACATCGACGCCTTCAGGGCCAGTTTAGCACCGCGAGTAATACAGACAGAAATGACTCTTCTCCCACCACGTCGAGCCGCGAAAAAAAGTCAGGTAAAATTCCGGGAATGCTTCTCACCGCAAAGAATGACCCCTGTCACCGTCACAACGGATCCTCTGTGAATGACCCTGTCCCCGTACCCTCGCGGTGTCTGGTTAAAAAATAATAATCCCCTGCGGCTCCTTACCTCAGAGGATGGAAAAGGAATGAAAGATATATAGGTTGAAGGCATGATAGTAAGATGCATAGATCCTCATGAGTCCCCTGCAACCGCAGTGGCTCATGAGGATCTATGCCTCTTTCAATGAAAAGATATTCACAGGAGTATGGGGGAGGGGGAGACATGTCAAAGTAAGGGGAGAATAATTGTTGTTGAGCTCGGCATGCAAGAGTTACTGAGTTAGTTATTTGGGTTTAACGCCGAGCAGCCCATCTCACGGCGGTCGGCATGCAAGAGTTACTGAGTTAGTTATTTGGGTTTAACGCCCAGCAGCCCATCTCAAGGCGGTCGGCATGCAAGAGGCATAGACCCTCATTTGCCCCTGCGGACGCAGAGGCTCATGAAGATCTATGCCACTTGCACTAGGAAAAGGACTGATGTCAACGGAGAAGGGATTAGGGTGGGGTGAGGGGGGGGGGGGGGCGGAGTGGAGGGGGGATGGTCACGGATGTGGCAGGTACCGCTACCTGTCGTGTTATGCGCGAACAGTGTGAGGCGATTTTACCAAGCGAGAATCGCCGCTACCTGCACGGACAGTGGACCTGTCGTTCTGACGTGGAAGCGGACAGTTCCGACAGCCGAGAGGAAGAGAGAGAGAGAGAGAGAGAGAGAGAGAGAGAGAGAGAGAGGAGAGAGAGAGAGAGAGAGAGAGAGAGAAGACGTGTGACAGAAAAGGGGGGGGGGGGGGTGGACCGGAGACCCATCAGGAAAGGCCGGTTATACTAAGTAACAACTTTAAAATCGATTTTTTTTAAATTTATTTTTTTAACTGGCACGGCAAATGTATATGTTGTTTTAACCTTTCATCCCCAAGGTCCCATTTCTCAAATTTTGGAGGTGTTGCCTAAAGACGATGTGCCAGTTGCAGGAGATGGCTTGACCATGATAATTCAAGGGTAGTGCCAGATTAGCTTGGCGCCTTCAGGCGCCAAGCTAATCTGGCACTACCCTTGAATTATCATGGTTGAAGGCGCCAAGCTAATCTGGCACTAGCCTTCAATTATCATGGTTGAAGGCGCCAAGCGAATCTGGCACTACCTTTGAATTATCATGGTCAATCAATCTCCTGCTGTAGGGACTCGCGGCTAAAAGGTTAAATGGGAAACACGCGGTTCTTTTGTGCTCTCTGTTTAGTGTATGTAATTCTCAACCGTAAGCTTAAAACGGCGGCCGGGGTCTGTACCTTTTTACCGTCGTTCAGTAAAGGTTGACTGATCTATGAGGATTGCACATTAATGTGCGTCAATGTAAGCCACTGGCTGTTGCCGTGCGCCCTATCTGTACAGAATGGATATGGGCGTAGAATGTCAAAGCCGCCGGTGCGGCAATATCTGAGGTCGTCTCAGTGTCCGGGTAAAGGCGGGCGGCGATTTCTTTTCAAGCACGGCAAGTGTTTGTATGAAGGTTTTGCAAGCGGTAATTGAAAACCCATGACTCACACCGTATAATAGTTATTCGAAATTTAAAAAAAAACCCACCGTGTCAGCATTACTTTTCAAGTACGTACGCACGCACGCATGCACGCGCGCACACACATACACACACGGCCGTGGCCGCCGTAACACGACGCACTCGACCACACACACACACACACACTGACACACACACACACCGTAACTGACACGACGCCGCACTCGGCCGCGACCACACACACGTACACACGCACAAACACGGGCGGCGGAGGCTTCGACACGGATGTATCGTTAGGCTGACGCCCCTTTACTTGGGAATCTTTGAAACGTTGATCTCATTGTCCGCTGCTCAAACCCTCAGGTTTAACTCATTCACGGCAACCCACGTCGGGATACGCGGCTGGCTGTGAATGAGTTAAATTTGGGAGTCGTCCTCTGAAAACTACATGTCGTCCTCTGAAAACTACATGTCGTCCTCTGAAAACTACATGTCGTCCTCTGAAAACCACATGTCGTCCTCTGAAAACCACATGTCCTCTGAAAACTACATGTCGTCCTCTGAAAACCACATGTCGTCCTCTGAAAACCACATGTCGTCCTCTGAAAACTACATGTCGTCTTCTGAAAACCACATGTCGTCCTCTGAAAACCACATGTCGTCCTCTGAAAACCACATGTCCGCACCAGTTCAGAACAGTTCGACCATGCTAGTTCAAGGGTGGTGCCAGAATATTCTGGCACTAGCATGATCTATCGAGCCGGCTTTGGTAGTAGGGCAGGGCCGGCCGACCGGCTCGAGTAATGGGTTAGAGACGTCAAGCCGCTTTCAGTCTGACTGACACCACTGCTTTGACTGAACTATCATGGTCGATCCATCTCCTGTTGCAGAGACAGTGTGGGGGCTAAATGGATTAAGCCCGTGTTGAAACCACCAAGCCCCACACTATCCACCAAAGTGACTCTGGCCACAGTTTCTCTTTCATGTGGTCACGGTCTCGCATCCACTGAGTGAGGGTGAAGGCCGGGTGAAAGCGAAGGTGGACTTGAAAAAGAAAGCCGCGTGGGAACGCGAGCCTCGCTTTAAGGTCCGTTTATACAGAGCGCGAACGCGTCCAACGCGAACACGAACGCGAACGCGACTTTTGAGCAGTTTTGCCATTCAAATAGAGCACGAACCCGAACGCGGAAAACCGTCGACGGCTTTCGAGGAGGCTCGTCTTTTTCTTGCTGTGACTAAAATGCAGACATTTTTTTTTTTTACAGTTCCATAACATTGTTGACACAGGTAAAATAAAATTAATTTCAATCACATACCTGTCAGTCCGACTCTCTGTCCAATTGCTTTCCATATGTCTCTTTTTTTTCGTGATGTCTTTGTAATCTTTGTCTGCTTTGTCATACAGTACATGATTCTTCTCAGTTTCAAGAATCATGGCTTCTGTCTTGTCCATTGTCAGGTCAGGCGTACAAGTTTCTATTTGTGGAAATGATGCAAGGGAAGTACCTGCTGATTGGTTGATAGCAAAAAATCCGCGCGACCTTCTGAGAAAATTCGCTCTGGGGGCAATCAAGGCGGTCGTTCGCGCGAAGAAAAAATTGTTCGCGTACGCGTTCGCACTCTATTTGAACGGTTCCTCTACAAATGACTAAAATATTCCAGGACGAAAAACCGCGTTCGCTTTCGCGTTCGCGCTCTGTAGTATAAACGGACCTTTAGAGTCCGAAATAGCTCAGGCGGTTAAGCGTCGTAGCAGGAGAGCGAAGGGAATCGCCGGGCCGTGGGTTCGAATCCCCGTCCCGGCCCCGGTAGCGGCTGGATTCGCAATCCAGGGGAAAAAGACGGATTTGTTCAATAGCATGTCCGTTGAAAGGTCCTGGTAAATCAAAGTGGCACAGTTGGAGTGCGCCTGAGTTGATCAGTGTTCAGGTCGTACTCCATAGGCAATAGATTCCCCTGTCCCCCATAACCCGCCCGTCAGGGCCGTCCATTATCACTTCGGTGCCGTGGACGTTAAACCCCGAACTAAGCGATACGTCCGACCTCGGCGGTAGCTCGCAGTCGAGCCTAAGCATGAAAACTGAACAACAGATAAATCGGCGAAAACATTTGTTCGGCGCTCGAGCGCGCGCGCACGTGTGTGTGTGCGTGCCGTGCGCGCGCGCGTGTGTGTAGTGGTGAGTGGAAGGAAGTGGAAGATATGTGGGGTTCCTCGTTGGATTTAACACTGAGACACTACACGAAATCGATCGAGATCAGCCATAATGATCTCTCTCTCTCTCTTGATCACAGCCAGGGCTCCCTGATCAGTCATTTTTAATGCCAAGAGGGACACGAAAATGGACTGAACGAACGAACAGCTAGGGCATGTCGTCTGCAGAGGTCAGCCGCTCAGTGCCCAGTCTAGACTTTAAGGCTCAAGGTGTTAACCCCTTCATTGCCAGGGGACACAGTCAGCTTTTAAAACAGACGCCGTCAGAGACACCAAGCCGTCAAGAAAAACATGGATACAAAGTGGTGTCAACAAGAGGCGTAGATCCTCATGATGAGGATCTACATCTCTTGCAGTTGGGTGGTGTTCATTTTTTTTTTCTTGACAGTGACGAGGTTATAGGTCGGGAAAGCCTTGGGATGATGATGATGATGATGATGATGATGATGATGAAACTATATAAGTTTATCAACGATCAAAAGTTTTGACAGAAACAAATCGTCATTTTATAAACTTGCCGTTGCTAACATCTACAACATAAAATAGGTTTAAAAAAATTAAAAAAATAAAAATAATAATAATAATAATAATAATAATAATAACAATAAAGGCACACACATTATTTCATGCAACAATAATGTTAAAAAAAAATAATAACAATAAAATTAGGGAAAAGATAGATGGCTGTTTTCCTCAACTCCTTTAATGCTGACAAAACTTTAGTCAACAACTGAGTTTAACCCTTTTAGCCCCAAGGTCCCATTTCTCAAATTTGGGAGGTGTTGCCTAACGACTGCGTACCAGCTGTAGGAGATGGATTGATCACACGGAGACTTGATCATGATAATTCAAGGGTAGCGCCAGATGAGCTTGGCGCCTGAAGGCGCCAAGCTCATCTGGCACTACCCTTGAATGATCATGGTCAATCCATCTCCTGCTGTAGGGACTCGGGGATAAATGGGTTTAAGGTCGGTTAAGCCTAGGGAGGAAAAAGATGGATGTTTTTCCCTACTTCTTCAATGCTGACTAAACAAAGTTTTAGTCAACAAGTTTAAACAGGATTCGACAATGTCCTCTGCGAAACAATAAAATGTGCTGGTATGTGATGTCTGGGCCTTACGCCTTCAAGCGGCAATGTCCAAAATCAAAGAGCATCACTCCTAGGTAATGTTGACCTGAACGCTAAAAATAGACCATGCGAGAGAGTACGAGCAACAAACAATCCTGAAAGTTTTCACGTTTTCACGAACTGAAAAACTGAGTCGCTAAAAAAAGATTCAAAGAGATAAGAATGAAAAGCGGAAAGACAAAAGGAGCGACAAAAAATTAACCCGAAACACTACACGTGACGGACGTGCGAAACACAAAACTCTTAAAAGTAGCCATACAAAAATAAATGAGTCCTTTTATAACGAAAAAGAATGATCTGCCCCGTGCAGGCGAAAAAGCAGTGAGTTCGTTTATGTGAGAAGCGCGATTTTCATTGTAAAACAATGAAAACTTTGCTTTTCGCAAAAACAGACTTACTGACTACTGCCTTCAGAGAGTAGAGATGTCTCTCCATGTGCCTTGAATTATGTTCAACTGAAGCCTCAGAAGCCGTCTCGGTACAGCGCACCTAAAAGAGATCAGTACAAATATTGACTCTGAAATTTTCCAACGGGTTGACATCCTCTACACTGACACCTGCCAATATGAAAATTATATAATATGACATGCTCCGCCACCTGTGAGTGTCAATTCGGTTTACTGTCCTGTCATTGGATTGTTTTCATTGCCGGGATCCGCTGCGGGGTCATGTCATTTTTCAAACATCCTACATAACTCTGTTGACCAATGCCATAAGCGGGCCCGTTTGGCTAACACGTTCAAATTTGATTGTGACGTTAACCCTATTAGCCCCAAGGTCCCATTTCTCAAATTTTAGAGGTGTTGCCCAACGACTATGTACCAGTTGTAGGAGATGGATTGATGATAATTCAAGGGTAGTGCCAGATGAGCTTGGCGCCTGAAGGCCTGGCACTGCCCTTGAATCATCAGGGTCAATCCATCTCCTGCTGCATGGTCCTGGGGCTAAAAGGGTTAAACAACTTTGGGCAGCGCTGTGGGACATGGGCCGACCATGACAGTTCAATGGTAGTGCCAGATGCTCTTGGTACCTTCTCAGGGTGGTGGGTTCAGCCCTTCCTTGCCAATGGATACACTAAAATGTTAGACACACACAATCTGCGTGCATTGATAGAGTCAATGCTGTCTCCGCGTTATTTGGGCGACAGTAGCTCTTTGCCAGGATAACTCGAGCTTAACCCATTATAAACTTGAGGTCGACTTTATTTTTTTATATGCCTATTGTCCTATGAAAATGACATTACAGATTGGGAGACAGATAAACCATTTTAGTTCAAGGGTGGTGCCAGAGTAGCTTGGCGCCTCAGGCGCCAAGCTATTCTGGCACCACCCTTGAACTGTCATAGTCAAATTTATTTCAAGCAATGGGCGTATCAGGATGAACGGGTTAATTGAAAGCCACAGAGCCCCCCAGGCGTTCAAGGAACATGGGCATGAAGTGGTTTCAGTATGAGGCATAGATTTTCATGAGCCCCCGCAACTGCGGGGGTTCATGAAGATCTATGTCTCTTGTGGTTGGACCGTGTTTATCGGTTTTTGTCTCGGGGGTGAACGGTTTATATCTATGAAAACCTGCCGCGCCTGATCAACGGGACCGCTGTTCACTACAAGGGCCAGTTCATTGGGATCTGTGTGTCTTGCAGATGTGGTGTGTTCGCTGATAGTGTAGCCACTGTCCGCGTTTCACTACGTAACGGTAGTCAAAAACAACGTGTCACAAGTGTCGGGAAACAGAGAATTTTGTTTTCATTCTCTGGTCAAGTAGTTATGAGTGTGTTGTATAAACCACACGGTATTGTGACTTGGATCTGCCAAAAACACCATGTACCCCAAGTAGCAAAAAGTCTTCGGGTTCACGTCGGCCGCAATGGGCCCGAGAACCTTTGCTCACTAGGTAGCTGATTGAAGTTGGTTCAGTCAATCCTAGTTCACGACACTGCCAGACTAAATGCTGGGTTTCCAAATTTATTATAAATGGACTTGAATTTTGAAGTGAAAATATCATTTAAAACAGACACACAAACAAACAAACAAACCGTCACCGCCAACAACAACAACTATCCCGTTCGTGGGACACGCCGTTATGTTCAGATGAAAAAGGAGACTGCCAGTCCGACGTAAATGCAGGCTATGGAAATCCCAACAAAGAAAGAAACAAGCTTAGAAAGCAATCAGTCCTCTTGGTAAGTGTACTATTCTACCAGCGCTAGCTACCTGGTTTGTGAGTACGCTTACAAAGGTTCGTTCGTTCGTTTACTCCATTTTTATGTCCCACTGGCACAAAGTGATCGGGGACTTTCTTACAAAGGATCAGTACCACACAATTTATTACACCTGTATGAAGGTCACCGTAGGTTGGAAATTCTGACTGGTTTACGGAACTGGATTGTGCAGCTCGGCTTTGGGGCTAACTACATAGCGATCACTGCTTAACAGGATTGAGTCGCCAGTCGGACTCCATGGGTTGCCAGATAAACGTGGTATGGCGTCTACGACTACAGGGGGTGTCACACAGTGTTACGTAACAATATCGCCCTTCACAAATATACATAAACTCTTGAAACTGTTTGCCTATACCCTAATTCACTGCTTCTCCTGGCTTAGCATCGACTGACACTTGAAAAGCGGTCCGACACAGGTCCGTACCCATTCTCAGAACAACCATCTGCACTAAAGAGGCATAGATTCTCATGAGCCCCTGCAGTTGAAGGGGCTCACGAGACTTTGTGCCTCTTGCTGGTTGATGAGTGTTCCCATCTACCACCTCAGACTGCGAAAGTATTTGTGTTTTCGTGTGTATAAACGTGGCAGTGTTGATGTAATTGTGACCGCTATCTGGCTGAATGATTATTTTGTTATATAGATGTATAGGAATCACGCCGAGAGGTAACGCTTCTACAGCCGAAAAGCTACGTCATTGTGACTATTGACACTTTGCCGAAGACGTCGACAGCGTTTGGCTATTGACACGCCAGCGTGGAGACAAACAAACCACATACACACACACGGTGTCAGGTCCACACGGAGACTTAGCTAGGGGGCCGTGAATTTGTAACTCCTCAAGCTGTGGGTTACGGAAAAATGTTTGCTGCTGGTTTTACAACAGTTTGCTCACGTGACACAATGTTCGCTGACGCTGGGGGTATGAAGTTTCTCGCTAGGGCTTAGTTAAGTTTTCCGCAAAGGTTGACATTTTACAACAGTGGGTTCCCAACCTCGGCATCGACCCAATCTCGGCCAAAGTGACATATACTGCTCACAAATAGTAAGGTATATTATTATTTCAGCTTGAATTACTGAAAGTCCTCAGGATCGGTATAATCACGGGTATATCAGTGATTAGCCATCCCATTGGCCTACAATTTCACAAAATTGGTGTGACATATAGTGCTCACAAATAGTTAAGGATATACTACTTTTAGCTTGAATTATAAAATGGCCGAAAAAGTTTAAACATTAATCAGACCAAAAAGGTGACTGCACTTTGTAGATTTAAGGTGTTTTCCGACATTTTAATAATTCAAGCTGAAATTATGACGTCCCTTACTTTTTGTGAGCACTATATGTCACACCAATGTTGTGAAATTGCAGGCCAGTGGGGTGGCTACTCACTGACATAACCATTATTATACAGATTCTGGGACCCATCATGAGGCACAGCTACAGGCGTGGATCTTGCCTGGCCGGGGGGACTGCGGGGGGTGGGGGACGCGGGGCAAAGAATGGTGAGGTTTTGAGACAGCATCTGTCTTTTAACCCAATTACCCCCGTGTCCCTACAGCAGTAGATTGATTGACCATGATAATTTAAGGGTGGTGCCAGATTAGCTTGGCGCCTGAAGGCGCCAAGCTAATCTGGCACTACCCTTAAATTATCATGGTCAATCCATCTCCTGCAACTGGTAGATAGTCATTAGGCAACGCCTCCAAAATTTGAGAAATGGGACCTTGGAGCTAAAAGGGTTAAGACCTTTTCTTTCTAGTAAAGTAAGACGGCTGTCAAAACGGGCTGTACTGTATTACCCACGTCAGGTCACTGCGTTCAGTTTCATTGAAATCACCCCCATCTCTGCCACTGCCCGTACATTTTTGTTTCTGAAATCTTTGCCCTTCACTGAACGACCAAAAGCCCACACAACCGTCCAGTGAACATGGGAACAAACTGGTCTCAGCAAGAGGCATAGATCGGCCTCATGAGGATCCGTGCGGCCTCGAGTCTTGTTGATGGAGCGTGTTCACTTTTTCTCGACAGTAAAAGGGTTATTTGAACTTAATATTGTGCACAGGAGCAGGGGAAGCACTTACGTGCTCCAGATTCTGCAATTGTTTTACAGAGATATCCCCATCCTGTCGCCAGTCCGTCTGTGTGTGAAGCAAGTCACGTGTACCGGCACGGGACGCAAACTGCCGCAGACACTGGTTTCCAAGAAAGAGCAGGGGAAAGACCACGAAAGGCTAAACTGTAATAGCCAATCATTAACGTGCACCTCTTATGCCACGGTGGCCAGTCAAATGGCCTAAATCTTGATGATTTAACAGCGAAAAAAAAAAAGGTACTAATTCGAAATGTGAGGCGGTTAAGCGTCGGAGCGAAAGAGAGCGAAGGGAATCCAGGGCCGAAAAAAAAGGGCGGTTGATTGTACATTGCTTAACGTCCCGACAGCAACAAGACTTTCTCAGGACGTGCCTGCACTGCTTGTGAAAACAAAAATACTAAACAGAATATTGAATTATGTCGCCAGCCGGTCTAATACGCTAAATAAACCTAAAGGCCCCGCTACACGAGCCCGGTTTTGAGGCCGATTCCCGATCAGTTTTCGAATCGGTAGGTGATCGGGCCGGACTAAAAAACGTGTGCACTGCCACACCGCATTTCCCGACTTGTTCAGCCGACCGGTTTGAACCGAAGATCAAAGTCGTACCTGTTCTGCAAAATGACTGCTAGTTTTGACAGTGATAATGATGTGCTTGCGTTATCAGCAGTTTTGCATCATATTCGGGAACTTACTTACTTACTTATGCCTGTCACCTCTACCCGGGTATAGGCCGTCGACGAGAGACCTCCAGCAACTCCTGTCCTGTGCTTTTCCTTCGATTCTACTCCAGGTGGTTCCCAGTCTCTTGATGTCTGCTTGGAGGTCTCGACGCCAGGAGTTTCTCGGCCTACCTCTTTTCCTCTTTCCCTGTGGGTTCCATGACAATGCCTGCCTAGTGATACTGGAAGCTGGCTTTCTCAGACTGTGACCGATCCATCCCCATCTTCTTCGCCCAATTTCATTCTCTGCTGTTATCTGCTCTGTTCTCTCCCAGAGTCTGACGTTGCTGATCTTCTCTGGCCAGTGGATTTTCAAAATTCTTCTAAGGCAACTGTTCATGAAGGTCTGTACTCTGTTGACTGTGGTTTTTGTCAATCTCCATATTCGGGAAGAGGCGTGCGAAACATCAGCGGCAACGGCGGTGGTACTGATCACAACAGGCGTGTTCGGTCATTTGCAAACTGTGAAACGACGTGCTTTGCGAGACGCGCTCTGATTGCTTCAAGCTTACAACTTACGAATCGGATCGGGAAAATAGAGCAGGTTCTAGACACCCGATTCCCAGCCGATTGGGACCGGATCGAATAACTGACGTCATCCGATCGCAATCGGATCGGAATCGGCTTCAAAATCGGGGCACAACCGGCTCGTGTGGCGGGGCCTTAAGACCATTTAGCAACACACATCCAATATCAAGAGCTACAGGCAGCGCAGACAGTAGGGAGAGTTTTAAAAAAAGGAAAATACAGGTGAATGGACCAAAGGTAGACAGAAACACATGCCCCAGAACAGAGGGGAAAACCCACCCTGTGGGACTGACCAGGATGACCCTGGGAACTAAAACGTAGTTAACCCCACCCAAGTCCCCCAGGGCAGACCCGGGTGGGGGGAAAAAGGGGGGGGGGGCTTGTTCAATAGCATGTCCGTTAAAATGTCCTGGTAAATCGAATTGGCACAGTTCCAGTGCGCCTGAACTGATCAGTGTTCAGGTAGTACGCCACAGGCAACAGATTTGCCTTAGTGTCCCCCATAACCTGCCGGTCAGAGCCGTCCACTATCACTCCTGTGCCGTGGATATTTAAACCCCGAACTCAATGTTGCTGGGAGGTCTGAACACGGATGTATATGAACGCGTCTTGCCAATTGTTTTCCGCAAGAGGCATAGATTCTCATGAGCCCCTGCGAATGCAGGGGCTCATGAGAATCTATGCCTCTTGCCGACGGAACGCGCTGGCCGAGGGACTGTGAAGAGCGGTCATCCTGCCGCGCTTTTTCTCGTGTGACTGAGTGGGAGCTGCCGCGACAGGAAACCCACGCAATCAAACGGCCCACGTGCAACGGCTCTGCGTTGGAATTGCATGGCCGGCTGTAGTTCTCAAGTTCTCACCGACCCCACGGCGCGGGGCCCGATACACGGAAATGCGACGAGAGCACTACTAAACGGAAATTACGCGAATTAACTGGGGTTAAGTAAATGTGTGTGACAATTCATCTGCATTTATCAGGCTGGGGTGTACTAGTACAGTCAGTATCATTAGACTAAAACCGCAATGAGACAGGGCCGGGCGTAAAGTTCAGGTTCAACTGTAGCATCACTACCGCGGTACCTGGCGGTTTTTTTTTTTCACAGCATAAATGGCTCAGGTTTCAAAATAGCTTCCTGACGTACACATCAGAGCCTGTTTTGAGCGACCATCCTTGTAAGAGATCACCTGTCATGAAAGACCGTCATTCAGGTGGCTAAATCCACAGCCACAGCTAAAGCCAGATGGTCTTTAATGACAGGTGACACCTTTCCCCCTTCACGGCTGACTTCTCTTGAAGACCATTTTTCCTTCCGAAAAAAAGTGTTTCCTCAAAACAGGCGTTAGTGTATGTACTTCATCGCGATGACTAGGGCGTGGTACATCTCCAAAAGCCCGACAAGACTGACACCAAATGTTTTCAGTTTTTCTTTTTCTTGAGTATGGATTCAGCCGGTGTACACATTGTGTGTTTTGCCGCGCAACATCCCAACAGCAGCAAGATTTACGTTGTTTTTCTAAGCCTCTTTTTCAGAAGTTAGCCGGCACAAACCCAAGCTAAGTGACTCGGACTCGGCACTGATGCGGAACCGCGATCTGAGAAACGGCCCGGCTGATTCGAACAGCTTCAGAACTAGCAAGCAAGCAAGGGGCGTAATCAATGCCGAGCCGCGCGGTTATCCCTTTCCACCCATTGCTTAAAATAAATTTGACTGATAATTCAATGATTGATTGATTGAACATTGCTTAACGTCCCGACAGCAACAAGACTTTCTCAGGACGTGCCTGCACTGCTTGTGAAGAAAAAAAAAAACTAAACAGAACATTGAATGTAATAATGTCGCCAGCCGGTCCAATACGTTAAATAAACCTACGACAAGGGGCCGAAATAAAGCTAAGACCATTTAGCAACACACATCCAATGTCAAGAGCTACAGGCAGTGCAGACAGTAGGGAGAGTTTAAAAAAGGAAAACTGATAAAGGTGAATGGACCAAGGGTAGACAGAAAAATATGCCCCAGAATAGAGGGGAAAACCCACCCTGTGGGGCTGACCAGGGTGACCCTGGGAACTAAAAAGTAGGTAACCCCACCCAAGTCCCCCAGGGCAGACCCGGGTGGGGGGACTCATAATTCAAGGGTGGTGCCAGAATAGCTTGGCGCCTTAGGCGCCAAGCTATTCTGGCACCGCCCTTGAACTAAAACAGTTGATCTATCTCAGTCCTAATCTGTAATGCGGCCTATATAGTACAGTAAGCAAATGTTACAAACTCAGCCTCAGGGTGTAATGGGTTAAAGGCCCACTACCGCCGTAACTGTTCAAAGATACACTTCTGTAACAGATGGTTGCGAAACGCTACACACAGGTCAAGCTATGGTTCATTTAAACACAAGACAATCCGGTTCAGCACACGTCGTCTTGATATCAAGTAACCTGACAATGACTCTACTCTGTTCTATAAATACAACGCTTTCAGTACGAGAAGCAGCTAAAAATAGACTGACACGCTAACGACAGCGCAGAATAAATAAGTGCGATTACGCGTATGCTTTTGCTGCGTGTCCCAACTGCTGTTCAAAGTTGATTAGGTGTGTCGACAAGACATAACATACACAATTGTGCTGAAATGTGTCTTCAAATTCACGCTTCATGGTACATGTACTTTTAAGTCACACCCACAAACCGGCATGTTTACAATCTCCTGAACTTCACGACAGTGTGAGTCACCACAAGAACAGACGGAAACGTTAACAAGTACCCAACAAACCCATTGTTAAGGTCACATCCACGTGCAGAAACCCGTAAACAACGTCTAGCGTATATCTTAGGTTTCACCAGAAAACAATAAACACACAGCTGCAAACTCTTGCAACCATCACTGATACCGCATCCCCGTGATTTTGAGCACGATTGCAAAAGGTCCTCGGGCAGACATCGGCGCTCACTGGTACATTCCGGCCAGAGGCGTAGATCGTCATTAGGGATGATTTTTTTCGTATCTCCGCGGCGTTTCGTCTCGAGTGATCACCTGGCATTCTGTGTTCAATGGCTCTATGCTACTTCCTCTGGCCAGGAAAGCCGCCATGGCCTTAGCCGCCTTAAACCCAAATAACTAACTGGCCAGGAAAGCCGCCCTTCTGCAGTCGCACCGCCGTGTGATGGCCTTAGTTGCCTGCTCGGCGTTAAACCCAAATAACTAACTAATTCTGCAGTCGCTGTTATTAACCTTTCCCATCCTGATACACTTTTGCATGAAGAAAATTTGTCTATGACAGTTCAAGGGTGGTGCCAGAATAGCTCTGCGCCAAGAGGCGCCAAGCTGCTATTCTGGCACCACGCAAATGGTTGATCTATCTCCAAATGATTGACCTATCTCTGGTTAATCTGTACTGCAACTGACCTTCCGCACAGGACATTGGGCAAATCTGAAAACTTTCAGCCTCACGAGATGTAATGGGTTAAGACTGTGCCCTGAACTGTTCTTCAGGAACACAACTGAATTGCGCAAGACTGAGAAAGTGGACGGATCCGGTTCAGTCAGTCAGAACTTGAAGAGTACTTAATTTTTATTGGCCGCACGCCGGTAAAGTCACAAAGCTTTTTGAGAAACGCTCCATTTTCTACTGAAATGCCGGAAGACTGAGGCAGGATGATCTGCTGTAACCTCAAAAGGTCACGAGTCACACAGCCAGACGGGCCCGTGACACGAAGAGGAGAACAGATTCCCGATTGTATGCCGAAAACTGAACGCAAAACCGGCCGTCTGAGAAAAAGAAACGACGTCAATTCTAACGAGATGACGATATAACGATAATACAAGCAAGAGGTATAGATTCTCATGAGCCCCTGCGGATGCAGGGGCTCATGAGAATCTATGCCTCTTGCAGATGGTAATGTTCTGAGGAACTGAACCCGACCATGGTCTCCTGATTAACCTTTATCAGTCCGATTTATGGGACATCAACTACCAGTTACTGAGCACGGAAAGCCCCACACAAAGGGTGGGCTATCCCTGCAAGCAAAAGGTGTTCGGGCAATCGTCCGCGCGGGACAACAGCCGTGCCATGCCAGTGAAGAGGAACTTCCGGTTGACGTCAGCCAGGAGGACCATTTGCACACAAGGGTGGGGTGGATTGAAGGTTATCTAACTAACAGGCAGACCAAAGCTTATATTGGCGTGGCTGGTACGAACAACTGAGGTCAACCGCGGTGCGATTTTTATTGTCTTGCTGAGAACCGACGCTAATATGTGAGAGACACAGATCCTCATGGACCTCTGTATCTACGGGGATTCATGAGGATCTGTGCCTCTTGCTGGCGGCTACACTTTAGTCCGCGTTCTCGGGCAGCTGGCGACCGCCGGTCGTGTGACTAACTGTAGTCAAGTCGGCGGGTCGAATCTCCGGGCTTTGGAGGGCGCCGCCGATACCTTCATACAGCAATCGCAATCTTTATCAATTTCACAATTCACACTGAGGAAAACATTCACCGGTGCCAGCAAGAGGAATAGATCCTCATGTGCCCCCGCAACTGCGGGGGCTCATGAGGATCTAATCCTCTTGCATATGTGGACAGCGTTTTGTCCTGAGTTTCGATAAAGGGTGAAGTCACACTGCGTCACAAATCAAGTGACCAGGGACCGCGTTCGGACGTCAGTTTGCCAGATAGTCGCTAATTACAGGCTCAGGCGTACACGACCTTCGGCAGTAAAAAGTCGGCGACAATCACGGTGATGGGGGAGCAATGAGGCGCAGAACTTTGTGACTCGTCTCTTCAGCTGATAACCCATTACATTCTGAGGCTGACTGATTTTGTTAAATTTGCGTCTTGTCCTAAGAAGGTTACATTACAGATTGGGACACAGATCAATCATTTTAGTCCAAGGGTGGTGCCTGAATAGCTTGGCGAATCTGGCGCCCAGCTTTTCTGGCATCAACCTTGAACTATAATAGTTAAATTAATTTCAAGTGCGAGTGTATCAGGATGAAAAGGGTTGATTATCGTGAGGGTGGACGATGCGAGAATGCAGGGGTCAGTGGAGGGTTGTGGCAGCGAGGAGGTGGCGGTGGAGGATATGTAGTTTGGATTGAGCTGCTTGATGTGATATTTGTTTTATTTATATAATATTTTATCATAATGTTTATTACTAACCCGTTCACTCTCCTTCTTTTACGCTCCTGCGAGATCAGTTGTAACAAGAACATACTTCTGGGAACAATAATATGATAAATAATAATAATGCCAATTTATATAGAGCCTAATCACCATGGGTGCTCCAGGCGCTTTACATGTTACACTATGCGCGGCGTTAAACCCAAATAACTAACTACATATTACACTAAAAAAAAGTAAAATATACTAAGACATAAATTAAATAGAAAACAAAATGACAAAAATTACAACTAAAAAATAATAAAAATAATAATATTTACGGTATTTATAATGCGCTTATCTTATAATAATTATAACTCTAAGCGCGCACTCACAACTCGCGCACGCATGCGCACGCTTTAGACAACGACTCACGTACCACAAATAGTGAAATACATTACGACAGTCTGCTTAGGGTGGGGAATGTGGTGTTATAGTGCTAGAACTGTTGAAAGAGGTGAGTTTTGAGGGCGGACTGGAGGAGAGAGAGAGAGTTTCTGACGAAGAGAGAGTGGGGGATTTGTAGCAGAGAGACAGAATCTTGTATTGGATGCGTTGGGGGATGGGAAGCCACCGAAGGAGTTTGAGCAGGGGAGTGATGTGGTCGGATTTTTTCTTTCTGAGGACGAGGCGGGCAGCATCGTTCTGGACGCGCTGGAGAGTGAAAGTGGTGGAGTGAGGGAGGCCGGAAAGGAGAGAGTTGCAGTAGTCGATGCGAGATAGGATGAGAGAGACAGCGAGTTTGGTGGCAGCTTCGGTAGTGAGGTATTTTCTGATCTGACTGATGCGGCGGAGGTGGAAGTAGCATGCCTGGGCCGTGGCGGAGACGAAGCTGGTCATGGAAAGAGAGGAATCGAGGATAACGCCGAGATTTTTGGCAGAGTCAGAGAGGGAGATGGGGGTGCTGTCGAGTTGAAGGTGGAGGGAAGGAGGGAGCTGGGAAAGTTTCTGGCGAGTGCCTACCAGCATGGCTCCGTTTTGTCGTCATTCAGTTTAAGCTTGTTTGCTGTCATCTACGTCTTCGTAGCAGTCAGCCGTACGAGTCAGTAGTGACTGAGTGTTGTCAAGTTTGTCTTTGTCTAGTAGTTGTGAGTCGTCAGCGTAGAGGTGGAGGTGTATGTGGTGAGACTGGATGATGTTGGACAGGGGAGAGGTGTAGAGTGTGAAAAGGACCGGGCCCAGGACGGACCCCTGTGGAACTCCGCAGGAGAGCGTGACTGGGTTGGACGATTGATTGATTGATTGTACATTGCTTAACGTCCCGACAGCAACAAGGCTTTCTCAGGACGTGCCTGCACTGCTTGTGAAAAAAAAACTAAACAGAAAATTGAATGTATGTCGCCAGCCGGTCAAATATGTTAAATAAACCTACATGGGGCCTAAATAAAGCTAAGACCATTTAGCAACACAAATCCAATATCAAGAGCTACAGGCAGTGCAGACAGTAGGGAGAGTTTTAAAAAGGCAAATACAGGTGAATGGACAAAGGGTAGACAGAAACACATGCCCCCAGAATAGAGAGAAAAACCCACCCTGTGGGGCTGACCAGGGTGACCCTGGGAACTAAAAAATACCTAACCCCACCCAAGTCCCCCAGGGCAGACCCGGGTGGGGTGGGTTGGACGAGACGTCGTCGATGGTGACGGACTGCTGTCTGTCGGAGAGGTAGGAGAGAAACCAGGAGTGAGCAGAGTCAGTGATGCCAAAGGAGTGGTGAAGGCGGTGGGGTTGGATAGAGTGGTCTATAGTGTCGAAGGCGGCAGAGAGGTCGAGTAGCGTAAGAAGGGAGATGTTGCCCGAGTCGGTGGAGCGAAGCAGGTCGTTTAAGATATGTAGATGGGCTGTTTCAGTGCTGTGATGTTTGCGATAGGTATACTGGAAGGGACTGAGGAGGTTGTTGTCGGCGAGGTGGAGGTTGAGCTGGTTGAGAACGACCTTCTCAAGAAGCTTGGACAGGAAAGAGAGATTGGAGACTGGGCGATAGTTTTTTGAGTTCGTTTGGGTCGAGGTTGTGTTTTTGAGGAGAGGACGGACGATGGCGGACTTGAAAATATCAGGGACGGAGCCGTTCTCTAGAGATGTGTTGATGATGTCGGTAATGAAGGGCAGAAGTTTTGGAAGGCCGTCCCGGTAGAGAGAAGCTGGGAGAGGGTCTAGTTCGCAGGTTTTGAAAGGCATGGACTTTATGGTCTTGAGGACTTCGTCCTGAGAGACGGGCCGGAAGGACGAGAGGGGGATGCCGGAAAAGGGGTGTCGGGAGGGCAAGGCGGAGAAGGCAGTGTCGAGTGTGTTGCTCAGAGTTTGGATTTTGTCGGAAAAATAGGTGGAAAAAGCGGACGGGAGTTCTTCTTTGCTGTGTGTGTTGGGGAGAGGAGAGTCTTTAGAAATGCCTAGGAGTGTGTTCATGGTAGCGTAGAGGGTTTTGGAAGAAGTGGATTCCAGGATTTTGTTTTGAAGGTGTTTACGTTTGGAGTCGGAGATCATTCTGCAGACTTTGGATCTAGTTGTTTGGAAGATCTGTCTGTGAACGGTGAGGTCAGATGAGCGCCAGCGGCGATCCGCTTGTCGGCGATCGCGCTTGGCCTCAGCTATGTCGTCAGTGAGCCAAGGGGAGGGGGGTCGGTTGGGTATGGAGCAGGTGGTGACAGGGGCATGGGTGTCTAGAAGTTTTCGAAGAGAGGAGTCGAAATGGGATGCAAGATCGGGAGAGGAGGCGGGGTCCAAGAGAAGGTCGACAGCTTCATCGAAGAAGCTCTCAAAACAACCTAATGCTAGACACACAAACGCACACGCACATGGTAGTAATACAATAATATGCTGAATCTTTATGACGTGCTCTCTCTCTTCCTCTCAGCCCCCCTCCCCCCTCCCTAACCCCCCCTCCCCCCCCCCCCTTCTGTCGTCTCTGCTTTTACCGTTGTAAAATAAAGGTTCATTGTTCTCTCTCTCTCTCTCTCTCTCTCTCTCTCTCTCTCTCTCTCTCTCTCTCTCTCTCTCGCACACTCTCCACTCCCTCCCCCCACACACACCCCCCCCCCCCCCCTCACTTTCAAGTCTCATTTTCCATCAGTACTGAAATGAAATATTTAAGTAAATTATAGTCTAGGACGGCAGTTTGGAAGACAGGCAGGTAAGGACCTGACCCAGTGCGCAAGGGCCATCGAGCCGACATCCGCCGCCGTTGGTCCGCGCACGTCCGTGCCCGATGGCCTTTTGCGCACTGTGGACGCACTACCCCCAAGTCAAGACATGTATCATCACCCTTGCATTCTCAGTGGCACAGCAGTAGGTAAAGCGAGCGATCGACACTATCGTACTCGCGCGGAGTGGACAATAGCAGCGTTCACAATATTCGTGTCCCAGTGTCATACGCCGTATGTCCGCGTGGTCAATAAATCATCACGCACCACTCCCGACAGCCAGAGCCAGTCACGCTCGGTCACGTACCACAACAATAAGGAAAGCGATCGACAATAAGTGGCCCCCCATATTTATTTACCATGTAGTGGTTAGTCTCTACTCCAGTGACACCCATCTGCAAGAGCCGTAGATTCTCACGCGCCTCTGCGACAGCAGGGCCTCACGAGAATCTCTGTCTCTTGCCTGTATTGAATCAGGCTCTTCAGCCATCCTCAAGTTGCGGTAAAGTTAAGATTTCCTAACTGCGCCACAGTTAGCTCAGGTGCTTTCAACCTGTCTCCTGATGCCTGAAGAAAAGATGCGGTTTCATACGTAATCCACAGCAAATAAAAAGACAGACACTGAACCATGCGTGTAAATACAATAAAATAACCAAAGAAGGAAATACGTTTTGATACAACAATGACAAAAAAGGTTTACTATTTTTTTTTATAGGAAATAAGTGTCAATGTGTTAGAAGCATGGTTAACCCATCCCTTCAGTCACTGCCGAGAAAAAGAGAACACGATCCATCAGCAAGAGACATAGATCCTCATGAGCCCCCGCGACTGCGGGGGCTCATGAGGATCTATGCCTCTTGCTGGGACCAATTTGTATCCATGTTTCTGATGTGGCTTCTTGGTCGTTGAATGAATCAAGATTTTAGAAACGAAAATGTACGTACATTGGCAGGCAAGAGGTCATTTTAATGGGTTACACTGACCCTGTCAACACACTGTCACGTCATGGATTATTATTTAGTATTTAAGGTTTCATTTTCTTTTTCTAAAAAAAAAAAAAAAAAAAAAAAACTCACGCACAAGGTACGAGATCAAATGAGTTTGTACCAGGTGCGCGTGGCTTGGCTCGACGAAAGCGTAGCACACTGTACGTATTGCACGAAGAAGCAAATGTCTGGCGCCTTTGGCTCAGTAATGCTCACCTTTCTCAGGAATCTCTGCAGTCTCTGAAGCGGCTGTACATTCAGACTCAGGCTGGGACGCCGCGCCAGGGACGACATGATTAATGACAGTCAAACACGTCACGTGCTCTCGCTCAGCATACTGGCAAATGAAGTCTTCGCAGTAATAACTTCACCAGAATAATGGCCACCCCGAGTCCGAATTATTCCACGATGCGACGTAAAGTATTTGAATTGATACACACTAAGAGTTTGTTGTCTCAAGTGTTCCCAGGAATTACATCATAATGTGACGTGTCCACACTGATGACGCCAGCTGCCAAGTGTACAGACTTATGACATCAGAAAGTGGAGTGTTCCTGCTATTCCATCAGAAAAAAATGACGTGTTTCTGCTTTTAAGTAGGAAAATGAAGAGTTGACGTTATGCATCTGAAAATGAAGTGTCTACATTGTAACATCGGAAACTCAGGCGCCCATTCGAACACATCGAAAATACAAATCATTAAACTGTTCACTGCCGAGAGAAAAATACAAGTAAACACCACCCATCTGCAAGAGGTATAGATCCTCATGAGCCCCCGCTGTAGCCTCTTGCTGAAATCACTTTCAGGTATCCATGTTTGTTTGACGGTTTGCGGTTGAATTTTCAATGACTTCCAATCTGCGTCAGCCGACAGTCATGAAGGGGTCAATTAACCCCTTTTCTTTAATAATATTATTTCTCTTTAGTTTCTGTCGAACTCTTTCCTGTAACCCCTTCCCTGCCAGTGATCACAAATCTCGCGTCTGAAACGACTGCACAATTGGCGTGAACATCACAGATGTACATGGGACAAGAATATGCATAAAGAACAACAGGACTAACAAGAGACATAAACCCTCATGAGCCCCCGCGTTTGCGGGGGCTCATGGGGATTTATGTCTCTTGCAGATGGGCAGCGTTCGCCTCGCCCCGGCATTTAACGGGTCGACACCTCAAACGCGTGTGCTGTTCACGGGAATGGCCACAAGAGTTTTATCTTGTTGCGTTTCTTTCTCTCTTGACAGAGAGATTTTGTTGTACTTGTTTCACAACTGATTCGGAACATATAGGGAAAGGCCACAAAACTGGTTTCAACGCCTTTTTCTTTCTTTTTTTTTTTTTCTTCTCACTAGCCTCGTCTGATTTTTAATGATTTTTTTTTTTTAAATCTGTGTAGCAGCTCTCCTCGCCTGGAGAAACTAGTTAGGTCAGATGGCGCAGTATGTTTACTCTGTGTCAACACGTGCAATGTTACGTCAATGAAACATCATAAACTCTTGACAACACAGGCACCGGAATTCTGCACGTAAACGTTGCCATGGCCACGATGCGTGAAACACGAGTCTTGATGACCGTAGTGACGTCAGCAGCAGGCGGGCTGTTTGGCAAGGCCTGCGGGTCAGCGTCGCGTCAGCATCCACAGACCGCCGTAAAGGTGTCAACAGCAACACAGTCTCCAAAGTCCAGCTGCGTTGACTCTCTCGGGTCTAACATGCCTCTCCTGGCATATGAACCACCATAGTTCAAGGGTAGTGCCAGATTAGCTTGGCGCCTAATCTGGCACTGCCCTTAAATTACCATTGTCCATCTGCACCTTAAACATAGCTGTACACAACACTAACCAAAATCAAGACTAAAAGAGTTGAAACTTTAGCACGCCGTCAAATCAAAACTGTCGTCGAAATGACGCAGAATATCTCAGTCCTAACAGCAGCCACCCGAAGCTTTCGAAGTCCGGCCGGTGTTACAACGTCGTCTGCACGAAGCAAAGTCTCCCGGGTCCTGGGGGGTTAACAAATATCAATACCGGCCGAAATTTGCAACGCCTGGCCAGTGTTTCAGCGTCAACACGCCGTCAACAGCAACAAAAGTCTGCTAAGTCCGATCGCAGTGTTGAAGTCGCGTCAATGTTGACCACAATACCACAGGTCTTGTGTGAGGACGTCAGCGTGCACCTGACAAGAATGTGTTGACCGTCAAACAGAACGTGTCTCAGGGCCAAGCTTAGGGCGCTAGAAAACGTAGATCTAGGCCTGTAAATGTGTCCTAAAAATTAATGTTTGGCACTCTGCGCGCTGACGCCAAGAAAATATGGATTGAGCACGATAATTCAGTCAAGAGTGGGGCCAGAATAGCTTGGCGCCTAGAGGCGCCAAGCTATTCTGGCACCACCCTTGAATTATCAAGGTCAGTCCAGATTGTGAAGCTGTCCGACATAACCCTTGAACAGTCATGGTCGATCTGTCTCCTAAGCTGTAATGTAGTCCGAAGGAAACAACTCCGAAGTTTGGGAACTGGACCATAATTAAAAGGGCCCAGAGTGAGTAACCGCTTCACTGCTATTGACGATGATGTTCGGCGGGAAGATGGGCGCATTTCCCGAATTTTGGAATTGTTACTTAACGACTTTGTACCACTTGCAGGAGGTGGATTGACCATGATAATTCAAGGGTAGTGCCAGATTAGCTTGGCGCCTGATGGCGCCAAGCTAATCTGGCACTACCCTTGAATTACCATGGTCAATCAATCTCCTGCTGTAGGTCAGTGTTGGCGCTGAAAGGGTTAAGAACGCGTCTTCCCGGCCGAACGGTATCGCCAGTAGCAGTGATGTGGTTAAACGATGCTACTTCACTGGAACAGATTTGAAAGATAGAAACAATATGAATATCACACTCAATCCTGGCGAATCTCCAGACACATACTTTGCTTGTCAACCACCCCGCGGTACCAGTGCATTTGAGAGCGCTACATCATGACTGACACACGTATACATACAGAAAGGACGGCCGGCGCTTCTAGGCTGTTTATCCAACCCTCAGAAATTTGGACCGTAAACTCCACAGGGCCGTCCAAGGAGCCTGTTTTTTTCTCGTTCAATGAAATTATACCCTGAACACACGCAGGCGCCCACCGAGCCAGCCTCCAGGTTGTTTCTCTCAGTCATTGAAATCGTACCCTGAACACACGGGCGTCAGTCCAAGGCTTGACAAGCAATAAAACGGAGTTCTTTTCTCGATCCAGCATTCCGCACAACTGCTATCGGGTCTGCCCCGCTACCCCAGTCCGTCCACTGCGGGATAAACCACCCGCCTACCTGAGTGGCCATTATAATACACCCGGCCTGGAATAGCTGGCGTGTCAACACCCTAAAACCGCAGGACGCTGTCAACGCTACCCCCAGGCGAGCAAAGAGGTCCTACGGGCCGACGTCGGCCGTGACTGACGGCGTGTAGTTATATCTTTAACAGCACCTCTCTGTTCGCTTGCTGCATGTCGCCGGTCCTCCCTGGGTGTCAAGCCAAAGCGGTACGTTCCCAAACACTTGTCATTGTGACCTGAAGTGTTGACGACAAGAATATGCTTCTCTATTTCTACTTTCGATGAGAACTTGGATAAAGTCTTGACACTGGGCAAGAGACATAGATTCTCATGGGTCCCTGCGACAGCAGGGGCTAATGAGAACCTATGTCTCTTGCAGGTGGGTCGTTCCATGTACTCACAACAGCTCGAGGATCCGTAATGTTTGCCTCTCTGTCTCGGCGCACGGACACTGAAGGTAACGTGATTTTCTCGTGCACCTGAGGCTGTCACCCCAACGCAGGCGGCACGCGCGGCTAGACTTGTCTGGACGCTTGCATAACGCTGTCCAGAGAGCAACAACTCATTGGGCCGACGTCAAGCTGTGGAAAAGAGGCTGTCGGCCCGATGCTACTCTGCCAACTGGGAACATTATATTGACGGTCCCCCCGCGCCTGCACAACGCCACAGATTGATCGGCGCGGCGATGTGGTGCAGTGCAGTTTCTTGTACTCACAGCAATGTGATTTGAAACCCTTCTGACTACCGTCCTCGGAGGAACTAAGATGGAAATTTCACCTAATTTGCTTTAGGAACATAGTCCTTTGATAATTCGAGACGTGTTTGCTTTCGCCGGATACGCGGGTTTCAGCCGCGTATCCGAACGCAGCACGTCTCGAACGTGTTCCAAGAGAATCTACGCCATTTGCAGACGACAGGATCGTCCCTTTCTGTTTCGCGTGTAACACGTGGCACATGCAGTAATAACTGGCGCAAGATCAGTGAATGCACAGCTTGCGACAATCTGCGACAGTCCCGCGCAGATCACTACTGCACTAGATGTTACACTAAGACAATAAAAACGCCAGCTGTTACGATGTACGCAACGGGGGACCGGTTGCACGAATGAGCTTAGTCTTGCGCCAGCCACTAAGCAAGGTGCTCCGCTATCGCGGAGCACCTTGCTTAGTGTCTGGCGCAGGACTAAGCTCACTCGTGCAACTGTGGCAGCTCAGCGTCCTTTTCACGGCGAAGGTTACGTTTGACACCTAAGGCGTGGGTAGAATTTTCATAGGACTAACCCACACGTCCTTGAATTTTTTAATTTGTTGAATTTCACATTTTGCATTTTCACCAAATGTGTGTAACTATGGTGACTTGGAACGGATCCCCCAAACTGTCGTGGGGATTGTTTGCCTTTGTGGCAATAAAACCATTTGACTGTTGACGTCCCTGCAATAAAACAAATGAATTCGACAGCCTAGTTTTCAAGTCTGTGCAGTTCTTCAAGTCGCAGTGACTCGATAGTTTTCACCTCTTCGCTGCTCAGTACTGACGATACTAATACTATATACCGCTGGGCGGAAAAGACCGCCCAGCGGAATCGTCATTAGACATGATGGGGTTAAACAAACAACTTGGAAAGGCTGCGTCCCGTTGACAGGCAGACTACAAGCGCTGGAAAAAACTGTACGTGTCTGGTCACAACAGGGATAGCAGAACCTTGTCACAGCGGCCACCCCACGCTGAATTTCTATCACCGCATAGTGCACCGTGCACTCTAATGTCTCAGAACCGTTCACAGTACTATTTAGAGTGTAATTGTTTAATGAACTGTGTATTATGATTCTGGACTGTCTCTGTAGTATCACTGAGTGTCTTCATAAAAGGGGCGGTTGACATTAGCAGATTTCAAATAATTATGACCCTGTTCAGTGTCACCTTGACGCTGAACGTGTTTACGTCATCTTCGATAATTCAACACCAAAAATCGTTAGCTGTCCCAGGAATATGGATGCAAAGTGGAGTTAGCAAGAGGTATAGATCCTCATGAGCCCCCGCGACTGCGGGGGCTCATGAGGATCTATACCTCTTGCAATTGGGTTGTTCAAATTTCCTCGGCACTGAAAGGCTTTGTTCCGCATGGCCAGTATTGTTTAACAACCGTACACTCGCGCGTTTGCGCTAATACAGCGTGTGTATTATTATTATTATTATTATTATTATTATTATTATTATTATTATTATTATTATTCCAACGCCAAATCGTTCCCAGTTTTTAAAATCCTTGCTCAAGGAGAACTTACAAAGAAACCAATTGCGGGACATGAGCATGAAATCGTGACAGCACGAGTGCAGTGCCTGCCTAGCTCTATTATCAGCTATGATCCATTTATCACCTGTTGCTGACGCCGAAGCGAGAGAAAAAAATCAACAAGATCTAGTCATACCAGAAAGAAAGAAAAAAACCGGCATGCGCCCATCTGTGATTTTGGATCTAACGACGTGCAACACACAAAGATTGCGTCGATCCACTCATGACACCTTCCTGGCACTCCAGTTCTCAGAACTGACTATCCGCAAAATGCACCGCACAACACAATCGCGCACATCGATCATGACTTTAGTCTCACGGCCGGCGGACAGACTGAATTACACCAGTGACACCGCCAAACCACCACTGAGTTAGCCTACCACTGACACTGAAGGAAACATACACCCGGCGGTAACTTGAATTTGGTATACCCCTAACAAGCCGGCACTTTTCATTGGCTGCGAGCGCGCACCCGTCCGTTCATTCTACGGAACAACTGAGCCGTGAAAAAATGGATGTTTGAAACAGCAGTATACTTGTCACTGTGCCTGGAGACTGACTTTAGCAGGAGCCATCAAGTCAAGGAGTAATGAATGCTGAGGTTTCCATTGTGCGTGTTGCTTCCCCCCCCCCCCCCCCCCCCCCCGCCCCCCCACACACTTTCTAAACTGAGCGGCGACAAATGTCCACGTTTAAAAGTTCGCAAGTCAGCAAAAGGTCATCGGGGCCGAGATCAGTCTTAGCGGGCCCGTGCACGTCAGTGCGCGGGCCCGCTAAGGCTGACATCGGCCCGATGATCTTTTGCTTAAGTATAAGTGGCACTGACTGACATCAAAAACTGACAGGCCGGCGAGGTTGCCGTATGAGTAGGGGGATGCCCGGCTCGCCAAAACAATACGGTTTGTCATATTGTGAGTGGAGGCGAAACATTAATCACGGGCTTTGGGCATGTTTTCGGTTCACTACACAAGGTCTAGCGGCCCATCAGTCAGAATGACAGCATTACAAACAACGCTGTCACAATCCGCAGGTTTTACATCTATTTTTACATTCAGTACAATGTTACCCTAGTCAACCCCCGACCTTGAACCTTTGCCCCCCCCCCCCCCCAGCCACGCCCCCTCCTCGTCCATGACTCTCCAATACCCCCTCCTCCCTCCAACACGGCAGAGTTACTCGACTCCACACGACAAATACGAATCCCAAGATAACCTTTCCAAACATGGATCTGAATACGAGTAAACCAAAGATTTTGAAACTAAGCCAAAATCCAGTTTCTTTAGGTGCACAATCGTGGCCCCTTTTAGGAGGCGGGGGTGGGGGTGGGGAGCTTGCCGGGGCAAAAGGTGTCGACCTCAGTAAACCGAAAGACCCCCACCCCCTCCCACCCCCTTTCCCTTTTTCTGCAACCCCCCCCCCCCCCCCAAAAAAAAAAAAATAAATAAAAAATAAAAAAAAAATAACAAACAAAAAACGCCGCATTCACGAAGTGTTCTACACGATGATTACCAAACGTGCTACTGACAACACCAACCTTTAAGAAAAAAATAAATCTTACTATGAGCAAGAGGCACAGATTTACATGAGCCCCATGCAGCAATAAATGCAGGGGCTCATGTGAATCTATGTCTCTTGCAGATGGAAGGATCCGATGGCGGACTTTGGAAGAACTTGACTACCACCGGCTATACTGAATGCTTTGTATGTTCAGCCTCGCTAGACAACTTTGACATTTCGGTCTGATTGCCCGTCCGGGCCGTGTTTGCGGATGCCCTCTGCTCCCGTTCGTCCCATCTCGTCCCGCTCAACTACAAGATAATTTGGAACACACAAAAAAACAAAACAACTGAAAGACAAAATTAAAGCTTCGTCAACAGTTTTGAGGACAACTAGCAGTCTGTGTTCACTGAACGACCAGAAGTCGCAACCCGTCCACGGAAAATCACAGTGGTCTCAGCAAGAGGCATAGATCCTCATGAGCCCCCGCAGTCGCGGGGGCTCATGAGGATCTATGCCTCTTGCAGTAAGATCGCGCTCACCTTTTCTCGGCAGAGAAAGGGTTAAGGGTCAGGGGGGTGGGGGTGGAGGGAGGTGGGTGAAAGCACAAGTACATTTATTTAACTCGCAGTTCAATTAGGACTATCGAACGCAACAAAAAAAAAAAAAAAAAAAAAGAGGAAGCTGCCAATAACTAAACTGACCAACGTGAGCATTGTGATTGTGCGCAGATTAACCAAATAAAAAAACAAACAAAACACACGGCCGAGACAGCTGTCCAATATGGATACAATTGTCTTTCCATAGCAACCATTGCTTTTTGTGTACACGTAAACAAACTGAGGCAATCAATGTCAAGAATATACCGATCATATTCAAAAATTACGCGTTTCTACAGCAACCTGTGCTATTTTGTGTACGCTTGATAGTTGTGTGCTTGTGCTGGTTTGTAAATTTGAACCTTACGGCTTTCTTTTGGCAGACCAGCACATTTTTTTTCCCCCCGTGAGTTTGCATCACATGAACAAACTCTGCTTACACTCATGTTACCATTCCATGTATGGCAATGCTCGCTAGCTTGAAAATTGTGATGTAGCCTAACCGCACCAATCGATCAACTTCTATTCTACTGCTCCCCCCCCCCCCCCCCCCCGAACACACACACCCTCTGCTTCTCCTCTTGTCGCCCCCCGCCCCTCCTCCTCCTCCCCAACCCTTCCTCCCCCCTTATCGCCCCCGGAGGTCCCCAAAAACAATCAGCGAGCGGCCACGAAAGAGGACTGATTATGTTGGCCTTTCGGCATGGAACTGACGATTGACGTCACTGTGTCCTCAGCAACACGAAAACGTGGGGATAATTTTCACCGGCTTTCCGCAACTCAAAGACAAAATGCTCCAGGCGACGCTATCAGTTGTCCTGCTGCAAAATGCACAAAATAAATAAATAAATAAAATAAAATAAATAAATAAATAAAAAACCCGTTTCTTGTCTGGTTCAAACGTAGCTTGCCGACGTCATTAGGCCTATAGTTATTACTTCAGCGATTGGCGTGGTGAATTACGTACGGCCTCTTCTCAAAATAGGTTTAACCCGTTCAGTGCCGAGACAATTTGAACACCATCCAACTGCAAGAGGCATATATCCTTTGAGGATCTATGCCTCTTCCTGACATCAGTATGAATCCATGTTCCTGAGACTTTTTTTTTTTGGGGGGGGGGAGGGGGGGTGGGGTGGGGGGGGCGGGGGTGGGGGGGGGGGGTGTGTCGGGTGGGGGTGAATTAATGAAGACTGCAGAAACACACGGGCACATAACTGGTTAAACGAATTTCAGTTTTGCGGCACGATAAAAACACTACACGTGAAGTTGCCAAGACGTGAAATTTAATTGAATCGTTCTACAGAACAAAATATAGCGCAAATTTGGCCGTTTTCACATTCAAACCACGGAAACGTCAAATGCAACACGAACAAAATACTCCCTACGCAGGTTTTCAGTTTTTTCTTCACATTCATCGGTCATACAAAGAAGATTCTCCCTGCTTTCAGGTGGCAGAAAAGGTGACTTGTTCGAAACAGTCACAACCCAACGCGCAAAAAGCCGTCGGGCCGATGACCTTTGCGCGCTAGGAAAACGCTTGGGAACAAGTTATTGGCGATCACCCACGCCAAACATACAGTCACCATACAGTCACCATACAGTCACCATACAAACATTATTTACGACGTCTTCGCCTATGGAGACAATCCTCTAAGCCTCCGACTGACTGAAACACTGAGCTGAACTAGTAGTTTTCATCATCAAAAGGGCATTAGATTCTTATGAGCCTCTGCATCTGCAGGGGCTCATGTGAATCAGTCTATGTCTCTAGCACACGAACGGATTGGAGCCGGTAGGGCCAGTTTTATTATTAAAAGTCTGAGTTCAGAAAACCATTTGAGTTCTTTGTTGAAAAACGCACTCCCAGTGAAAAGGCATTGGGGTAAAGTATGTTGTCCAACGGCTCCTACACTCGATCTAAAGCGAACACCCGGCTTAAATTCTTTACGAGACACAGATCTTCACATGCCTCCGCGGGCTGTACAGGCTTATGAAAATACATGCCTCTAAGCAGCCGATTTACGTTTGTGTTCTGAGACGATGAATGTCAGTCCTAAAAGGCGATAGCCCCGTTTCTTAAGACGCCTCCGTATCTACCGCGTTTATTTTCCGCGCTGAATTTGTATAGAAAACAGTTTTTGGATTTCAATGGTCCGTCAGGACATGCCCCCCAAAAACTCGACCTTTTCATCAGCCGGAGTAACACTGGCGTGAACCGGCCAGCAAGAGGTATAGTTGCGGGGGCTCATGAGGATCTATGACTCTTGAGGGTGGGTAGATTTCGGCCTCAGTATCGGCGTTCAGTGCAGGCACATAATGAGCACGTTTCCACCTGGGGTAGTTCTCAATATCGTGTTTCAGCTAATACTCTAGACACTCAGTGATGGTCACAGTGTGCCATTAGCCTGATATCCACGCTACCGTCCTCAGGCGATAAACCGGCCCTTCGCTGCCAAAGGACAAAAATTGTGTTTTTGAAATCTGTGTTGACTCAGCACCAAAGAACCCCCGCCGGTCAAAGCAACGTGGAAAGAAAGTGGTGTCAGCAAGAGGCATAGATCCTCATGAGCCCCCGCAACTGCGGGGGCTCATGAGGATATATGCCTCTTGTAGATCGATCGTGTTCAATTTCACAGCAGTGAACTGAACGAGTTATCGCCCTGAATTTGAGGACTGTGACCATCTGGGGGACTGACGAAGCTTGACTTACAGATAAGGATGCAAGAGGCCGAAATATTCTCATGGGCGCTCTTCGAGCCCCAGGAGCTGCAGAGGCTCACGTGAATCTTGCATGGAAAGGGCTGAACTGATACGGGACTGTCCTTTGAAATGGTTGGTTGGTCTGTTTAGGTAAATAATACAGTGGCTGTAATAACAGTGCTGGTTGTCCCTGTCAAAATGTAACATAGGCCACACTACGGGTTATTCATGAATAAAACACAGTGTTCACGTAGACGCAGACACGAAGAAGAATGGAAACGATAGATTTTCTTATTCAAACGACCGCTAGTCACGACAATAGATCTCTCAAACTAATCCCCGCCGATTTCAACCCCATGACCAGGAAACATACACGAATTAGGTCCCCTGACAAGGCTAACTGAGCCTATATGAGTTAGGTCCCTTGACCTAACCCATAGGTTCCCAGGTGCTGTGGCCACAACAGGACACTCTGGTCACAATGACCAAATGTTGTGACGACCAGCAGTAGAAAACGGATCATACTCCTGAGCCTATATGAGTTAGGTCCCCTGACAAGGCCTTCTCAGGGGACCTAACTCATATACGCTCCCATGTGCTGTCACAGTGGCCACAGCCGCGGGACACCGCCCTGGTAACGTACGGCCGACCCGTGGCAAATGTCGTGACTGACGACTATCAGTAGGAAACGGAGAATAATCCTGAGCCTATACGAGTTATGTCCGGTCAGGGGACCTAACTTATATAGGCTCTCTAGAGGTGGCCACAGCAGGACACACTGCGGGACTGACCAAAATTTTAATGTCATGACGGCGACTAGCAGTAGGAAACGGAGCGGCATAATCCTGAGCCTATATGAGTTAGGTCCCCTGACAAGGCTTTAAAGAACCTTGTCAGGGAACATAACTCACATAGGCTCCCGGCAGGCGCTGTGCAGGACACACTGGTAACGACAAAAATGATGTCACAGTCATGACGACCAGCAGTAGCAAACGGAGCCTAATCCTCAACGATATGCTAGAAGAAGAAAGTAAATGACTGCTACTTAGCGCGTCCGGCCAGATCAGTGTGGCAGTGCAACCCGAACGCCAAAAGATCAGGCGGCATAAAAACTGGGTGACAGTGACAAAGAGGTACAACCTAATGTATTTCTCACATTGTCATTACTTTGCAAACATTCCTTTGGAAAAGGAAAAATCAATACTGAAGAGTTGATTGCCAGTTGACAATTCCGATCATGAAAAGATATGCAGTAAAGTGTGCACTTGTTGTATGTCTTTATTTCTAAAAGGGTTTTAACCTGACATTTTAATAAATTGTGTTTCAACTGTCTTTTCTTCAAAACATTGACATATCAATTTCTCGAAAGCACCTTCAAAATGCCATTCTTAAATGTGTGCTAGTCTGTGATTTTGGACCTTAAGCTGAAGCCGTAAGGTCCAAAATCACAGACCAGCACACACAAGCTTAGACGGATCAGGAATGGGTCGATTGTTCCCCCCGCGAGTCACCACACGAATTGACGGCGTCAAGACCCTACAGCAATTAAAGACCGTAGTAGTCAAACGCAAGTCGAAGCCATGAACTTCACGCTTTGGCTGTCACAGTAATATCGAGGTTAAGGCCCTGGATTTACAGGCAATTAGAGACTACAAGTCCAACACAAGTTTGAGGCCCTAAAACGAGGCGAAAAAGTAATTGCCTTGTTGCGTTAGGTAACTAATATACCACCTCACCGACGAAGTCTACTCGAGAACAGTAGCATAAATCAATACAGCAGATTTACACACAGTTGGCTCGTTGTTTGAAGACGAAGTGAAGCAGTCTTTGCGAGCAAGAGACACAGATTCTCATGAGCCCGGTGCGGAACGCAGGGGCTCATGAGAATCGGTGTCTCTTGCAGATGGTAGACAAAACTGCGCTACTCGCGAACAAGGGTCCGACTGTTTGTGGAGTTTTATGTTCGCCATACTAAGGTGAAATATGGAGGACCATTCCACTGTTGACTCTATTGCAAATAGCGACCGTCTTTGCCAACATAAATGGAAGAGTCGTTATAGCGATGAGGTCCCGCATTACGGTTGAGGCGGACACGGGGTACCAAGCCGAGGAGGGGTGGTGGTGGTGGTGGTGAAAAGGGCGGGGGGGGGGGGGGTTGATGGTTGGCGGGTGGTGGGAGAATTGAATAAAGGAAAAAGAAAACAGGATAGGGGCCGGGGGGGGGGGGGGGGGGGTGAGGGGGGCTAATTAGGTGTCTGTTAATCACAATGATATTTAGCAATATATATATTAACCTATTTAACCTCCACGGCTGCATTTCCCAAAGTTTGGAAATGTCGTCTGACGACTATGTATCAAAGGCAGGAGATGGATCGACCGTGATAATTCAAGGGTAGTGCCGGATTAGCTTGGCGCCGTCAGGCGCCAAGCTAATCCGGCACTACCCTTGAATTATCATGGTCGATCCATCTCCTCGATGGCACCGAGCTAATTAATAATAATAATAATAATAATAATACATGGTATTTATATGGCGCATTTCTCATATTATTTTATAATATAACTCAATGCGCAGTTATTATTGACATTACCCTTGAATTATCATGGTCGACCCATCTCTTTGATCCCACCAAGTTAATCTGGCACTACCCTTGAATTATCATGGTCGATCCATCTCCTGCTGCAGTGCGTTGGGGTTTAAATGAGTCCATTGAAATGGCGGCTTTCATGGCGAACTGCTGAATACTGGGTCTCACTGGAACCACCGCAGATCTCCTGCCGGCTACAGTCAACATTAACCCTTTCACTTCCGACGGCTAGAAATGAAGGGAAAGCGGGTGGTGTTGGTCACGTGTTGTAATTCAGTAACTGTTACATCGCGGCGACGATCTGCCAATGAAATTAACCTTTCCACTGCCAACTCAACTAAAACCTGCGCTGCATGAAAATCACCTCACGCAGATACACTACTGTATACGCAGGGCCGCACACGCATATAAAAGAGCACTTTTGCTGCGTCCCGGCCGACACTGGAATGGTTAATCAGCGAGTTGACTGGAGTGCTCACTGGTTCTCTCCATTGATTCGCTACCGCTGTTCAGCGGTAGCGAATCAATGGAGAGAACCAGCGTGTTTGTAGAAATGACTTCTATATTGGGTGACTGCATTGATGCCGCAGTACCTTACTGGCATGAATAAACACCACATGACGGGCACTACATCAGTTTTATGACGGACCGATGGCAGAGCCAATTCCAGATAGTGGCACCGAGTACTTGCCTGTGTGTTGACCGATCAGACCGACAGTTTAGCTTCAATCGAGCATGCGCTTTGAACTGACAGGCACTACTGAAGTAAATTCTCGACGAATCACGATGATTGGGTAGTTTAGTTGTTTTTGTTTTTTTTGGTTGTTGTTGTTGTTGTTGTTGTTGTTGAGGGGGGCGGATCAAAGCACGTTTCAACATCCATTCCATTTACATAACCGACTGGTTCGTATGCTAATACATGTATCACTGTTCATTTTGCAACCAGAAAGAGTGCGGTGGAACAGTCTTTAACAGTTGGCCCTGGGACTCAAAGTGGCGGAATAATTTGTGTGCTGGTCTGTAATGTTGGACCTCACGGCTTTCAGCCGTAAGGTCCAACATTACAGACCAGCACACAATTTATTTCCACCTAAGGACACAAGTCCGCAGACCAGGCTATTTGGTGACATAAGAAATGCATCATTTTTTGCACGCGTGACTCACAAAGATCTGTCATCTGTAGTACGCAGAGCCGCGCTCGGTATTACCTGTGTCTCCATCCTATGGCTACGATATCATTATTTCACAGCAAGACAAACGGCATTGCCGTAAACACAGCCGACAGGCCCATACACGGTCATAACTTTGTGCTGTAGTCATTGGCCAGCGTAACGTCAGGCTGACAAAGCAATTGAAGATTCCTGCCAGCGTCTTCGGCTGCGCGTGTTTGTGCATGCATGAGAGGCTATTCCCCTTGCGAGCAGAATTAAAACGAATATGGCGATGAAACTTCAGTCAATCAAAGAAGTAACTCGCCTTTGGTAATACAATTTGTACTACAAGAAGACTGAGACGTGTGGAATGGAACTAAAACACCCATACAGAAATGCATGTAAATAAACATCCGAGGAATAGCGTAGCAAAGAAAGAAACACGCTTAGAAAGGACAATCACAAAACAATCATGAACTTTCAATATTGACATACTGACAAGTACGCAATGTTCTATAACCTTATCTTTCCTTTGGTAAGATGTATAACTAACTGTACTTGTGTGCATGTCCATTTTTTTAGAATTGAATAAATTGCCATCGTTGCAATGGTCCTTTCAAAGCGTGTTTCCTTTTTTTATTTGCTCGGATTTTCTTTGCGTTTACGCGCTTGGCAGTCACCTTGTGGTCTGGAGTTTAAAAAAAAAAAAAGTTGAACCCTTTCCGTGTCGGTAGCGGTTTTAGTCGCGATGATTCGCGACTAAAACCGCAACCGACGCGGAAAGGGATAAACATGTACAGAAGGGAAACGTATGATTGATGCACATATGCATAACTGCATTCCATTTCATAACTTGAGAATCTGTACTCATGATACCTTGCGTGACGTTGGCTTACCACGTCATTGTGAGATTCCGCTCAGTTGAGTCACTGCCACTAATAAATGAGCCTCGCGACCCGCTTAACTCACTCAGCCCTGACGCACTACAGCAGGAGATGGGTCGACCATGATAATTCAAGGGTAGTGCCAGATTAGCTTGGCGCTGAGGCGCCAAGCTAATCTGGCACTACCCTTGAATTATCATGGTCGACCCATCTCCTGCAGCAAGTGCCATAGTCGTTAGATGAAGCCTCCAAAATTTGGGAAATACGTGCGTCGGACTGAATGAGTTAACACGGAGGAAAACAGTAAAAAGACATACGATCTGCCTTCACTACAAACAAAAAGAGAAAAAAAGTCTCAATCTGAAACTTGATCCTGATGACTACGTCTTGTCGAGGAACACTGATCCTGGGTGCACTTGACAACGGCAGCAAGAGGCATAGATCCTCATGAGCCCCTGCGAATGCAGGGGCTCATGAGGATCTATGCCTCTTGTAAAAATAAGGACTTTGCGTCGGTACAAAGCGAGGGTAATCTTTCCTCAGAAGAGGTAATCTTCTCGACAACGTTTCTAGAGGTAACAATCTAATGTTACGGCGACACATTCCTGACTCACCTGTGGTTACAAATCACAGCGGCCGTGTCGCCACTTCGTAACCCGGTGAAAACGATATAGCCCGCAACATGGATGCGCGAGAATGGCGGGCCAATGGCTGCCGACTTCAGCCCGATGGCCTTCTGCTCCCTGAGCAGCGGTGGACTGCCGCAGTCTTCTTCGCAAGTAGTGCAAAACGGATGTCGACTGACTTCGGTGGTTTCCAGGGTTCATTTTCTAGGACAGTGGGGCGCCTGTTTTAAATTCAACCCATAAAACTCTGACCCGCTACGACAGGACATGGGTCGACCATGATAGTTCGAGGGTGGTGTCGGAATAGCTTGGCGCCTAGCGGCGCCAAGCTATTCCGACACCACCCACGTCGGAACTTTCATGGTCGATCAATATCCACAACTGTGTCTCAGACTTCAAAGGGTGTCTTAAAAAAAAACTTGATCAGGGTGTAGCACAAGAAAATTAGGAAGTCCACTGCTTTTTGGGGTCTGTACGTCCAATTGAAAATTTTTAACGGTAATACCTTTGCGTCGTAATTGTCTTTTCTAAAAGTGTTTCGTTCAATTTTTTTTTTTTTGGGGGGAAGGGGGGGGGGGGATTGTCAAAGTCTACATCTACATAAGCATATTATTTATGTAAACTGATTTGATCCCAATCTAATTTTCCATGCGTCATTCCATGATCCAGTCAACTAAAAAAGTATCACCAACCTCAGTATTATCTTCGAATAACTGGTGGTGTTCTTCAAGATTCATGATTTACTGTAAACACGGCCGGTTTGTCCGAAATCGAGGTAAAGTGAATTTTAATCATTCCTCAACCTTTTTCCCTGTGTTAAAAACAATGGCCCTCCCCAAAAGGATCGGTTGTGACGGAGTAAGTACTCTGCCGTGCTGTAGATCCCTCCTCTACCTTTCCAATTACCCCGATCAGACCTGGATTGCGGGCCCTTCCTTGAACTTCCTGTGCGATGTATCGCGGGATAAGTCCGCAACTTGACTCGTGATCAAAGGCAGTGAAATATTCTCCGGACACGCGAACACCGGCGTGTACGTGCTGATATAGTGGTTGCTTATTTCTAAGCGAGTTCCTTCAATCTAAAAGAGACACATATTCTCATGAGCTGCAGGGGCATGATGATTTATGCCTTTTGTATCAAATGAATCAGTCCCATTTAGCTGTGTTTCTGACGTAAAATGTTTGTGGAATCATAGTTTGCAAGAATTTTCATGTATGCTAACAGCAAGAAGGTGGGGTTGACAGACCTTCCTCACTGAATGGTCGTCAGTATCTTTCCCTGAGAACAGCTTTCTGACAGACGAATCTGCCGTAGGTAACACCCACGTTACATGCACTCCAGCACCCCCAATTACCTGCTTGTTAGCGGAGTTTGGCTGGGAGAGGGTCAATTTTCCTCCCACATTATCTGCTCAGCTCCCATTCACTTGTTGGATTTACCAGAGGACCCGTCAGTCTTTCTACCGGTACAGACTTTCAACGCGTGATATGAGTCCGAAATAGCTCAGGCGGTTAAACGTTGGAGCAGGAGAGCGAAGGGAATCGCCGGGTCAGTCGTGGGTTCGAATCCCGTCCCGGCCCCGGTAGCTGGACTCACAATCCAGGGGGAAAAACGAATTTGTTCAATAGCATGTCCGTTGAAAGGTCCTGGTAAATCAAAGTGGCACAGCTGGAGTGCGCCTGAGTTGATCAGTGTTCAGGTCGTACTCCATAGGCAATAGATTTTCCTGTCCCCCATAACCCGCCCGTCAGGACCGTCCATGATCACCTCGGTGCTGTGGACGTTAAACCCGAACCATCCAACCAACCAACCACCAACGCGTGATGAGTTCAGTCTCAGCAAAGATGCTTTGGCCTAAACTCTATAGCAAGAGGCATAGATCCTCATGAGCCCCCGCAGTTGCGGGGGCTCATGAGGATCTATGCCTCTTACAGATGGCGGCGTTAACTGCAAAACTGAGCAGGTATAGCACAACATGCAGATGCCCGGGGGGTTTCTTGTAATTAGTCAGGGCACAATAAGGTCACAGGTTGGGTTACAATCCTTCTAGGACCACCATCCGTCTCCAAAATGCGCAGATCCTCATGAGCCCAGTATATATATGGGACGCCAATACGATCTATTCTTAATTCTTGCCGCATATGCATATATGGACGAAGACTGCGGCATTCAGAAACGAGCTGGCCTCTTCGGATTAGGGTTGGGCCAGGCCAGGTCAGGCCAAGCCTCGCTTGAGGGGCTCTCCACCTTCATTGTGTATTTTATAGATAGCTAAACTGTCTCAGTGTGTTGGATAGCACCATAATGAGTTCTAATACGAAAGACCTGCTGTTTTATTTTGTTATTTTATTTGCACCAGTGCCAGGAATGTTTTAAAAATGACACAGGCACACACGAAAATAAAACTCACAAGGACAATATTCTGAAGCTTTTGCCCTCGGCTTTTGTTTTTTAAGTGTGTTTTCAGTTAACCCTTTGGGTGTCGGTAGCGGTTTTATTCGCGATGATTCCTGCAGGAATCATCGCGACTAAAACCGCTACCGACACCCAAAGGGTTAATTTTTGTTGGTCTCACTACAACCGCCCCGTTCCTACCTTGAGAGGCTTGAGCTTGGCAGCGATGAATCCAACCAGGGCACACGGGATCAGGGATGTCATTCTTCACAATGTCAGTTTACGTAGCCTGGTCCGATGCACTGTCAGTGTCACAATTTTGCCTGCTGAAGCTTTCAGATTGATAGTCTGATTATCAATTCCTGTTCTGCTAGCGCTGACACAATTACATAAATGCAGTTCTATGATCAGACGAACACATTAGGTGTTTTGGCGACGACTGAGAAGATGATGAAGGGTTACAAATCCGCAGTTTTCCCCCCAAACTACACCGTTGAAATCTGCTGGTAGGGACTTAATTCCGTTGACAGGATCCTCTGGACACTTCAGGGCTAGGCCATTGATTTGATCACGCGCTGTTTATTACAGTTCGTTATGTGAATGTCGAGTAGTTCTGATGTCACAAAGCAAGTGAAAGTTTCACAAGAGCTGCCAGATTCAAGACGTAGACTTGAGCATTGTATCGGATCAGTCAGTGGTCAGTATTGGGAACTCTTGGAAATAAATCACGACAAAAATAACAGTGTCCACGATGCCGCTCTTCTTCTGAAAGCCACAAAGCCGCACACTCCGTGAATACTGGTCGATTTAAACCCTTATCGTTCGGAATACACCAGTGTGAAAAAATAAGTTTGACTAAATCAGTTCAAGGGTAGTGCCAGAGTAGCTTGGCGCCTCTAGGCGCCAAGCTATTCTGGCAACACCCTTGAACTAAAGCCATTGGTCTATATCCTTATCTGTAAGTACCATAATGTAGCTTGCATATGGCGGTGTACACATTTTAAAACTTTTAACCTCAGTATGATATGGGTTAACTCATTCGCGGCCAGCCGCATCCGGATGCGCGGCTTATGCTGCGCATCCAGATGCGGCTGGAAGCGAATGAGTTAATGACTGCTCCTTGTTCAAAGGCATCAGTTCACCAGTTGCTGCACTAACCGGACCTCTTCCGCAACAAGACTCAAACCAGGTTTCACAATGGCATAACCATGAGAGGTCTGTCACGGACCAAAGACCGTCTGCGAATGAAGATGCTAGGACCTAAACAGCCCCAAATAAAGCCGGGCTTCAAATGAAAACATCACGTCCAGGGTTGTTTGCCCCTATTGTGTTGGTTCATTTTTGGATGCACTGGGAGCGGTTCCCCGGAAGTGAAAAGAGGCCGGCAGAAGATCAAACGTTTTGAGTCAGTTGACACAGACCTGACCCTAGCTGTCTTTCTCAATACACAGTTGTCTTTTCCTCCATACAGAGTGTTCCTTGTGGATATTGGCCAAGTCATTGGGGTCAAAGCAGGCCCACATGGGGTAACAACAACAGGCGAGCCAAAAGCCAATTTATTCCATCTGCAAGAGGCATAGATGTTAATAAACCCCGACAGATGCAGGGGTTCATTAAAATCTTTGCCTCTTGCAAACAGGGACTGTCCTTATTTATATCTATGTCTGCTTTCACACAAGAAGTCATCGAAGTTTAATTAGTGATTGTGAACCAGATAAAACAGCTAGTTGCAGGCGGAAACCCCCAGTGACCACATCATCCTGACCGGGGAACATAGATGCAAATGTGGCTAATACGTCTAAGAAAAGGCATAATCTTTCCACACAACATGATTTTTGTTCCTTATGAGCCCCATCAGCCGGAAAGTGCTCATGAGGATCCATGACTTTTGAAGAAATATGGAAGGGTCAAGTTTGTGGTGTGAGGTGTTTGAGGTGTGATTTCCCTGGAGACTGCTGATGCTGTTTTTAGCTCGCCACAAAAACACGCCTCACCTGCGGGTTTGTACAGGAGTGTGAAGTGCATGCACTTCTGAAGCTTCGGATGCTGTTGAAGTATGCACGTGCGGTTCATATTCATGTTCATTCTGGCAGATACATGAAAAGCAACCACTTGACGGTCATCAGATCCCGATATGCTGGTGCCCAACCTACTCAGACTGTATTTATATAATTCATAGTACGGCGCTGCATTTCTCTCAGTTAATTCAATAAATAACATTCAATACCTTTTTGGGGGTGGCGGGAAGGGTGGGGGTGGGTGGGTGGGTTGTGGTCTTTAGAAAATGCAGGTGCTCGTGACAATTACTATTTCTTGCTGGTGGGCGAGTCTGGATGAGCGACTGTTCGCTTAACCCATTACATCCTGAGGTTGATTAAAAGAAAAAAAATGTGCTTATTTGTCCTATGAATGCTACATTACAGATTAGGAGATAGATCAACCATTTTAGTTCAAGGGTTGTGCCAGAATGTTTTGGCACCAAGCTTGACCTACCATAGCCAAATTAATTTCAAGCAGTAGTGTATCAGGATGAAAAGGGTTAAACTGACCATGCGCTAGTTGTGTGGCGTTGGCGTAACAAAACTGACTTAGCGGGCACATAACTTCCGGACTTCTTCTTTTTTCGGGCCACGGTGTCTAAACTCCGGCCCCAGCCTCAGGAACAGAAGGCTCAAGGATTCCAGCTGACAAAACGTATTTTGTAAAGGATTAAGTCGCGAGGGCGAGATGTGTGTCGCGGTGAGAACATTTGACAATATTTTAACCATTTCCTGTATTTTCACAATGACTGACCAACCTTGAGTCTCAGGATAAAAAAGGCTCAGAGACTGGAACTGACCAAACGTTTATCACCCCCAAAATAGAATGATTTGTTACCGAAAATAGCCAACGTATCTCTAGTGACAAGAGGCTATGTTAGTCAGCTGTAAGTAAAGGTCCTCGGGCCGGCCTCGGCCGCAGTTGGCCCGCGCACGGCGGCAGTGCGCGGGCCAACTGCGACCGACGACGGCCCGATATCGTTTTGCGCCCTGGTGAAAAGGCTGTGGACTGAGAAAACCGGACGTTACACCACTTCCTGGGGCTAGTGGACAGTCGACCTGCTTTCGCAAACAACGCACGGCAAAAGTCAAGATGTCGGTTTGTCCAGCGTGCTCATCACTGTCAACAGCACACCAACAGTCAACTGCAAGAAACAATGCTGTAGGTCGGCCTCAGCTACCTCCTCAAGTCACGGAAACGACTGAGCAGCCGCTGAGCGGTATCAGTCGAGTGCAAGAGGCATGGATTCTCATGAGCCCCCGCGTTGCGGGAGCTCATGAGAATCCATGTCTCTTGCAGTGATTCATCCTCCAGCTGGGACATTTTGAGGATGCAAAAAAACCAACACTACGGTTGGCCAAAACACCGTGAAGTAAGTCCTTAGTACATGTATTAAGTACTTAATACATGTATTAAGGCAGCCAATGAATAGTCCAGATATCGACACACGTGACAGACTTTTAACATGTATTAAGTCAGCAGTAGATGCAATAAATACTTAATACATGTACTATTGAATCAGCCAATCAAAGCAGCGCTTACAGTTTGCAAAATGTGTTGTGAGTAAACATGGCGGAAGGACAGACATTTCTTCGCCGTGCGCTACAAAGATTGACACATTGTGGCAACTCGCTGATACCTGGTGTGGATCCACCTGCTGTAATATCACAAGGTATGTAAAATATTCATGCATTTATCCCTTCAAATATACAGTTAATACCATAGAAAGCGTCAACGGACTCCAAATTTCTAATAGGATTACCTCGGTGAAACTGGGTCCTACTAAAACCCGAAATAACCTGTCCTAAGCTAAAATAACCATATCTGTAACTATTATTGCGTACCTAAACACAAAATAATCATGTTTTAGAAGTTTGATTTACATTACCATGATAGTTTAGTTGCCGTTTTCCACTGCTGTTGTTGCGTCGATTACTTCCCTTGCTACACGATCGCGCTGTCTGAAAACAGTCGGAATAACCTCTCCTAAACCAAAATAACCACATAAACACATTCTGTTAAGTACTTAAAGTCGAAATATTCTTATATTTGAGGTTGTAGGTGCCGTAAAAGTTGTTTATTTTTTTAGCATTAGAAAGCTTCGAAGGGATCGTTCTTTGAGCCTCTTGATCTATGCCTGTCTTCACCCTACGCGCATTCGCCCAGACCGTTCGGCCCAAACACATTTCGTCCAATGACGTTTCATCCCCGATGCTATTTAATGAAACACATTACGCTATGAACGGTCCAAGGTAATCAGTTGACATTCAAAGAGAACATAACAGGACCGTTTCTGATCTCAAATATAAATGTTTCCGAGACTCTTAATACTCTTACTTTTTTTTCTATTAAAAAAAAAAGAGGAATCCTAATTTCATGTTAATACATAAAGACAGTCTTATTGCATTGCAGCATCCTAAAGTCACAATGAATTTAATTAATATTGATAGTATGGCCTCTAAACATGATATATGATTGGTTTAGCGGAGAATCAAACGTTGATTCTTGAATTTGGAACTTGAACTAGTGCCAGCGAAAAGTCGTCAAAGGTAAAATACTCTCAACGATCTGCCAATTTTCACTCAATTGGCAATGTGGCTTTGAAATGCAGCATGCAAAAAGTAAGCTCCGAGAAATTATTGGCTCTGGTGACATCTTTCACAGTGAAGACAAAGACCAGGCAAAGGGCAGTTGCATGAGTGAGCTTAGTCCTGCACCTTTAGCATGCTTTTTGAGAATTAGTAATAATTTAATTTAGTTTCAGGCTAGCAGACTGAGCTGACCAATTGTTTAGAGTATATATTCACTGGTTGTATTAAATTCCCATACCGGTGCTGTTTTCATCTCTTTGATTTTGTTTTGTTATGTGTCTATTACTAGTATTAGTTAGGCTTGGTCAGCATTCTAATAAGAGTATTGAGTAATTTGGCATTTGTTGATTGGGATGCTGAGGAATTTACATAATATACATTTCTTTCTGTAATTGCAGCCTGGAATCACTAGAGTGGAGCATTGCCCAAGTGTCTGGCCGTACTCTTCCAGTGGAAACGGCAGCGTCACTGAAAGATCAGGTGACGCAGATATTGGAGGAGTCCCGAAAATGCCAGAATCCCATGCGCCAAGTAAGTTGTATTTTATTGACATAGTGACATGGTTTGCCCCATTGTACCTCTATTTGATTTTTAATCCTGCAAAAAGTGAGAACACATAGTCAGACTGGAGCCCATGTCTTGTACAAGACTGAGAAAAAATATAACGCAGCTCTTAGTCTTAGTCTTACACGGGTTGTTTCTCTTTCACTAGTGAAACTTTCAGTACACTTTGCAAATAATTTTCTTAGAAAAAAGTACACCTTCCTTAACTGTGAAAAGTGTAGAGGACAGGTGGGAACATTTTCTTTGTACATTTACACATGTAGTAACAATACACTACATACATCATTGTACACAACATATGTGATAGGCAGTGCCTCAGGGAATGTGCTGTCTTCACTGTAGTCATTGCTGGGCCACTTTGTAGCATCGCCATGGATTAATAATTCATTTTTTGTTGGCAGCCCACAGTACTTACAGAGTTTGGTGTGTTTCCAGGGGTGAGGCCCACGCTCCTCGATACCACATACCTGAGGAACAGCTGCAGTTGCTGCAGGATGTGCATTTCAGGACAACAGAAATGGCTAAAATACTTGAAGTTTCAGTCGCAACTGTGAATTCAAGGCTAAGGTATGTTGCAAAATGAGTAGCTGATATGACTTTAAGAATGGCATTATTGACTCAGGCAGCATTAGATATATATAATGACGTACTCTGCCATTAAGTAATTTTGTTAAGAGTTTGTTTCTGGGTCCTGTGTGCATTCCAAGTAATGGCTTGTAATGACACATTCACAGCTAAAAATAGCTAAGAACACTCCTGCAAACAAACCTTGGCTTGGCAGATGTTGCCACTGATAGTGTTCTGTGGGAAGTAATTGCGAAGCTGTTGAAGTTAGATCCATAGGCAAAGAGTTAAGACATCCACATGCATTTGTGGTTGATGTATGATACTGGTAAAAAATGTACATAAACTAGATGTGTTTCAATTATTGGCTTTTGCTTGTTGGCAGAGACGACATCCTTCAGAGGAGCAGATTCTCACAAATTGCAGACGCTGAATTAGATTAGCTGGTTTGCCCAACAAGGTGAGCAACTGGAAACAAAAAGATCGGGTCAAATTCAGTTGCTGCAAGGTTAAAGGGCAAAGGAACGGTTGTCCAGGTACACACTTTTAACATTTTTTAAAATTTTACTGGAGCCTTTTAAAGAATAGGTCAGCAAATAATCAGAAATGCCTGTTTCGTGGTACCTATTCAATTTTTAACAGCGTTTTTTTAAAAACTTTTAAGGGCCAAAAGGTAGCTGAGTTCTTATACATACTAAATTCATTTGACCCCTCGCAAAGGGTTCAAAGAAGGTTGGTACATTTCCAGAAAACATTTTCACTGACACAAAGCCATCCCTTTACTTAACCCATTTAGCCCTGATGCACTAGCGTTTGACAATGACAATTCAGGGGTAGTGCCAAATTAGCTTGGTGTCGGATATCATGGTCGATTCAGCTCCTGCAACTGGTACATAGTCCATTTGACACATTCAAAATGTGGAAATGCAGCCATGCGGTAAAATGACTTAAGGCACTTAAACTGTGGCTCATTTCAGTGGCCAAAAGGTCACAAAATATTGTTGTTGGGGCTTCTGTTTTTACAACTGCTTCAAGGGTCTGTAGGCCCCCAGGTGTGCACACAGACCCCCATCTGAGTATAATAACGGGTCAGAAAATTTATTTAAGAAAAATTTCATCATTTCCATGTTCTTTAGTTTAAAATTAAATAACTGGTGAATTAAACATTCAAAGCCTAACTCCCTCTCCCTGAGTGATTGGTAATCTCTTTTACACACAACAGTGAGCACATGCGTGCGCGCAGGACACACACATGCATGCATGTCGACCACGTGTCTTCTTCGTGCTGAAGTTATTAGAACACGCAACCAAAACCTCTGAAAGTGTCGCAGTGCTGCACACAGCACAGTATCTTCTTGGGCACTATTCGGCGGTGTAAAACAGTCAGAGGGTAATAGTATATATGACAGCGTCTTGTCGAAACCATAGCATTTGAGCTTTTTTTTCATTTTTTTTTTCATCATTTTGTCATTGAAAATCGCGTATGATTCGTGATTCGAAAGTGATAAGTGATTCGACAACGCCAGCAGTTTATGCAGTTTAGTCATACATGTGAACTGTGCAAGTTGTTAATTTCTCCTCCTTTTTTATTTTTTATTTTTGTGTCCTTTTACAAAATCTGTTGTTTCTTTCTTAATGAAGCTGTGACAGACATATTTGAAGGACATCAGCTTGAGGCTACCATTGCTGCAGATGATGAAAGGCAGCTGCCAGCACCCACAGGTCAGGCAAGAGAAGTTGAACGAATCTCGTGCCCTTTGATGAATGACAGACTTCAGCTTCTCAAGGCTACTGTCGACCCGTTGTCCTCCAGAACTACGGCTGGACAGCATGAGGAAGTTAGGAGTGCGGCTTTACGAGGATGTCCTGAGATTCATTGCCGACAGTGAAATATCTGCATTGGTAATAATGTGTTTGGGCACACTTTGTTTCCAGTTACACAATGCTTTCATTGGCATTTACATTACAACGATTACATGCCCATGGGCCTGTCACATCTCCACTTGTTAAAATTAATCATGTATGCCTGCTAGTGCTACTAAAGTGTTAGTAAGGACTATATAAATACACAGTAAAGAATTCTTGACAACCGGGTATGTACTTCCCAATGCAAGGCATCATTCAGTGTAACTGTAAGCTACTTTGTGGGTTAAATACAAACTTTTCAAAGATGTGGACCATGTATTTTATCTATGCTCTGACTTGAAACACAGATTTTCCCACGCAAACTGTCTGTTCAGGGGTGATCAAAGGTCTGAATTGTTCCGCCGTTTCGAGGATTTCCTCGGTAATCTCGCCGATTTTCCGCTCCTCAAACTACTATTTACTATACTACTACTACTGTTTCCGTGTATAATTTCTTTCGCCTTTTTAATTTCCGCTTTTTTTTTTCAAAGTCAATTCAGACCTTTGGTGATGCTTACCGATGTGTGCATGCAGTTTAAAGTAGTCTCTATGAAGAGCTAATCAGCATCTGTACATGGTTAGTGCTAGTAAGTTACTATCAGTATGATAGTGCTCCTATGGCATGTAATTGATGTAGCAAGAGTACGCAGTGGCTGAAAACATGATACATGAGGAAAACGGTGAAAACATTTGGGTTTTTGTTACATTGCTTAACTTCCAAACAACACCAAGATTTTCTCAGGATGTGAAAAAGGAAACAGCATGCCAGTAAAAGAAAAGTAGACAGCTAGTACCCAGACAGACTATACCTGTGCACCATAGTCATACTAGTGCAAGATGAAAAATATTTACTTTCCTATTTCTCATGCTTATTTGGGTTCAATTGAGTGTTTTCCGATACTGTGCCCCAGACCTGATTTCATACTGGTACCGTAGAAGACTTCGGGATGAAATCATCCTAGTGTTTGACTTCAGGTTATTCATTGCAGTAGATTGTGTATTTTGTTGTTTTATTTTTAAGCTCACCTGTTACCTTTAGTAACAGCAATAGGAAATATAACTTTGAGACATTAACTGTGTATTTTTTGTGAAATAAACATGTACTTTCTTTACAGTTTTCTGAATTTTGTGTAATTTTATAAGGTTACAGATTTTGTTTGGACATGGTGAATGGAACACACAAATACAAGGTTTAGTCTGTGAACCGTTTTGAATCGACCAATCAACCATTCCCAGTTGCAAATGCAAATATTAGTGATTGATAATATGGTTTGCAACACTTCCCCTTGCATGTCACAAGGAGATAAAATGAACAAGAACTCCAATCCTGTGACACTATTGTGACACAATTAGCGATGATAGTGTTGCATGCGATATGTTCGCTGATGATGCTGCTTACATATTATTGTTTATTTTTTACTAGTATAGTCTGCCTGAGCAATTAAGCTTGCCTCGTGGGTTTTTTGTTGATGCAGATAACATTTTAATAAGTCATGCACATGTTTTGTAACCATCTGTTGCACAAGTGTTTATGTTTGAAAAGTGATGGCAGGTAGTTTGGGGTTTTCAAGCACTGTAGAGCAAACCTGTTTTTAGTTGCAAGTTATACAAATGCTAATTGGCTGCATGCATGATTATAAAGATAATTCTCTTTGTTTGCTTAACGACTACCTCCCCCCCCCCCCCCCCCCCCCCCCCCCCCCCCCCCCGCCCCCTCTCCACCCATCCATTGGGGGCGGTCCGTGGCACAGTGGTTAAGGCGCCTGCCACCAGTGCTAAAGGTGCGAGATTCGATTATGGGTTTTCGGCGTTGGACTTTTCTCCTGTAGTAAGTGTCACCGTTAATTCAGGCGGATCGTCGGGGGGTTTTTCTCCGGGTACTCCGGCTCTTCCTCCCCTCCCCTATGGTACCTGGTTTCAGGTCACTTTATAAAATTTCAAATACAAGCGATCGAAATTTCCAAAACCTCAGTAGTTGAGCTGACCCCTCACACCACGTGAATATCCTGTGCTTGTCTTGTACTGTGTTTGTCTTTAGTGTGTGTCACGTGAGCGTGCATGTTGGGTTCAGTTCGCGGCTCTTTGAGCCGATTCCCAGAATAGGGAAAAGCGCCTATATAATAACCGGTATTATTGGCATTTCTATTTTGTTTTAACTATTGTGCCAATTTCTGTTTGTTTTTTGGTTGTTGTTTTTTTTGTTGGTTATTTGTTTGTAAGCGCCCTTCCAACACTCTAGTCAGTATTATATGTCACTGGAGGCAATTTTTAAATACTTTTTTTAAAATTCTGTGTTGCTAGAATCAATATGACAGGTCATGGTTGCCTGCATATTTACATTTATTATTAATATTATGGTTTCATGGTTACATTTTTAAAATTGTACCGATGCCAGTTGATCAGTAATTATGTACATAAATTTGACTCTCTTTTTAACCCATTACATCCTGATGCTGATTTTGTCAGATTTGCTTATTGTCCTATGAAGGCTACATTAATATTACGCGACAGATCAACCATTTTAGTTCATGGGTAGTGCCAGAATAGCTTGGTGCCTCAGGTGCCAAGCTATTCTGGCACCACCCTTGAACTATCATAGTCAATTAATTTCAAGCAGGAGTGTATCAGGATGAAAAGGGTTAAATAAGGACATGTCATATGAAATTCTTTCTTTTCATAACCAATGTTGTTTGTGCCAAATCCTGTATGTTTAGGAGGAAATTTTGTCTCCAATCGAATTGTCCAGTATATTCTATTAATCTGTAAGAAAGTTAGTCATGGGCGCAGTTTAAGAATGCGCTGTATACAAAATCTGTTATGTGTACAGATCCCATTTGCCAGTACCTCAACATCTGTGTGTATATTCAGAGATGGTTTTTGTATGTCATGCATCAGAACAATTGTTTTTGCTAATTGTGGGCATGTTTTTTTTGTACATTTTGTGTATTGTTACAGACAGGTTTGTGTGGATGGGTAAGTGGGGGGTTAATTAATCAGTTGAATCCTGCCTGAGGATGATTTGTTTTAACTTCAGATTGCCCTGTGAAAGCTATGTTAATGGGTAAGGAGATATACATCAACCATTTTAGTTCAAGGGGGTGTGCCAGAACTGTGCACAAAGCTGTTCTGGCACTTATCTTGAGCTATCATAGTCAAATTATTTCAGGCAGAAATTATCAGATGAAAATGGTTAGCTGAGATAATCATTGTCCTTAATTATTCATATTGCATGCTTATAATTACTATCGTATAGTTAGAGTGTTTTCTATTTTTAAAAACTGAGAATCAGATTAAAACTTGTGCATCACTGTGAATCTATGAGTTCAGGTCCTTTCTTTTTAAGTTGTGTTTTGAGGTAGGTGTTACATATTTTGATGAACGTTTGATTTGATCTTGCCATGCAAAGAGAAAATGGCAATTGTCCAGGCCTAGTGTTGGCTCATAATGAAGCTAACTATCAGATTTATATATGTTTTGGATGATGGTCTTTTTCCTCAGATGACTGAAAGCTGGATTAAATTACCAATATCCAAATCTGGACAATATACAGTTTGGAAAAAGGTGGGCAGAATATTTGCTACATGTTGGCACCAGAATGGATTAAGCTTGGCACTATATTGGCAGCCAATATTCACCATACTGGTCCTAGGATGGATCCAGCTTGGCACTATATTGGCAGCCAATATTCACCATACTGGTCCTAGGATGGATCCAGCTTGGCACATATTGGCAGCCAATATTCACCATACTGGTCCTAGGATGGATCCAGCTTGGCACCATACTGGTTCGAGTGATGGTTCCAGCTTGGCACTATATTGGCAGCCAACATTCACTATATTGGCCCTAGGATGGATCCAGCTTGGCAGCCAACATTTACCCGATATTGGGCCAACATCGGCAAATTTGCACTTCCAATATGGACCAATATTGACACCCATATATCGGCCCAATATCTAAGCCAATATTGGACCTATATTGGTGTGCTGGCTGGGGCGATACACACTCCCGATAAGGATTTGTAAGTAATTGACACACGCCTACAAAACACACTACAGGACATTAACAGCTGGTGCAGTAACAATTCCATGATCTTAAACCTTGCAAAGACTAAATTATGGTTGTAAGTACCCGCTAAAAAGCACCAGCTCGGCTCTCTCACTCAGCTTGTTCCTTCAAGGCAAATCTATCAGCCAGGTAACGAAACATAGTCTTCTCGGTGTTACTGTAGATAACCAGTTTCAATGGCAATGCCATCTTAGTAATATTATTATGTAAGACAATATCAAAGAAACTGTTTATTTTATCCAAGTTAAAACACATAGCTAATGCAGAAACACGAAAACTGTTCTTCAATGCCCACATCAGGTCACATATAGATTATGCTTCTACAATGTGGGATGGCCCAAGCGAGGTCCAGTTAATGAGGCTGAACTCTCTTCATCGGAGAGCTGCGAAGATTATCCTTTCAGACCCTAACTCAACAACGGATAATAAACTGAAAACCTTAGAAATTCTCCCCTTGAAAAACCATAGGATATACAATAAGGAATAACAATGTTCAAAGTATTGAATAACAGACTCCCCGAGTATATTAAAAAAAAAGTTTTCCCCTCTCGGTATCAACATACTCCAGATAAAGGCAGTCCATTACTGTGGCCACGACCTAGTATCGATCTCTATAAGAAAAGTTTAGCATTCTCGGGTGCTAGCATGTGAACACATTGCCCAAAAATGTTACAACATCAACAACAATCGTCTTTATAAAACCGTTTCTCTTTAACTACCTCACCTCATCATCGTAAGATTTTCACAGCAGCCTGCACTTGCAGTG